>JANRMT010028174.1:97551041-97635355 GCA_026402145.1 Polypterus bichir lapradei
TATATATATATTACGTAGTACCTGCCAGATATTACAAAGACTACACATAACGTGTTTCACCCTAATTGAGGCTCATCATGTGTACACACTTCTGCTTTCCATTGTGGGCATCGAATTTTGGACATCAATGCACAAGGCAAAGCCCCAGCCGTTGCACCACACTGACTGGTTTGCTTACTTCACAGCCTGTTGATCGGAGTATTACATGCATAGGTCTCATCTCAATCTGATATTTGGTTGGCTACCTACCAGTTACGCTTGTGGTTGGTTGGCCATTTGGCAGCCATCGGCCACGTCCTCTCATTTGCGTGAAGCAGATTATAGACGTTATATAGTACCTGCCTCCGTGGCCCAACATCTGAAGCAAAAGTGCGTACACCTAATGGGGATCAAATAGGGCGAAATGTATTGTGTACTCTTTGTATTATTTGGCAAGTACTGTAAGCCCAGCATGGGATAACATATTACAAATACTGGATAATTAACACTAGAATTACCAGAGCCTACGAAAAAACTCGTAAATCCGTCCCACTTTAAATCGCTTCTTAAATCCCTTCACACCTCTCCGCCAGCATCCTTTGTCCTCTAAATGTGCTGATAAAGAGAAGCTAGAAGCAGCCGGCTATTCCATCCCCCACCAATTTAGAACATGCACGAACTTCTCTCAGCTCATGCCTTGATGAGTATCTGGGAGTGAAGTGAGGTTTTAGAGTGGAAATAATAGATCGTTAGTTGGAACACACGCATTTCATGTCTGTTCCGTTTCTACAGTAATCTGTGTAAACACATTGTTAAAACAGAAACGTTTTTTATATTCTAGTAGTAGATGACAAAATGTAGGCATAAACTATATAATGTATGAAGCCTGAAGTCCAAATATCAAAGAAACATTTTCATAAAAGTTACACATATAACACAACAATTGTACTTTTATTCAAAAATATAACTGCTGAAACAAAAAGCCGCCTTAACATGCGACATTGATACCCGCTTATTATGACTGCCTCCGTGGCGTAATAGAATCACCTTCCGCCTGGGAATCAAAAGGTCGCAAGTTCGAACCTTCACCACTCCGTTTTGAAAAGTAAACTGCTCTTAGTCTTACTATTTTAGAATAAAAGCATACATTTGATTTCAGTCTGTAACAGCCGGTGTAATTTATGATCCTTATAAAGGTTAGCTTTGTTTTTTTTTTTTTTTAATTCACTTTTCATTCTCTCAGTCGCGTTCAGAATCAATCCATACAACCCCATCTGACACGGCTGTTTTCACATAAAAGACGCGCTATAGCTCTGCAGTGTACCACGATGCATACTAACGCCCCCGCCCCCACAAAGGGTTCTGACACACAGACGCTGGCGAAGCTGCCTTCTTCGTATCTCACTTCCTGCCAGTCCCCGCATGTTGCTGTATGCTGTTTCTTTTGTACTCCAGGACATGCAGAGGAGAGAATGGTAAAGAGCAGTAACTTCAGCGCTATATGCAATAATCAGACACTTCCCATCTGCCCGTGTCGCTCAAACACAGGAACATATGTTGGTGTAAAAGTATAACAAAAGTGCACTTTTTCCATCGCCTTTTCCTGTAAGAAGCAATGTACACACTTCTCTCTATGCTGTGGTTTCTATTACACACCTGAAAGAAAGAGACAATATATGTGAAAACATCATCGCACTAATGCAATATTATTTGAAAACGAACAGCGTCAGATCGGGTGTGAATTTATGCAGGAACTGGAAATTCTCTGATGTGGGACCTTCCCCCAGGGAAGAAAGTACAGGTGCTCCTTCAAGGGGCTCACACTTGTTTTGTTTGCGAAATGAAGTGTCTGCGTGCACTTTTCGTGGCATTACACGTGTATTTTTTGAGCATGCCCATTTGAGCATGCTCAATCACAGGAACATATGTTGGTGTAAAAGTATAACAAAACAAGTGCACTTTTATTCAAGACAACCTGTATAACCGAAGAAAAAAGAAAGCAAGTTACAGTAGGCAGTTGATATGACAGCTTGCGTGGTGCAATGCTAAGAACTGCTGATTTCTGATCCTTGCTATATAAAATCATCACATTCAAATATTAACAGTTCCCACACACCCAAGGACCGTGCTTCCTACATTTACGACACATGTACTTGTTGCAGTGTACACACCTCTCTGTGCTATGGTTCCTATTACACTGAATAAGCACCTGACACTGTACTTTCTTCCCTGGGGGATGGTCCCACATCAGACATGAAATGCGTGTGTTCCAAATAACGATCTATTATTTCTATTATTTCCACTCTAAAACCTCACTTCACTCCCAGATACTCAATCAAGGCATGAGCTGAGAGAAGTTCGTGCATGTTCTAAATTGGTGGGGGGATGGAATAGCCGGCTGCTTCTAGCTTCTCTTTATCAGCACATTTAGAGGACAAAGGACGCTGGCGGAGAGGTGTGAAGGGATTTAAGAAGCGATTTAAGGTGGGACGGATTTACGAGTTTTTTCGTAGGCTCTGGTAATTCTAGTGTTAAAGCAAAAATGCAAATAACAGTGCTGAACACTATAGCACCATTAAAATGTGTACATGTAAATAAACATATTTACATATTGTTTACATATTAATACAGATTAGGCCTAACAAAACACTAATATAGTAAAAAAAGGCAATGAAAAAAAATGAAAGAAACATCTTGGCTTAACTAGGTTCCACCTGTTTTTACAACAACTGCAATAAAGTATTTAACCTTTTAAACATGAAAAAGAAAAGAAAAAATAATAATTTTCATTTATATAGGGCCTTAAATATCAATAACATTACTGTGTTCTTTTTTCACTTGCTCATCCTTCGGGTGAGATGTAAAATTGATGTCCTTACTTTCTGCGGTTATTAAAAATTCCTGGACATCCTTTTTTAAGAGCAGGGTGTATCCCAAAGTCCTGGTTAAATTGACCACCACACCCTAGTCATTTTGCCCCCCTAATCATACCCTGTCTCTAATTGGCTAACACTCTCCCACCATATCACCACCTAACAGCTAATGTGTGGTGAGCGTACTAATGCCAAAATGGCTGCCGTTGCATCATCCAGGTGTATGCCAGTGGTGGTGGAAGTGGTTCTCCTCTTTTTAAGTGAAGCACTTTTCAGTAGTCAGAGAAGCACTATATACATGGTAAATAATTATTATTATTTTAGATGGATCCAAATTACAGTCCTTATAAAAAGTATTCCAACACTTTTGAAGTTTTCACATTATATTGTTATACAACATTCATTCACAGTGGATTTAATTTGTCTTTTTCAACACTGATCAACAGAAAATGAGTCTTTAATGTCAAAGTGAAAGCACATCTCTGTAAAGTGGTCTAAGTTAACTATATAAAAGTCAAAATAATTCATTTTACAAGTATTCACCCCTTTAATATGACACCTAATTAATCACTGATGTTGTCAAACTGATTTTAGAAGTCACATAATTAGTTCAGTGGAGATCTGTCTGTAGTTAGGGGGTTGCAATTGATTGCAGTATAAGTACACATTAACTTGAAGGTCCAGCTTTTGGTGGGTCAGTATTGTGGCCTAATACAACACTCCAAGTAACTTCATGAAAAAGTGATTGAAAAGCACAAGTTAAGGATATAAGAAAACCTCTAAGTCACTAAATTTCCTGTGGAGTACAATTAAATCAATCTTTAAGAAATGGAAAGAGTATAGCACAGCTGTAAATCTGCCTAGAACAGGCCATCCACATAAAATAAAAAGATGAGTGAGGGAGATAACCAAAAGACCTCCGATAACTTTGAAGGAGTTTCAAGCTAAAGCGTCTGAGACTGGAGAGACTGCAACAACTGGGCTTCAATAGTCCTAGCTGACAAATGAATAAGGTAGCTTTTTTAAAATCCTACAGCCCATTAAACTACCTTAGTTTTGCAATATTTATAATCTAGTGAACGCAGATTTTAGAAACCATAGAAGCGTGATGAGTTAAGGTTAACTCTGTAGCAAAGATTATGTGTAAAGTTTTTATGGATTTAGCTAAACTGAAATACAACCCTTTTCAGTAAATTATATTTAACATTGCTTTTCTACTTACAAAGTTGCAGCCAATAAGAAGAGCTTCTTTTTTTGTGAAAATAAAAACCAATACCATTCATCCACTATTTTTCATGAGTAAAGGAATTAATTGTAATAATTGCATTTATATAGGGTTTTTCTCGCTACTCAAGGCACTTTACGTAGACAGAGCAGAACCACTTCAACCACCACCAACGTAGTGTAGTGTCCACCTGGATGATGCAATGGCAACCATTATTGCGCCAGTATGCTCACAACACATTAGTGAGTAGGTGGTGAAGGAGTGAGAATGATAGCCAATTAGAGACAAGCGAAGATTAGGGAGCCAGAATGAATGAAACCACGATGGGAAATTTAGCCAGGATGTCAGGATACACCCATTTCTTTTTGAACGATGCCCAGGGATCTTTTATGACCACAGAGAGTCAGGACTTTGATTTTACCTCTCATCTTAAGGACAGAGTCATATTTACAGCACAGTGTCACCATCACTGCACTGGGGCATTGGGATCCCCACACAGATCACATGGTCAGCACCCCAAGCTGGCCTCCCCAACACCTCTTTCAGAAGCAACCATGGGTGTTCCTAGATGGTCTCCCATCCAAGTACTGGCCGAGCCCGCACATGCTTAGCTTCAGGTGGATGACCTGTTCTGAAGCACCGGTGGTATGGTTATTTAACAATATACAGTAACTGAATAAGCATTTTCTGGTATAAGTGATAAATGCAGCAGGAAAGTCATCAACATACTAATGAAACTGAATACTGTGTTTCTGAATTTTACCTGTTAATGGTAACATATATTGAAAAACGAGAATTGGTCCTACCTGTGTACAGGAATGAGGCTGTATTGTCTTCAGATATCTGCTTAGTTTGAAAATAAGTCAATAAGCATGAAGTTAAGTATCTAAGAACAGTGCTTAATAGGCCAACTGAATTCTCAAGCCTGTGTAGTAGAATGCAGACATAAATAGAATCAATTACTGTGCTTATGTTTAAATGCATAATAATGGTTGCATGTCCTAGATCAGAAATCATAGTTATTTACAACATGAGTTAAAGCACTGTCTGTGCTGTGATCATGGCAAAAGCCAGTCTGAAATTACTCATAAAAATCGTTTTAAAATACGATTGAAATATTGCTACCTTACAATTTTGTCTGAAACTTCAGAATATTGATCCTCAAGGTTAATTTTTATTCAGATATCCACGTCATCTGTTTCTTTTATAATTATTTCTTTTGGTAGGTAATTGTCTTGGATTGTTGTGTGTTTGTTATTATGTATAACAAATCATTTTAATATAAAAATGTTTTCACCTTGTAAATGTTTAAATCTTCATTTAACTAATAGTTATTTTAGTAACTGCTCAGTGCTCTTAAATTTAGAGCAAAAACTTGACTGACAGCTTGCCAGTTTCTTTTGTTGGCTTTTTATGTGGGGATCAGTGATTCATGTAATCTAAATATTGCAATGTTATGAAATATGGGTTCATTTGAATGTCTAACTTTAATTAAAAAAAGGAATGGATTAAGTAAGAGTTAATGATGAAAATATCAACTTCTGCTGAAAAGCAGCAAAGATTGTTCATTGCTTAAATTGAAATTAAGCTGGACCACCGACCTAACACGTTTTGTGAATGCTGCTGAGAGCTTTCATAGTTGATGCTGATAGCTGATTGCTTTATTTACTTTTATTGTTCAATGTACAGTGCTATTTGTTGTTTGTTGTACATTTCTGGTTCTTGCCTGCTGCCTCCTCTATTTGCTTAATGTCATTACGGTGGTTGACAGGGTCACGCTTGCTGCGAGGCTCGTAAGCACACTCTGTGAGCTTGTATACTCCGCGGTGCTTGCAGGCCAAATCCTCACACTGGTTTATGTTTAAAGTAGACCATGTACATCAGGAGAGTCATGAGATATTTTTCTCAAGGTAGATGCAGCATTTGTGGCATTCTTTACTGTATTTTTTGTTACTCTTGCTTGTTTTGCCTTACTGTTTACTGTACTTTTTGTTTTTCTTTCTTCATTTTTTTTAGTACATTGTGTTAGATATCTGGAGCAAGCTATTTTTAAGGTCTAGATTTTTTTAGATTAGTAGAACTGTAGGTATAAAATAAACCCTGTGTGTCATATCTTATGACCCGTTATCTTTTTACTGGTGAGATTAGTATCTTGGGTTAGTGGGGTAACATTTATGTACCACTTTGCCCTCGCTATTACTTCAAAACTCAAGGTTCAGCGGAATGACATTAATTCTTTTGTGCCAGCTGAATTTTCAGTTGCAAAATGTGAATTAGTTGCAATAGTAGTAGTGAGCCTAATACATTTTTTTTATATTACTTCCATATTTCACACCTCAGTCTTCTTTTTCACAAAAACAAAAGAATTAAATGAGACAACCACTTTGAAAGTAGTATAAACCAGCATCTTCTGTACATCTCCTGTAAAAAGACATTTGTAGACTCACTTAGTATCATACACACACAACATGCTTCAAGAGCTGCTATATGTCATGCTGTCCTTTATTATGCTTAGAGAGTGGAATGAATGTTACTTCCAAATTTGAAAGGTTGCGGTTTCTAATTTACTGTACACTAGTGTATCACAAAAGTTTTAACTTGTCATTTCCATAATTGACATTTTCCTAATTTCCTCACCTACTCTGTTTGTCTATGTAGTTCAACTAGAATTTAGGGGAAAGGCTGCAGCTCAAAGTAAGAGAAACACTGATAATCCCTTTGAATCATCATGTTTAGAAAGAGTGAGTTGCATTGCTTTTCTTCTTACTGTCATTTTCTTAGTGTCACAATGCAAAATGACAGTAGGGGGACAGAATGGGAACATTTCAAATGTTAAGGTAGCACAAAGTACAGAGAAGTTAATTCATTAATTGGAAGTGTAAGTGGGCCAGCTGCCAGTTTTTAATTTCTCTTAAGTATTGTACTCTGCAATGCATCTGTCAGCTCAGTGAGTTTGTGGTCTCAGGGCAGCCGCAACTCTGTGTGAACTTAAGTTCTTGTGCTAATGGTATCAACACAGGCCCATACTGTATGTGCATGTAAAAAAACAATTAATGCCAATGTTGTCATGGTAAGAGAGCAACACATCTGCATGTTCAAGTGCATCTTGGATTTGTGCAACTTTGTTTTTATTTTATCAGGTTCTTCCTCTTGAAAACCAGATGAAAGAAACCAGACGCTTTCCTCGAGCCATTAACATTGGAATGGCGATTGTCACAGCTCTGTATATCTCACTTGGTACATTGGGATATCTTCGTTTTGGTGATGATATAAAAGGCAGTATAACCCTCAATTTGCCACAGGATGTCTGGTATGCATTTAATTGTATTTTGTTTAAGTTATGTTGATAATTTACTCTTGCCTTAACATATATTCCTTCCTTATATTCAGGTGATACAATGTCATACTGTACTGGTTAGTAGTGCTGCTTCACAATTCCAGAAGACTAGGTCTGAATCCTAGTCCTGGTCACTGCCTATGTATAGTTTGAATGCTGTGCCTGTGTCAATTTTTTTTCAATATTGTGGTTCTTTTTTCATATCCCATGTTAGGTTAATTGGAAACTTAAAGAAGACCATAGTGCAGGAGTGAGAATGCATGTCTGATTGTATCTTGAGATAAACTAGCAACCCGTCCATACTTCAGAGAAGAACAGGTATTGCTACTTGAATGTACCTGTCTGGAATTCAAAATTTAAATCAAGATAAGCTGGAATGTATTAATTAATTGGTCTATAAACCTATGAATGCCAAATGGCAAAAAACAATACCAAGTCAGAAATTCTAATGTCGTTAGTAGTAAATATGAAGTTCTGATGAGCACATAAATGAAGCATTTATCCCTAGTGTTGAGAGATTCACCAACTATTCTTCAAGCGTATTCTTTGGACTGTATTCCACTATTGTATTCATTTAAAATAGCCTCATGCAGAATTACCATTCAATTAAATACCTCTTTTCATTCATCCATCTATACATTTTGTAAATTTGCTTTCTTCAATACTGGCTTATGGGAAGCAGGAGCCAATCTCTACAGTGCTTCTAATGAGATGCCAGCATATTCCAAGGAATATTTAGACACTCGGCCACACTCACTTACTAACACTGTGCCAATTTATAGTTGACTTTCATGTTGACAGCATGTCTTCAGAGTGTAAGTGGAAACATGAACTCCTGGAGCAAAGCCACCTTGTACCCATAATGAACATGCAAATTCCCCACGAAAGGCACCCAAACCAATTAAACTGAGATCAATGCTCGATGAGGTAGTGATGTTACTTGCTGTAAGTCTATGCCTTCCATAACTGTTACAGTTAAGTGAAGTAGTAGAAGTGGAAATAGTACAAATAGTATTGTCACATGTGAAATTCTTAAATGCAACATGGCACTACACTTCACTGTCATGCTAAATATCTTCTTCTTCTTTCTCTTAATCTTTTCCCACTTCTATGTAGGGTTGATACCCTTGATCGACCTTCTCCATACAGCCTGGTCCTGCACCACCTCTTTAGTCAAACCCTTTTCCTTCAAACCTTCTTTTACTTTATCCATGCACCTCCACTTTGACCTCACCTACTTTCTCTTCTGCTGTACTTCCATGTCCGTAATTCTTTTGCCCGCTTATTCATGGTCTCTTCCATCAAATTCCATACCACTTCAACCTCCTTTCCTGCACTTTCTTGGATATCTCTCCCACTTTTGTTGTAACTCTGATTGTTTAATTTCTTATTCTGGCCTCTTTATAACTCCACACATCCATCTCAACATTCTCATTTCTGCCACATCTAACTTTTTCTCCTGTGCTCCCTTTACTGTCCATGTGTCTGCTCCATATATCATTGGTGATCTTACCAGTGTCTTAAAAACCTTTCCTTTAACCTTCACCTTAATTCTTCGCTCACACAATAATTGTGATGCCTTCTTCCAATTGTTCCATCCACACTGAACTCTATGGGTTATCTCTGCATCTAATTTTCCATCTTGGGCTACCACTGATCCTAGATGTTTAAATGTGTCCACACTTTTCAATAGCTCTGTCTGCAGACTAACTTCTAAATCCTGATCATCAGTAAACCTCACATATATTCTGTCCTCTTCGTACTTACCTTCAACCCTCTCTCTTCCAAAGCACTTCTTCATTCTTCTAACTTTATCTTCATTTCTTATTTCAGGTGCTACACAACACAATGTCATCAATAAAAAGCATGCTCCAGGAGGTTTAGCCTTTTATCCCATATCATGGTAAATAACAATATTTCTAAATAATATATATATAAAAAATACTTTTTAAAAACCACGCTTATATTAAGTTAAAAATTGTATTAAAAAGTAAAGTCTCTCATACATCACTCGTAAAATAAAAGGTGGGCGCTTTTGCTTAGATTTTAAGTGTTTTTTGAATGTTGATTGATTAAAAATACTTTTTAACTTAATATAAGCTTGGTTTTTAAAAAGTATTTTATGTATGTATTATTTAGAAATATTGTTATTTACCATGATATGGGAAAAAGGCAAAACCTCCTGGAGCATGCTTTTTATTGATGACATTGTGTTGTGTAGCACCCGAAATAAGAAATGGAGATAAAGTTAGAATATTTCAACTTTTTAGTCTTGGGTTTGTTTTAGTATAATTTTGTAATCAATATTTTAACACTTCCTTTAATATTTCTATCCATTACTAGCGCCATCTATTGGTTAAATCTTGAACTATTCTTATTATGAAAATTTCATTTCTTAATTAACATTGATTAATTGATCAATTAGTGAAACTAATTATTGATTTATGTATTGTCGTCAGAAGTGAGTAAGTGTGCAAAATTTCAAGTCATTTGGACAATAGGAAGTGGGTTAAATATTGATTGCAAGATTTGTACCACACAACAAACAGGTGAAGTTAAAATAAGTGTGGTAATAATAATAAAAAGATGTTTTATTTAATAGAAAATACAAATAGGCTTACCTAATGTACTCCTTATCACAGTTTCTATACCAGTTGTACTGTGACTCTCCAAGCTTGATACAATGTAGAAAAAACCCTGAGAAAACTTCACTATAGTTAGCACTATGAACTATATAGAGTAACAACATGATATATAATAGCTGCGTTGATTCATGTTGCAGTGTTATTCTGATTTGACTTTTGATAGGTGTTATTCCATATTGAAGAGTCTGAATGAACTGCAAGACTGCAGTATATTGTTTTGTTTGATGAGGCATGCTGAATTTTGCTGAAGAAAGATGTAACATAGATTTGATTGTGCTCAATAAATTTATTTATTAATGTTCAGAAATTGATCCTTGTATTGATCCACTTTTATCAAATGCATTTTTATTAAGTTATAAAGTTTTCAAGCTTGGATTTGAAAGTTACATCAGAACAGATTTTTCTTCCAGGTTTTTAATTGGTTATTTTATAAGTAAATCGGTGTTAGTTTATTATTTAGGATAGAGTGCTAAAAAATTCAGAAAGTGCATTAAGTCATTGAGGATGAACATATTTCATAGTGTTATTCTCAGAACAGTAAACGATGGAAAGACAGCCATAATGGATAAGTGAGTGTTTTCATCTTATCACTTTGAGTCTGAACCTGGTATGTCATCTTTTGTGGAGTGTGCATCTTTAGAGTAGCAACAGTGGATAGTAAGGAGTGGATGAGAATCAGGAGAACATTGATTTGCTGATGACCAGGTTATGCAGGTAACAATCAAGCTATGTTTTTAAAGAATAATGGACAACCTTTATAAAACAGCTGAAGCAGCTACAGCCTTAAAATTAACCTCAAGAAACGAACATCATGGTGCTACTGCGTAGAACAAGGATAATAAAAGTTTAAGTAAATGTTTATTGAGAAACAATCAGACTGGTTTAGTATTTCTGTTAATGAAAAAGCTTATATACAAAAAAGAACCTGTAACAAATAAAACAAAACACAGAATAATTACAAAGGAAATAATAATAATAATAACAAAGGAAATAAATGGCTTAGTTGTTTAAATAGAATTCGTAGGAAATGAAAAATCAAACAGAATGTAGCAGATTATAGTTTCAGAAACATGAAGGTTGATGAATTAAGCAATCTGAAGTGTGTACATTTCAATTGTGGGTAAGACGATTAATAAAGAAAATAATCCACAATCTATGAAGCTTGTATGAGTATGGAATTGGGGGAGATATCTGTAAAAGACTGACACAGTTAGGATAATGCAAAATGAAAACAAATCAGACTTTGGCACTTTCTTCCCAGATTTTCTCTATTTAGAAATAAAATTGAAGCCTCAAGAAAAGGGATAAAAGTCAAAGGAGAGCGCATAAAAGATTATACAGCATTAGAAGATGCAGGAAGCAGAATACATTAAACCAGAAGAATGAAAATCTGTTGAAAGGACAAAAAAACCTGTAGATGAAAAAGTCCATCATATCTAAATCTAAAAATCTACTCTTATTCGGTTTTGCCAACTCTGTAGCTTAATTAGTGAAACATTTTCATGGTCCTCGTCTTAGAGGAGATGGAAGATGGTTGGAATGCTATTTCATAAAAGTGGAATGAATTCAGGGCAATAGTAAGTCACCTCAAAGCAGCCCCTGTCTATACAGCCCATGCTGCAAAGAGAAATAACCATATGGCTTTAATTGAAGCATTAAACCAGACACACTGTTCTAGCAGTTGTACGTTGCTCAGTGCATTGTTTGATCTTTCAGTAGGTTGTATTTTTATACCCTTTTAGAGCCCAGTTTTTTGACAAAAAAAAGTTTGTAGGTTCATTTTAATTGAATTTCGAAGTAAAAACCTTTTATAGCAATTTTATTAAGGAGTAGAAAAACTCTGGTAAAACTCAGAGACTATATTTTAAATAATTATCCTCAATTTCAGAACCATGGATCAGAGTGAAGAATTTTTTCCTTTACTTATGCAGCTCTCACTAAACAGCTCACTGTGAAATATTGGTTTAAACAAAATAACCATATCAAGGCATAAGGACTTAAAATTATCTAACGCATTCACTATAGCTGGATAATCCTGTTTCACATGTTTTAGAATTTTTACAGTAGCTGCAACGTGAAAGAATGTCAGATTGCAAACTGAAGGCAGGCAAGTTTTTGGGTGATAAAGGAATAAATAAAATGGGAGGTGACCTGCTATTTTCATGACAAATATTTATTTATTTGGAAAGTGTTTCTTCAAAGCAATCTCAACAAACTCCTCAATGCAAAGGTGTTAACTTTATAATGAGCAGTGTTTTTGTCATAACATTTTTGACATCTTAAAAAGTTTCACTCACAAATAATGGTGATATTTTCATTTTAGAATGTAGAATGTTGTTTTTTTTCAATGCTCAGAAATTTTAAATTATATTCCTTAATGTCCCGATTCTACATTATATACAGAATCTGAGTTAACAACTCAAATCTGACTTTACTTGCAAATATTTTTTGCTTTGTTCAGAAGTGTTTAGATGGGTTACCTATTTAATACAACAATTATTACATTCAAATTAAAGAAAGTGAAATATATTCAGAATTAAATGTTAAGCCCTGTGTTTTCGTTAATGGTGTTAAAATGCAAAACCAAGGCTGCCTCGTGTTAACGGTAAGCCTCTCAGCCACACAGCAAACCCATGCGTCTTTAGAGGGTGCTCGAATGTAAGAAATCCATCCTCTTTTTAACCTGTCCTTTTGAACTGTCTTTCATAAATATTGACATTAAAAATAAAGTTGAAACAGTTATCAAATAAATCTTTATTTTATTGAACTCATTCCTCTGCTGGGAGCAAAATTGATTGTGACTTCTTCATGGGTGGTGCACACTTGGTGTTTTCAGGTCAAAAGTGACATGAGAACTACTTGCATCCTTCTCTATAATTAGTGGCTTTCAAAAACAACATGAATAGCTTTTTTTTTTTTTTTTTTTCCAAATCTTATGTCAGATATTATGAACAAGATCAAACAATATCTTTAAGTTTCTTTTTGAACAAAACATCTAAATTTAATGTGTTCAACAATTCATTTATAGGAACACACTCATTTGTAACCTCTCACTTCCTTGCACATTTTCAGTTATAATTAGCAGTCAACCTAACGTGCAACTTATAAGAATGTGGAAGGAAAATTGGAATACAGTGATCCCTCGCTATATCGTGCTTCGACTTTCGCGGCTTCACTCCATTGCGGATTTTAAATGTAAGCATATCTAAATATATATCACGGATTTTTCGCTGGTTCGCGGATTTCTGCGGACAATGGGTCTTTTAATTTATGGTACATGCTTCCTCAGTTTGTTTGCCCAGTTGATTTCATACAAGGGACGCTATTGGCAGATGGCTTAGAAGCTACCCAATCAGAGCATGTATTACGTATTAAATAAAACTCCTCAAAGATATACGATATGCTTCCCACGCGGTGCTTGATTGTTTGCTTTTCTCTGTCTCTCACACTCTCTCTGCCTGACGGAGGAGGTGTGAGCAGAGGGGCTGTTTGCACAGAGGCTGTTTGCTTAGAGGATACGGACTTCACATTGCTCCCTTCTTTGCGGCCGGCCGCTTTATCGCGGTGCTTCGGCATACTTAAAAGACAAAAGTCACGTATTGATTTTTTGATTGTTTGCTTTTCTCGTGAGCGCTCTCTCTGACATTCTCTGCACCTGACACGCATTCCTTTGAAGAGAAGATATGTTTGCATTCTTTTAATTGTGAGAAAGAACTGTCATCTCTGTCTTGTCATGGAGCACAGTTTAAACTTTTGACTAAAGGGTGTTATTTAATGTCTAGAGGGCTCTAATAATGTTAACTAAGTGGGAGAGTTTATAAGGGCTTAAAATATATAAAAATAACCATACAAACATATGGTTTCCACTTCGCGGATTTTCACCTCCCCTGCGATCGAGGAGGAATTACTGTATTCAGAGAAAACTCACACTGATATAAACAGAACATAAAAATTCCACACAAATGGGTCAAAACTTGAAATCAGCCTTTTGGAGCAGCAAACTAGCACTAACCTTTGTGTCACAATGTCACTATAATTTAACTAATCTTTTCTCCTCAGAGATCTTTTTAAAATGGAATACCTTTTCTTGTCATTTCAATTGTTCATCCATTTTATGAACTTCTCTAATACAAGTTTATGGGGAATCAGAGCCTAGTCTGACAGAAGGTTGCTAAATGCCAAGAGGAAACCAACCCTGGATTGGGCGTTGGTTCATTGCAGGTCATAATAACTTACACACTCACTCACTCTCACAATTTACAGTTGTGAGTTAATATATAATGCAAGCAGTTGAAATGTGGAAGGAAACCATACTGTCTGGAGAAAACTACATATAGGGTGGATTTGTAAAGTATTCTGACCCCTTTACTTTTTCATGTTTTGCTATTGTGCAGCCTTGTGCTAAATTTAGTTAAATTTACTTTTTCTTTCCAGATCAAGCAACTCTTAATACCCCAGAATGAAAAAGCAAAAAAAAAAAAAAAAAAAACCACAGGATTTGTACAGACAGGTTATATCACAATAAGATTCATATCCTTGGATTTGTGGATTTTGTGTCATTCTTCTCTGGAGTTGCTCTGTCAGGTTGGATGTAGACCACCGGTGGACAGCTATTTTCAGGTCTCTCCAGAGATGTTAAATTGGGTTCAGATCTGGTATCTGGCTGGGCAGAGTTGTCCCTAAGCCATTTCTGTGTTAGCTTTGCTTTATATTGAGAGTCATGATCCTGTTGGAAGGTAAACCTTCAGCCCAGTCTGAGGTCCAGAGCATTCTGGAGCAGGTTTTCATTTAGTGCATCTCTGTACGTAGCTCTGTTCAGCTTTCCCTTAACCATGTCTAATCTCTCAATCCTGGTTGCTGAAAATCAACCCCACCGCGTGATGCATCCACCACCATGCTTCACGATTAGAATAATGTTACCCAGGTAATTAACTGTGCCTGTCTTCCTCCAGACATGATGGTAATTTTTTTTTTTTTTTTTTAGAAGACCAAAGAATATTTTTTGTCTCTTTCTAAGAATGCTTTAGGTGCCTTTTGCAAACTCTAAGCCGATTTCCATTTGCCTTTTACTGAGGAGAGGCTTGTGTCTGGCTACTGTATTGTAAAGCCCAGATCAATGGAGTGTTGCAGTGATGATTGATCTTCTGGACTTTTCCTTCATCTCCACACAGGTTCTCTGAAGGTTAGCCGGAGTTACCATTGGGTTCTTGGCCACCTCTCTTATCATGGTCCTTCTCGCATGATTGCTCAGTTTGGCCATCATTAGGAAGTGCCATAATTGCTCCAATCTTCTTCAGTTTAAGAATTATTGAGGTAACTGTGCTTTTGGGAACCTTTTTTGTACCTCTTCCCCAGATCTGTGTATCGACACAATCCTGTCTCTAAATTCAGCAGGCAATTCCTTTGACCTCAAGGCTTGGTTTTTCCTCCAATACAAATGTTCAACTGTGTGACCTTATATAGACAGGTGTGTGCCATTCCTAGTTATGTCCAATCAATTGAATTGGCCACAGATGGATTCCAAACAAGATCTAGAAACATCTCAATGATAATCAATAGAATGGGATACACATGAGCCAAATTTCAGACCCTTTGTGTAATGGCAAAGGGTCTGAATACTTGTGTCAATATGGTATTTAATTAAAGTTTGCTTTTTTGTCAAAAAAAGTCCTGTTGCTTTATCATTCTGTGGTATTCAGTATTGCTTGATGTGAGGAAAAAATGCTTTAGCACAAGGCTGCAACATAGCAATGGAAGAAAAAGTGAAGGGGTTTGAATACTTTCTGAATTCACTGTATAATTTGATTTGATTAGATATTAGTTTTATTGTCACATACTGTATACTGCAAGAGCAATAGTGAAATTCTTTATGGTGATGTATCAATAAATGCAGTAAATAAGACTAGCAGAAGATAAGTGCATAAATACAGTAAATATGAATTACCAAATATAACAGTACAATTAGATGCAAACCAGCAGGTGAATACAGTACACAGAGCAGGTAGGATCAAGTTATTTGGAGTTCAGTGACTTGATGGACTGGGGGAAGAAGCTGACTGTGAAGTGGGTGGAGCAAGTGCTGAGGCTCCAGTAGCACTTTTCAGAAGGCAGAAATGAAAACGGAATGAGCTGGGTGGCTGCCATCAGGAATGATCAATTCAGATCTGCTCAGACATCTGGTTGAACAGATGTTTATAAAGGTGTGAAAGGTCAGGCCCAATTATTTTAGAAGCTATACAGATAGTCCTTTGGAGCAGTTTGTGATCCTGGGAAGTGAGGTTACCAAGCCACACTGTGATTCATCTGGTCAGAATACTTTCAATAGTGCTGCGGTAAAAGTTCACTAATGTTTCGGTTTCCATCCCAAAGTTCTTTAGCTCCTCAGCTTTTTCAGAGAGCCATTTCAGATAGCAAATACTGAGATTCTTCAAGTAAGACTGTCTAGATCTGAAGAGAGTCAAACATGCTGATTACCGTATCTTTTATTTGTCAGCTGGTCTTTATTTCATGTTTATTTGGTTGTCTACTTTAAGATAGGACAGAGCTTGAGTGCATATTAAAGCAGTAGTGAATGGAAGGTAAGAAACTGCCCTACATATGACACTAGTTTCACAGGTAACAGCTACACACTAAGTACGTAAATTGTCAACCAACTTGACAACATGACAGTTGGAGCAGATGAAGAAGCCAAAGTAAGTCCAGGTGGAAAGCTACAGTAGTTAAATAAAACCATACTGATACATGACAATGCTTCTATGCAGCCTAATGACAATATCATACAAGATACATCAAACATGTTTTTCTGGTGGTGTGGTAGCCACTCTGTGTTTGCTGCACTTTTTTGTTTCAGGCTTATTTTCTCTGATCATCTACATCACTCACTGATGATTTGATTGTTGTTCCTTGGTGCTGGAATCACTGATACATTATGGCATAGCTGTTCAGATGTGCTTAACTATATATGTTGTGAAAGGACCAGACTTGACACACTTAAAAAGGTTTGGGGCAGCCACCCGTATATTATCCCTGGTTGCAGTGGGTTTGTTGTTTTAGAGAGATGTCTCTGTTGGAGTCCAGACATGAACTGATTTGGAAAGATGGTGGTTTTAAGTGATCTGACCGAAAGTGACGTATGGGAACCGGAAGTGGCCTCCTTCGGACGTCAGTCCAGGCATTGGAACCAGAAGTGACATCGACTCAGGTGCAGGAACCGGAAGTGGCGCCACCCTAGGCGACAGAACCGGAAGTGACATCCCCAATGCTAAGTCAGACAGGTTTTCCCGCAGCTGGTCCGCAGAGATAACAGGAGAAGGTTTAGTGCACCCCGCCACCCCCTGGCCTGGAGTGGAATTACCTTCGCTTGGTCTATACAATGTCCTCCTACTCTCACATGTGTGAGAATGTTTTATTTTTTTACTTGTGTGGCATCATATGGTTTTGTTTTCTGTCCAGTGTTGCTGAGATTAGCTGTCTAATTGGGAACATAAAGTTTCAAGATGGATGGATGAGTGCATATTTTCTAATCATCTACAATCGCTATCTTCTTAGAATGTCATCCTCTTATTTATGCTGTACTTTCTGACTTGCAGGATTTACCAAATGGTGAAAATTCTGTATTCATTTGGAATTTTTGTGACCTACTCGATTCAGTTCTATGTCCCTGCTGAGATTGTCATTCCTGCTGTGAGATCTGGAGTCAGAGAGAAATGGAGGCTGCCTTGTGAACTGGTGGTTCGAGCATTGATGGTGTGCTTAACCTGTGAGTAAACTGATATTTTATTCATTAACAGCACGTATGTTGAAATCAAGGTAGGCAGTTGAAGTGCTTACCTGTTTTTTGTCAAGCAAAAGTCATCTATTCAAAGTGGAATTGTATATATTGTGTTAACCAAGTCAAACAAAAATTAAGAGGTACTTAACCCATGAGATTGTTTACCCTGCTGAGCACATACCAAATTTCAGGCTTGGTGAATGGGATTTGGTCATTTATGATTGACCACAAGATGTAAAATCTAAAAACTTTGAATGGAAATTCTGAAGTGCATCTTTCAACAAGTGCATTTATGCATTTTTAATGTCTTGATGGAGCTTCTTTTGCTTTTGCTATGCCCTTTGGATGTGGCTCACTACCATAACTTTGTTTATATTTGTTCATATTGCCTTAGTTATCAGAAAAAAAGAGAGCGTAAAATTCTCCAAGGCTTGCGGACATGATTTTGTGACCTTCTGAAGTGTCACAGACCCTGTTCAGTTGGGTTTTTAATTCAAAACTGGAGCTGTAAATTATCTGTATGCACAGAGATTATGGATTGCACCTATAGTTAAATATTTATTTATTTATTTTTCTTCAAAGCTACTACTACTATAAAATGTTCTGTAGATAAGATAACTGAGATATTTGTTGATGTTTCACTGGCATGATCATGTGTTCATTTCCTGTGGACAAATAAGATCTATACTAATAAAAGGCAAAGCCCTTACTGACTGACTGACTGACTGACTGACTTGTCACTAATTCTCCAACTTCTCGTGTAGGTAGAAGGCTGAAATTTGGCAGGCTCATTCCTTACAGCTTACTTACAAAAGTTAAGCAGGTTTCATTTCGAAATTCTACGTGTAATGGTCATAACTGAATCCTACTTACGTACATATATACGGCCATAGCCGGCAGCTCGTCGCCGTGTGAGGCGGAGTTGTGTCCCCCATACCCACGCCTCCCACGTAGTTGGCTGCCTGCCTATATTGCATCCCCTATACCCACTCCTCCCACATAATGAGTGCCTGCCCATATAAGGCCGTCTGTCAGCAGCAATCAAATAGACATGCTGCCACTAAATATTCGCAGGCAAATCAAAAAGTTAATACCGGGAATGCCTGTTAAACATCTTAGATTCACGAGGAGCGATTTGGGTGGTGAGATTTCTATCGAGGTGATCACTGTAATATTTATGTCATTGAAATGTATTATCAGGCATGGTTTAGGCACCTATGTCATCAGGAAGGCACCAGAAAAAGGGACCTCAAGGTTACTATTATGGAAGTTAATTTAGAGCACGAATGCTGTGAATGTAAGAGCTGTAATAAATAAAGTTCCCCTGCATACTTGAAAAGAAAGTCTCGCCATCATTTCATTTTTCACAATTTGTGAAAACAAGACATGGTGTCAGAATAGAGGACAGTCATGGATTTTGTTAGAGTCCCCTCACCACGAATTGACTGGGATTCTCTTAAACTGCCGGGAGAATGGAAAAAGTTCCGAAAGCACATGGAGCTGATGTTTTCTGGCCTGCTAAAAGGCAAAGACAAGAGTGAGAAATGCAGCAACCTGCTCCTGTGGACTGGGGAAAAAGGAAGAGACATTTTTAACACATAGACTCTCACCCAAGAGGAAGCCAAGGTACTGAAAACTTATTATGACCGTTTTGAGGTGTTTGTCATGCCTAAGACGAATACGATATTCGCGAGATACAAGTTTAATGAGAAGACACAGGGTATAAATGAGACTTTTGATCACTTTGTAATGGAGTTAAAATTGCTGGTGGAGTACTGTGCTTATGCAAACGAAAATGAGATGGTCGGGGATAGACTAGTGTTTGGCACAAACTCAGCAAAAGTGCGAGAGAAACTTTTAAGTGTCTTGTATTAGCTAACATTAAATAAAGCCGTGGACATCGCAAGATCGCACGAGATAGCACAAGCACAGCTGAGAACCTTCGATGCATGTACTCCGAGCGGCTCACGTGAACTGACTGTGAACGCAGTACACAGACAACAAGCAAGAGCTCCAAAGAGCGCTGAACAAAAAACGCATTACACAATTGAGAAGGCAGCAAAAGAATGTGACACATACAAGCATATTCATAAGTGCAGCTACTGTGGAAACAAAGCACACGGTAGAAAAAGTCAATGTCCAGCTAAAGGAAGACAGTGTAAAAAATGTGGTAAATTGAACCACTTCGCTAAAGTTTGCAGGACTGGGAAATGTAAACCCATGCATGCAGTGTGTGATGTCCCAGATAAAGAGGAAGAAGAGCTGTTTATTGATGCAGTGAGAAAGGAACAACCCTCTGACGCTAAACAAGCCTTAGACATATCAATAGGAAAGCAAGGTGTAAAGCTGAAGTTTAAATTAAGTTCATAGACACGCTGCCGCTAAGTATTCGCAGGCAAATCCACAACTTAATACCGCGAATGCCTGTTAAACATCTTAGATTCATGAGTACCGATTTGGGTAGTGAACACTTCGATGAATGAAACCTGTTATCTTTACAACGGTTGACAGACACGGAATATAACTTGAACACAACACATCCTCCAAATACGAACCTGATTGAAAGAAATAATGATAATCAAATCCTTGATGACAGCGACACTCATAACAGTCACAAAACAATTACATTGACAATCATGTTACGTTATTTTTAAAATGTTTCCTTTTCTTTTTCATAACTTCTTTAACACACTACTTCTCCGCTGCGAATCGCGGGTATTTTGCTAGTTATTAATAAAAGGCAATATGTCTGCATGTTTTGTTTTATTTGAAGAAAATCCACCATACCTCATGGGCTTCAAAAAGTTTTCTATTGCTATTGAAAATGGATTCCCCACCAAAGCAAAGGAGAATTGCATTAGAATGTTTTAAAACAAAACTTTGTCTATATACTCCCCACTTTTTTCCTCAAAGCCAAAAGCTACTGTTAATACCCAACCTACAATGTCATCTGACTGTTGATATGACATGTGATAAAGTATATCTGTTATTTTCTCAAAATAAGCTTTGACTCAGCATAGTGAATGTCTTTATGTCATTGTATATTTATTAAATTTAAATAACTGTGTTATGGTCTTCTAACATCGAAATATTAATGGTAAACCTGTTTAGACTCAAACATTACATAATTTGTGGAGAACCACATGACCCTCAATCACATATGAATGTGTGCCTAATGACCTTTTTCCCCATTATTACTTTTAAACACACTTTCTCTTAATAGCACACTGACTCTGTATTTGCCAAAGTGCTAGGATTTTTTGGCAGCAATACACATATAAAACTATGCAGAACTCCATTCAAATCTTGCACTCATTTTCTAAAACACAGTCCATTCATATTTCAATGCCTCTTAATCTAGTTAGGTTTGCAGTGGCAATAAACATGGTAGTCAACCAACACTTTCTTTGCCACTGCACTAGACTGTAGTTGGCCACTTAGTTCTTAATCAGCCATTTCTAAGATCAGATAAGACACACTTTATTAATATCACAGGGAAATTCAAATGCAAAAAAGCAACAAACATAAATAACAAGACTACAGACTCACAAGACAGATAATAATCCAATCAATCGATAAATAGATACAAATAAACTTAACAAGTACATCGGGTGGAAGCAATGAACTGCATGATAGCAGTGGTCAGAAGAGAGTCCCAGTGGCACTTCTTTGGGCACTGTGGTAAAATGAACCAGTGGCCAAGACAGCTGTCTCTTTAGGGGGTGGAAGGGACTTTTCTTGATGGCATCCAATTTTAACACCATCCTCTTTTCCACAACAGCTGCCAGTGTGTCCAGGGTCATCCCTGTGATGGAGGAAACGTTCCTGATAAGTTTGTTCAGGCATTGTACTTCTTTTGAGCTCAGATTGCTTACCTGTGAACACAACACTAGCTACTATGGATTGGTAGAACATTTCCAGTAGCTTGCTGTACACATCAAAAGACCGGAGTCTCCTTAGCAAGTACAGTCGGCTCTTACTCTTCTCATACAGTGCCAGACCAGTTTGTTGTTTATGTGAATGAACCCCCAGGTACTTCCACATCCTCCCCCTGAATTGTGACTGGTATGTCAGAACTCCACCAGCAGTTCTTTTGTTTTGTACAATGTTCTTAAATTACTTAATCGAGATTCTCATGTAAGTGGGCATTAACCATTCTCAACAGCTAATGATAGGTGAGAAGGTTGTATTGATTTATTTAGAGTAGCTTACCCTCAAATCATCCCAGCATCTAATTTGTCTATTTTAGCATCATATGCTGTGATGTAAACGAAGGTTCCGTGGAGAGTTGTGATAGTTCTTTTAGATAAACCAATGCCCTCAAACATCATAGAACTGGAAAGAGGAATAGGCCAGAATTCCTCCAATGCAGTGTTAGAGACTACATCTTCCTCTTCAGCTTTTCCCACTTCTATGTGGGGTTGATGCAATGCAACGTAAGAGACTGAAACAATTAAATGATTTCCTTCAAGTTCTACAGGCTACTGAAGATGGCACTACCAACTAATGAATTACACATGGATTCTGCATGTTGGCTAATTTTTGGTTGAATAAATAATGACAAAGTAAAATCTGTGTTTTTGTTTTTCACCTGAATTTAGATTTACCTATTTTTTGGATTTTGCCAAACTAGTGGATTTTCATAGCATACTGTAGCTAAGTTGAATATTTAGTTGTTTATCGGGTTCTAGTCTGTGCCATATAGCTTTAACTTTACTTTTGCTTTAACTAATGTTGTATAAAATTACGATGAGTTCCATACTAGCTCGATAGCTCTGCATCTGCGTATTTTAGAGCCTTTCAGAGTCTGAAGGCAGAGAAAATCATTCTTCTTCCAGTTTGTTCCGTTATAAGTGATTTTCAGTTAAAAGTACATTTGTGTTTATATATCCAAGGCTTATATAATTGTACAACATATTGCATGCCATTTCATGCAAGTTGAAAGTTTGCTTATGGCAGCATAATCCGTCCTTTGCTTTTAATGTGTTCTGAAATGTATGGCATCTAAGCTATTTATGTGATTTAAATGACCCTGAATACTCCGTCTTTCACTTTTGCATTTGTTTATTTATTCTGATTGTTTTAGAAATTCTTTGATTGAACTGACTGTACAGATAGCCTTGGAGCACATCAGCATTTTAAATATAAAGTCTTATTTGAGAGGGATCAGAAAAATCAGGACAAAATGCATTGTACCTCACTTTATCCAGGGACAGCGATTAGTTAAAGGTATTTGAAATTGGCCACTTTATTTACATCTTGCTTTGAGACAGAAGATTTGTGACATGTACAATGATTTGCGGCTTTAACTCACTTAAGACTTCGATTAAAAAATGAGATGGAATGCATGACTTGATATTTGAAGTCTGATTAGTGATTCCATTTCAGACTTGACACCTGCGAAGAAATTCAGAATTGGATTTTTAAGACCTGCAGCTTGATATTAAAGATACAATTTAAGCAGTTTCTTCAGATATGGTTTAGTGGGCTGAGAGCACACAGATAATAAAGTAGTGCAAACAAAATTAACCTAAGCGGCAGACAGGACACAAAAAATAACAAATCTGCTCTAATTACTGATATTGTGAGATGTGGTATTAGACCATGCCTAATACTTCTGTCTTCATGTGCTACTTACCCAAAATCCTGCACAATTAGTTGTATTGCCTACCAGTGCTAAGTATGTGGCATTCACGTGATAAAACTGGCAGGACCTAAAAGAAGAGCACAGCACTTGGAGATGGATCTAATGTTGTGCCTTAACCTATGTGAAGGCTTTACTCTATAGAACTTTAGAATACTGGGGAAAACTGAACACCTCTAAAAAGTTAAATAATGAATTCAGTAAAGGCGGTCTACATAATTCACCATGTAAACGTAAAATAGACTATCAGCACTGGTTTTTATAATTTTGATGTTTTATAATTGAACCATCTAAATCATTTTAGACATGCAGAGGTCATTTCAAGCACTTAAAGTGCAAAAATCAGACCCCTGATATTTGCTTAGGGCAAACAAATATTTAATCTTGAACGTAGTTTTTGATTATTTATAGTTGAAGGTTTACCATATACTGAGATGGGTTCAGCATGTTGTATGGAATCTCATGACAATAGATTTATACAGTCTTTCTTTCTCTCTTTCTTTCTATTTTTTTAACCATGACATGCTGGTCCTGAGGCAGGTTATTAAAATAGGCCAGTTCATGACTTATGCTACTGTCTTACAGAGGACATGACAGGATGTGCTAAAGAAAGCCCATTCCATTATTTCAGACCTCATACACTCCAATATCCAGCAAGCGTGGCATTTAAAATGATCTGCTCAATGTATGACCAAGAATCTATTCTATAAGTATCAACAAGATCAATTAGTTTGCACTTCTGATTTAATTTAACTGAGGGTGGAGATATGCTTTGGAGATGGAGAGGAATGAAGGTCAGTAGGAATAAGACAGAATACATGTGTGTAAATGAGAGGGAGGTCAGTGGAATGGTGAGGATGCAGGGAGTTGGTGAAGGTGGAGTTTAAATACTTGGGAGCAACAGTACAGAGTAATGGGGATTGTGGAAGAGAGGTGAAAAAGAGAGTGCAGGCAGGGTGGAATGGGTGGAGAAGAGTGTCAGGAGTGATTTGTGACCTACGGGTATCAGCAAGAGTGAAAGGGAAGGTCTACAGGACAGTAGTGAGACCAGCTATGTTATATGGATTACAGACGGTGGTACTGACCAGAAAGCAGGAGACAGAGCTGGAGGTAGCAGAGTCAGAGAGGCGAGATTGTGTTGGTTTGGACATGTGCACAGGAGAGATGCTGGGTATATTGGGAGAAGGATGTTAAGGATAGAGCTGCCAGGAAAAGAGGAAGGCCTAAGAGAAGGTTTACGAATGTGGTGAGAGAGGACATGCAGGTGATGGATGTAACAAAACAAGATGCAGAGGACATAAAAATATGGAAAAAGATGATCCGCTGTGGCAACACCTAATAGGAACAGCAAGAAGAAGAAGAATCCTTAGCTCATAAACCTTTTCTTTCAGATGCTGGAGTCAATCCCAGCCAACACTGGGCACAAGGCAGGAAACAAACCCCAGGCAGGAGACACACAAAGCACACACTAGGGACAATTTAGAATCTGGGGTTGCTGACCAAGTGATGTGTGTGGATCCCAATGCCCCAGTGCATTGACAAGGACACTGTGCTGTAAACATTGTGCATTCCCTCGGATTAGATGTAAAAAATGGAGGTTCTGACTCTCTGTGGTCTTTCAAGATCCCTGGGCACCTTTTGAAAATAGTAGGGTTTATCCTGTTGTGGCAAAACTGGTCCTTCTAGCCCCCTAATTATCCCCTGTCTATAACTGGCTATCTATCTCTCTCACCCCTTTATCACCTAATAGCTAATGATTGGTGGAAGAATGACTGCAGTGGCGTCATCTAGGTAGATGCTACACAGTGGTAGTGGTGGTTGAAGTGGTACCTCTCTGACTATGTAAAGTGCTTTGAGTAGCGAGAAAAGTGCTATATAAATGTAATTATTATTATTAATAAGCGACCTTTGAGTGACCAAATACTTCCCACAATAGTTAGAGTTGTTATTAATTACATGAAAGCAGTATATGCCAATGACATCGAACCAAACCTTTGCCTCTTGGCAGCCAACACATGGATTCTGTGTTAGCTGTGATAGCTGTGTAATAGCAGTCTAGTGTATCTGTCCGTTTATATGCTCTCTTGTGTACACCATTATCTACACACTGGCACAGAAGTGGGGAAAACGTGTTCAGAGTTATAAAATTCATTTGTTAGTCAGCACTGTCAATTAAAACACACTATTGGTTTCTCTTTTAATTGTAATAGCCAGTCTTAAACTTGAGGAGTGCGAGGAGGCACTGACCAGAGTCTGAGAGAGAGTAGTTAGCAAGTAATTTACAAGGAAAGGCTGATATGAGAATGTAGGGAACAAAGGTGAGAAGATGATGCAGAATGCTGTAGTTGAATTGCATAGTAACTATACAATTATAAATCGTTTGCTGGAGTAACAAAATGAACCATTTTTCATTGAATTGTTTGGAGTACATAAAATACATTGAATATTAATTTTGTTTATTAAAAGCTGGTGCAGTGTCATCAGCTAATTCTAAGAACTAATTCTGTTTTAGTGAGTTTGACTATTTGTATTACAACAGTATAACACATCATTAAGAAGGAATGACTTAACCTACTTTATGGATTACACACAGCACCCCTTTGATTATTATGCCTGAAACTTCCACCCTGTTAATTTATTGATTTTTTTTTTTTTTTTTTCTTCATAATTGACTTTTTGCATCTTTAAAATCTTTCGTGAAAGTCATATGCATCACCAATTCAGAAACTTACACCTCCAGCATGCAGAAATGAATCCAGGAGCTGGATGAATAAGTGAATAAAAGAGTGTAAGTGGAATCCTAGAAGAATCTCTGTCAAAGGGAATCTTATATTTATCGAGAATTTCAATATTAAAATATATTCATCCGAGGACTGTCTGTCAGTTTAGTCATTTTGCTTTTCCATTGTTACAAAATGCAATATTTGATATGCATTTCTTATAAGAGATTTAATGCAGTCCAGTCTGCTAGTTTTAAATCTATTCCAATTCTTTTTTTTTTACAGTTTTAAGCAAATCTTATTATTCATTCTGAATTTTTTCCGTTCACAGTAAACTCAACATTGTTCTTGGGTAGGGTGGGGATAATTAACTGAAGATAAAGGAATAATGAAAGAGATTGGGCAAATTTATGGGTATAAACTAGAATGAGTTAAAACCATAGAAGTCAGTCAGTCATTTTCCAACCGAAAAAAGAAAATTGCAAAAAAGCAAAACAAGCATTCTAAAACCAAAATAACAATACTTGAAGTCTTTGAACTAACTAGTACTATGGAAGATTTTTCATTTTTTTCGGTTCTGCATTAGAATACTAAAGAAGCTGAGTGCAACCTTTTTATAGTAGGACCCCAAAGACATCAAGCACTGTATCACTTCCTGTACCTTGAAAAGGACTTTGGGAGCAACAAATGGCACGAAAACAAGACATTAAAATATTTTAACATTAATAAAATGAATAATAAATGTAAAACATTTAAAAAAAATTAAAAACAAAAACACAACAAAACCTCAATTATTGCAAATGTATGCTTTTTATTTGTTATGCAGTTTCTGGTGCATCATATAATGGTGCGGAGTTGATAATATTGACTATATGATGGAGAGCAAAAAAAAAATTTAGCATTAAATATTGTAGCAAAAAAGTGTAACCCAATAAAAGTTGTTTTATAAACTGCAAACACTCTACTTAATACTAACTTCTGTAAAGAAAAATGCATTTTTGTGAGTTCACAGGGGATGTAAATGTTTCAAAAAAGAACAATAAAGAATAATTTCTTTCTTATTTTAGAAACAAAGGTTGTATCATGCAATTACAGCTCTTTCATTATCTCAATTACAAAACAAGCCTTTATTCTGTACTTTAATTAAAATCTAACACTTTCCTTTGGTTTATTTGAGTGACCTGCTGTGTTTTAAATGACCAGCAGATGTCAATAGCCGATTTATTTCCAGGCTTATAGAAGTGAAGCTCCTAGGGAACCCGCCGTTTACAGAGAACTCATAAGGCATTTTAGCAGACCATTTATTTCCTCTTACTCTCATAATATCACTGTAATAAGATTTGTTGCTTTAGTTTAAAAAAAAAATTTTATTGGTAAGAACAACAAAGCCAGGCTTATTATTGGCTTCTTCTAATAATTGTTTTTTAATTGATACTCATTATTTCATATTCATTATCCGTTCTTCTGACTAGGTAAAAAGGTCACTTTGATTTTGTTTTGAGGATTTTGAGAAACATTTCCTATGCGAACTAAAGGTCAATGGATGCCATAAAGTTAAAATAATATATCGAGATCAAATAAATGTATTTAATGAGAATTGTTTGACAGGGACTTTGCATTTAAGTTAATTTACTTTCACACCTTCTAAGATTAAGCAAAATAACAAAATATTCTATCATGACTGATTCAATGATTTTATCTTTCAACACGGAAAATGACTGTATCTGCATGGTTGTTTTCCCTCTATACTGTTATGTGAAGCCTTTGTTTTTAATTTTTGTTTTGCTTGAAATACTGTATATAAATCCATGTGTTCATTCTAATCATACTCAATTGAGAAGCAGAAAACTGTTAATAGAATCAGGTGCAAGGCAGGTCCCAACCTAGAGCAGTGTGCCAGTCCATCGTAAGACACACACACAGATACTGGGGCAGTATAGTTTGGTCTGTGTTTTTTGGGATGTGGGGGGAAAACGGGGGTACACATTTACAGGACCGTTAGACATTTTCTTGCCTGTGACTGAGATATTGACGCTCCACTTTATCCAGGTACACCGATTTACAGAAAAGCTCCAAAGGATTAATGGTTGAGTGACTCCAAATGAGACAGCACTCCATTTTAAAATGACTGTGATTGACAGGCAGTCTGTGTGTACAAGCTTTGATATTATTGTTTGAAGAAGAATATTACAAAGTTGATTCAACAAAGGAAATGTTTCAAAATGTTCCTCTATCTGTCTCTTCTTCCTGCTGCACACTATAGTGTATCCGTTGCTCATTATCATTTTGTCAGATACGACCCTTGCTGGACATGTTGCAGCCTACTGTGGGAACACACTGTAGCGTAGCCTAATCAGTCATACTGGTACTGCAAAATAAAACTGTAAAAGTTTTCATTAAACACCCTAATCCCCCTGCTTTGGTTTCTGATACTGATAAAAAGACACCACTAATTAGAACCACAGGGAAAAGAAAAACTATTAACTTTGTTAAAATAATCAGCCAGAAGACACTTCACATACACATTCAGTCAGCAGTTCATATTTCAACTAAAGGATCTGAATCAAATGCCTTTAATAAAATTGACATCATTGGAAAAGATTTTCTTGTTTTAATGACCTGACAAAGAAGTCAACAGCCTCAGCTTAGGTCAAAATTAAATCAATGCTTTGTATTCATAAATTACCCAAAATAAATGTTTGCTCTACAAATGTTCTGAAATGATGTAAAGATTCATGCAGCCTTTGATAAAAATGTTTGGCTTTTTCTGGCACTTTATTGTTCTTCTCATGATGTGTTCTGCCATAATATGTAGGCATCATAGTCTTCAAATGGGTGTGTATTGTACAAGCTCAGGTGAAGCTGCAACTGAGGTAGTACTTTTTTCACATTTGGTTTCAGCATTCAATGTTTTTGGAGACACTTTTATTTTTTTTTACTTACATTACTTACATTTTAGCCATTTGCTGGATTTGTTCAGCTCTGCCTGTCATGTACTGTATGCCAGCCATAATGTACCATATGAAAGCTTACTTATGTGTGGAGTGTATGTTTCTGTCACTTGGCACAGATGAAACATACCAGCATATGTTGCTGAGCTGAAACAGAACTCCTTTTTAACCTTGTTAACTCAATGAGGATAAATCTTTTAAGATGTCCGGAATGTTCTATGAAAAGGTCGAGAGCTATTCACTGATACATATATGATGTGGGCATCATAAATGTTGGTGTAATGCACTCGCAGGCAATAATGTTTTATACTGTATGATGCAAACTTAATTGAAAAGATTTCTTGATCATTCTGTTCATAAATTTGTCAAAAGAGACTTTCGGTAAATTACAGAGTGAAGCTGCAGTCAGGCTTATACCTTTTGGGAAGAAATTATAATGTAAGATGCTTTGTGTTTTAGATTCAAATATGTAGAACTGTACAAAATGTGATATTGGTTTGTATATAATTTTTCAAAAACTACATAATTACACTTGTGCTGCTGAGAGTAGTAGTGGAAGTGGTACTAGTAGTAGTAGTCTTGTTACATGTATTACAATATTTCATTCTACTTATGAGTCTAGCCTGATTAATTGATCCTTATTTTATATGGTGCCTAACACAAAAATCAAGTTACTATACAAAGCACGCAAAAATACATTTTAAGTATAAAGATATCAAAGTGGAATACATAATAAATCGCAAGGAATTAAAATGAGAAGAGCCAATCAAGTTAAATAATTAACAGACTATTATGAAAACAGACACCCTGCAAACATTTTTAAACATTCGACTTGTCTGCAGATTATTTGCCAAAGAGACACTGACTTTCCTTGGCTTTTGCTTTTAGGAGACAATTTCCACACAAAAAATGCCAGTCAGTTTGGTAGAGAGCTATAATGGGATTAGGTAGGGAAGCAAAACATTTGGCACCGAGTTCCATTCCTATTATTATAAACAACCCAGCCAAGCTCAACAGCACACTAATACCTCTGTGGCGTACAGAAACGAGGACGGCCCTCCTCCTCCTCCCCAGTCGTGGCTGCTTGCAGCACTAAGGACCCCGACAGGGCTGATCTTCTGCACTCCAAATCCAGTTCTAACTGGGACCAGCCTGGAGAAACACTGCCATCTATTTTGCTGGAGAATGAAATGCCTCTGACATTCATGTTTGCCCAATCCACCCATTATCCTACTAATAACTTGGATAAGGACCACTAGCCATCCTGACCAGATTACAGCTCCTTCCACATCGTCCTTCCATTACAGCCTCCCGAGCTGGGTAAGGATTCACTCTACATCCATGTCGGGATGTCAGTCTCTTCATCCAGGCATTATTTTAAGTTAAATATTTTTAAATACTTGCATGGAGAATTCTCTACCTCCTTAATAAGAGTGAATTATGGCACAAACTTGATCTATTATAGGCTTGAGATTATTGACAGTGAAAGTGAAGTGAATTGTGTTTTCATAGTAAAGACTATTTTTATTGTCCTAAACATATTAGAATAATCATTTGGATAATTTTGAAAGGTTCATTATAACCTAAATTACAATATGTACTGCAGACTATCTTTCTCTTTCTCTCCCTGAGACTTAGTACCTTTAAGTCTGTTAGTATGTAACTATTGTTAATACAGGTTGAGTATCCAAAATCCAAAACTGCAAAATCTGAAACTTTTTGAGTGTCAATGTAATGACACACATGGAAAATTCCACACAAAGTGTCTCTCTTTTATAAAACTTTGCTTGGATTCGAAAGTGAAAACATAATGTGTATGCCAAAAGGTGGATGTGAGTAATATTTGTGAAGATTCAAAATAGACTTACACTTTCTCTCTATATAATGTGTGTAACAGAAAGAAACAGGTTTTGGATCTTAAAAGTTTCACTTTACTAAAAGTCTACTGCACATGAGAAAGTTGTGATATAAATAAAAATTTGTACCATATCATAAATTGAGATTACTTCCTAAATGTTTGTCCCACAATAGACACTTAAAAAATAAAATATTTGACATACTATTATATGATCTGTTGCTTTTATGAGGGAAGGACGTTGGATTTGGTATTGCTAAGGAGCCCCTTGGATATACTGTAATTTGATGGTAATTCTCTTATTTCCTCAGTCCTCTTGTAAAGATGCATTATATCAGGAAAATAAAGTACATGCTCAGCAAATGGGGTGTATTTTCCTGTCTGCTAATTATACATAATCAGCAATTATGGATAACTAATTTTTGCCAGGGTTGCTGATATTATAATGTTTCTGTGGCCATTGAAGTCAGATCTGGCCTCTTGTAACCCTGAACTTTTTAAACTAGATGAATAAATTTAGACAGATAATCAAACCTATTATTTTTCATTGATTAATAAAACTTCAGACCAGTTAAATTGCCACCTAAATGCTAAGTGCTTTCACCTCATCACAAAAGTGCCCAAATTGCTCCTCTTGCCACCTCACATGTCCACGTGTGACAGAAAGGGCAGCTTTCCACTCACTGCCTAGGGGGTTTTCTCTAACCTGACACAGAAATACAGTATGTTTAGAAGCATTAGCTCAAAAAAATCTTTTACTTTTATCCAGTGTCTTTATCCTTTTTTTGAACTGGGCTACTGTTTTCCACTTCAGTGCTTCCATTAGCACAAGATCACGCAAACTGTGATGCTTGATTTCACCTGGAGGAAGCGTGCCATATGTCTTTTCTACATGGATACTCTAGGGAGGAGTCTTTCTTCTCTCCATAACACACAGAAGGAATTGTGTCAGTTTTTTTGGAAGGTGAACTTTTTTGAGATTAACTTTAGGTAAGCCTTTACATGTTGGATAATTTAAGACTTTTTGATGTTTTGACCCTGGATGGCTCTACTCTGATCCTCTGGATGATTGTCTAGTATAGCCTCTAAAGTTAACTCTTACCTGTGTTAGCTGTCCAGCTTTCTTACAAACTGTTTACTCCTTATTACGGAGGTGTATTTGATAATAGTAGAAACATTCAAATTTTGAAGGAGGGTGCAAGGCTGGCCACAGAGCTACTGTGTTTTAACATAACCCAGCTGGGACTGGCATTAAAACTCTTTTCCTTATGGTTACAAAAGTCAAAAGCCAAACTCGACCAGCCCCTGGTTTTTATGAATGTGCCCCTGATTGCTATCAATTGCATCCCTTAAGTCAGTAAATTGATGTCCGTGATTGTCGTCTTGATGTTAAAGGCATCGCGATTGTCCACAGGTATTCTTGTGTTCCATCATTTATTGTCATCTAGATAGTCATTCTTTCATTTATTTATATAATACACTTCCATGCATAAAAGTAAGTCAAGGTGCAATAATAATAAATGAATCAAAAGGAACAATCTTGGGCTGCATGTATGTCTACTGTAGATCTCACTCACTCATAATGAATTAACCTAACATATCTACCTTTGTAGGAGGAAAGTGGGGTATTTAGGGAATACCCACACAGATATGGGGAACACATGCAAACTCCATACAGACTGTGACCAGAAGAAGATCTGAACCTGAAACTGATGCAGCCGCTTTAGTCACTGCCCCACTGCACCTCCCCAAGTCTCAATATTGTAAACTTTCAAATTATTGTTCAAATAAAGTGAAACTCCTCTCTTGAACTAAATTATTTTGCTTTAAATGAAACAGGTGTACTGCCCAGAGAAGATCAGAATATTTGCATCTCCCCTGTGATGGCTTTCTCTATTCATTCCATCCGTGGTCACTATCATCGTACTTTGGGCTACTTCCGTCGCTTAACGCTATAACTTTGTAAATTTTGTGTCTGACAAGACAAGACGCTTCATTTTGTGAGTCATCATATGGTTTTAATCATTAGACTTATTGATTTAATTAGCAAACTTCATGTGCATTTTTAGTAAATCAATAACTGGCATAAATATGTTTCGTAAATGAGTTACGCTTACTAAAACTAAAATTACTATGGGATTTACAGCATCTTTTTTACCCTTTTTTAGTATGCATGTGTGGAAGGGATTCAAATTGGTTATTCTGCTGGTTTTGTCTTGTGGTTTGGAATTTTTTTCTGATGTTACAGCTTAGGCAACCAAAGTAAATATCTCTGGATGAAACTGGAAAAACTGAAGCAAAGTAATGCTAAAGCTAATTTATTCATATAGAACTCTCTTTAAAAAGTGTGACTGTGTCCTCATTTAGCTATGACTCTTTTGTGTTGGTCGTAATACTTTAAGTGATTGTGACAAGCTCAGTTCATTTGAGCGTGATGACTTTGAGTGGTTATACGAAAGCTCTGCCTGTGAAGCAGAATTTTTATAAGACTTCCTGTGTGGAGAGAAGACCATACAGTCTCTTCTAAAGATCAATCTGTCTGTCTATTGCCAGATTATTGATTCCATTATCTTTTAACTATTGAATGATGGAATGATGTCTTATTCAAGTGTATGGCTGGCCTCCTCTCCTTACAGACTTTCCAAAGATGTACTTTGCAGGTTCTTAGAAAATTTCTCTTTGATTGTTTGTTTCATTGTGCATTCTGTTCCCTTGTGAGGTTCAACTTTATGCAAACTAACATTAAAAGAAATCTAAAGACTTGCATTGATAGCCTCAACATAATATGAAACTATAATATAGTTTTTGCAGAAAAATATTTGCCACTCAAAGTAAAAATTGGAAGATCTATGTGTGCAGTTGTCCAATTTTAAATTTGGACTTATGTTCACAGTTGGAGGAATTGTTATACTTGCTGCCACAGGCTTCAAGCTTCCAGAATTCAAGTTACTCAACTGCTTTCCCTCCCTCTGTGTAGAGTTTGTGCCATCTCCTGTTATCAGTGAGGGTTTTCCTTCTGGTACTCTGGTTTCCTCCCTTATCCCTTTAACTACTGATTCTAAATTATTCTTGTAAACATAAATGTGGGAATGCACATTAGTGGACTCTGTGATGGACAGGTCCAACATCCAAAGTTGATTCCTTCCTTTTGCTTAATACTATAGGCATAAGCTGTAGCCCACTGTAACTCTCTGCAGCACAAACCTATATGCTGTATGCCGTTCATTACATTCACTGAGCACACACTTGGCCAAGAGACCTAAGCAAAGTTCAGATTTGGCCATGTGAAGCTGTTCTTACCTTGCACTACAATATACCCCCCACAGTCCTACAGCAATCAGCAGTAAAAGACCGACAGCTAATGGAATAAAATGGAATAAAGTGAATATGTTGTACGTAGTGAGGAGTAATAATACAAAAGATATACCAGGAACATTCAATTTCCCCCATTATGATTATGTATCATAGTGATCAGGATAAACCCTGGACACAACTACCACAGACACAGTCATGGGTTCAAATAGAATGATTTTTATTGTTTCCAGAACCTTACAGTCCCTTCTAGAATCCTGTGTATAACACAGCACAGTACACAATAAAAGATTTTTCCTTCTTCTCAGTCCTTCTCCTCTTCTTCCAAGCAACTGTTGCCCTCTTACTCCAACTCATTTGGATGAGGCCAAGTGACTTCTTTTATCTGTGATCTGGAAATTCATCCAGTGCTAGGGTGTAGTCTGCTGGAAGCACTTCTGGGTCGAACGGAAGTCCCGAAAAGTAGGGATGACTAATCCTGGCAGCTCACCCTGAAGGACCCCACAGAATCTAACAGGGCTGTCCATGTGGGGATCCTAACCCAGAGATGCTGCCTTGTAGCATATCATGTGGTAAAAGATCCAAACCTTATTGTCTGTCTCAGTCATTCCATTATATTGGCCTCCTGGCTTGGTAAGGGATCCTGTTCCCTCCCGGCTGGAAAGCCTGTCTGTCCATTTTCTTTTATTATCGTGACTGGCAAGGAAATAATTCTTAATCCCCTTCAGGACACCTGTCCATCCACAATGGTACTCATAATATATATTACACAATGGACATAAGAAATACATACAAAGTCCAGGACATAAATACACACTGTAATGGCTGGTGAGTGAGATACCAGTAAATCCCTTGTAATTAATGCCAACAGCTGTGTCTGTTCAGAAAGCACAATCCCGATGTGTAAATCCAAAAACTTTCATCATAAGGTCCCAAATTAAAAGCAGAAAACCGTGGGAGGGAGCCAAGAAAATGCAGAAAACAGTCCCCTACCTGCTCAGTTTAATTCTGATGAGAAATGATAGTAAGTATTTGGCGCTGATATCTGATTGTATCCAGTAGTGGTCATAAGAACAAGTGAATTCTAGCAGGTTTGTTGAACCTCCTCATGCAGACAGACATTTATTTTTTAAACCATGTGACCCAGTGCTTAACTCTTGCACAGGATATCTCATCTTCAGATGGCAGATGCTATCAATCACAGACACTCTACACATATAGTAGGAATCTACATTTACATGTATACACCTTAAAGAACTATCAAAGGTCAATGAAGAAAACATTATAATGAATATCACAAAACTGCATTACCCATGTCACCATACTACATTCCACACACCTCTTTGTGGACAACTGGAAACCAAAATACGGCTTGACATCAGGCACCTTGAAGATTAATCACCTTCCTCTTTATTTGATAGTAAAGTATATCTCAGTTGATCATTGTAACTTGTCCTTTCTATTTTGTCTCTAGCTTAGCAGAAAATTTCTGAGATACATCAAAGAGCTGTGGGCCATTGTCTAAACTAAGTCTCTCACTGTAAAGTGTGCCTTCCTGAGACTAGCATTATAATACTTAGCTCTTTTTAATGTCAAATCCAACAACCTATTCTGAATTCTCTACCCTGCCTGCTCCCGGAGATAAATAATGGATTATTATTTTGAGTTCGAAGATAATGTTGTAGAGATTAAACAATTTAGCGGGCTTCTCAACTGTATAGCCAGTGCAATCAAAGCAGGCTTTTAACTGGTAGCTTCATACACAGCAGAGATTCAAGGCAAATCAGAGCTCCTCTGCTCAGATATCCCAGTTCTGATGCCAGTAATCCGTGGTTTCAGTGTTTTGGTTCACTTATTCTGTTATATTCGCCTAGGGATTTATTTCTTCAATTTGGAGCAGTCCCCGATCACACTCAATGAACTTGGGTGGGGGGGGTTATCCAAGACAGTGAAGCTTTAATATTTCAGGGTGGAGCAGATCTTACTGATCATCGCATCTCTTATTTCAAAGAGTTTGCCCACTTTGAGAAATAATTGACAATTACTATGAGAAGAGTTTTGCAAGATCATGTCGCACCTGCATAGATGTTTGGTGTGGATATGAAGGGAGCTACAGCCTGCACACAAGCCCTCCAGGTATGGTCTTGCTAACGCATTATAGATGTTTCTCTTTTTATGTTAGAAAATATTTTTTATTTAAACGTTTTTTATTTGTCTAAAGATGAGAATGTTGTGTCAGCTGAAACCCCTTCAGCCTTTTAAGAGTTTCTTTTCTGTAGCTCAGTGTCACTCATCATACATGTATAGCTTTTGTTCCATTTATTTGCTTGTGTTTGTGTTGGCCACATTTGTATTGCTTTTTCAAGTGTTTCCCAGGTTTTATTCTTTAGTGTCAGATTTGTGCACACTTTAACTAAAAATAACAAAGTTGTGACATTTTCACGATTAGCTGTTGCTCTGACTCCAGACAGGAATCACCTGTCATTCTAACTCCAGGGGTATTTGTTGAGCCACAGTACCACGCAAGCCTGAATCTGGACCTTAGAGCACCTCCAACAGTTACCCAACAAACCAGTGCCTTTTACATTAGAAAAGGCCCGTACGCAAATTGTACATTGGATATATTGTGTGTGTATAGCTATGAGTCTTGCACTTGTGTATTAATTTGTATAGCTTTTACTGTTTTGCATTGTCACTTTACAAGGTTTATATTATATGTTTGATCTGCAAGATCAAAAAAGAAACTACCTATCTATTGTGGAGTTTTGCCCTCCCAGACACACACACGTTTTATTTTCTTTTCTGCACACACAACACCAACACTGATCTCTTCAATAACTCAGTCCTTATCTTTTTGTCTTTCTTTTCTTTTCTTTACCGCCTCCACTCTTCTCCTGCAAGCTCCATCCTCTTTCACCTGAATCCGGTTCCCTGAGTGAAATGAGGCGGCCCCTTTTATACCTCACCCGGAAGTATTGCAGGTGTTCTGGAAGTGCTGCCGTAACTTAATTGAGGGTATGGTGGCAGTGCTGTGTTTTAAATCTGGCTCCTTTTCTGGCAGCACTTCCTTCTGAGGCGGAAGTGCTGAAGACCATGGCTCCGCAATTATCCCAGCGTCCCCTGGCGGGGGCCACATAACCCAACAGGCTTGAGCTTTACAGCCCCATGCTCTCGTGGCCTCGGTGAAACCCAGGGTGGCTGTCCTTTCATGTCCCGGGGAATGGCTTGCCCTTTTCTTGGTCCCCTGCTGTTCCAGGCTTGCGGACAAGGCACTATCCCTGGCCGTCTGTCTGTCTGTTGCTAAAGAGTGAAATGAATCCAAATTAGTAAGAAATCACATTACTGCACAGGTGTACTTTAAGAAGTCCTCACCTTTACTACTCAGGAGCTCACTATTTTAATAGCAAAACCCAGTGACCTACTATCAAGTAGCTTCTAGGTGTCGATTTAAGTTTTGCCTCAATGAATACCTTTTTTTCACTGCTAAGATTGACAACGTCCATACACCTAACATGTTCTGGCTTTAGTGACTCTATTTCTGCTGCCCCCTTTTTGGCAATTTGACCACAATAGCTCTCCTTACCATTGTGCTTAGTGGTCCAAATTTGCAATGCTGTTATAACTGTCTTGTCAGTGGATATGCAGTGGACATGCTCAGTCTTTAACATAGACAGACTAACAGCATATTTTGATCCCTTTGTTGACATGCTTTCTAGTATGCATTTTTAAAAGATTTCTTTTAAAAATGTAAAATAAAAAGATCAGCAAAATGTTAATTGGAGTTCATAGGACTTCATTTATCAATACTAGCAGCGGTGTCTTCCAATATTTGTAATCTCTTTGTTTTCCTATCATTTTTTTTCTTGGCCAGTTTTAGTCATTTCATCCAGCTTAATGAAGCATTGCTGGTGAAACTATTTTTAAACAGAAATATCACTTGAGTTAGCAGTGGAAGAGTCCGTGAGAATCTGTTTCATTCTCATCGGCTTTTTATCTCTACCTCAAAATGTCTTTTCAATATAAAAAAATGGTATTGACATTGCCTAGCAATTTAGATCTGCTCAACTGTAAATCCAGATGTTTGCACATATCTCACTTGAATGAGTTGCTGGCAGGAGTTATCAATCTTGAAAACCCTATAAAGTGATGAAATGCCATAAGTAAAAGTCTCTGAAGCCAAACTTTCAGGAGTACGATTTATCTGTCTCCATTTATAAGTGAAGAGTGATCAAAAAAGGCCACATCTCCTTTCAGACAGAAGAATGAAGAAGAACATGTCGGGTTGTCGCACCTGCATTGTATGTGTAGGGCTATGGGCTTGTTGACCACAGACCTATAGATGTAAGTTGAATCTCCTCTGTGGAATAAGTTTGCTTAATATTAATATCCTGGTAATGCACCACACAGACATAACAACCATCAGGAATGGGTTGAGATTGATGGATTCTGGATAACAGGATGCAAATACAATCAAATAAGCTATCATTGAATAGAATATGAATACAAGGCTTTCTGAATCATATCATATTATGGTTGTGTACTGGAAAATTGTATGATACAGACCTAGAAATGAGGATACAGTACCTCAACTTTGAATCTGTTGGTGTCTCTTTATTTGATAGCCAGTGAATTAACAAATTGTACGTATTAGTGTAATCAAGAAATTCAGTTCTTAAGAGAGTTAACAGGGATGTGCCCTGTGTTTTATATGTTAGTTACTTCTAACATCTACAATAATTATTTAATATGTGTAAGGGAGTTAAATGCTCTGAAAGAATTATAGTGACTATTGTGCACGAATGAAAAAAGGCAGGCTTGTTCTTAATAAGAAGAAAGGCAGGCATATCAGGAACTCATATTTCTCTGAAGTAATATAGTGTATGGTTGTCTTGCCACAGCTTGGTCAATTTGTCCTGCCATCCATCCATTATCCAACCCACTATATCCTAACTACAGGGTCACTGGGGTCTGCTGGAGCCAATCCCAGCCAACACAGGGCTCAAGGCAGGAAACAAACCCCGGGCAGGGTGCCAGCCCACCACAGCAATTTGTACTCCCTCTCAAGCATATTCAAAGGTTTTGCAGCTATGTTTTCAAAAGCATAATCGTTGAATCACTTCCTTATTGGTCATTGGGTGTTGAATACAGATACTGGAAGTATCACGCTAACTGTGCCAGAAGCTCATAAGTCAGGCTAAAATTGCAGTGGCTATGCCCAGCCTAAGAGAAGAGGGCTCAAGAAAGTATGTATTAAAGATTCTCTTACCTAGCAGAACAAGAAGCAAGGAGTAGAAGATTTCTTTTGTAATACAGGGGAGAATGTGCTGGGAGAACGAGATGACAATATATTAAATGGAAGTGGCACTGGTACTGAGTAAAGGTTTGTAGTTTGATAATGTAATGGTTATAATAATCATAAGTAAAAAATTAAATCTCTCATTTATAACATATTTGTATGTGCTGTTTTTATTTGGAAGGTTGGCAAGACTGTGGGGTCATAGGCACATAGTAAATTGCTTTCAAGTATAAAGTTTAAAACCTCACTTAACCAGGGAAACAAAGCAACAAGTAATAATAGCAGAATGTTGTACTTTTCAAAGAGCACACTAAGGTGGTTACATTGGAGACACTGTCTACTTCCTAATCCTCCATTCACTGGCTATGTTTTTCTAAATTTACGATTACTTGCTTATTAAAGATTTGGCAATTGTGTTTGCTTCACATCTTTTCAAGTCTGAAGCTTATTGTTAGCTCAGAGCTGTTCAAAAAGAAGGTCACAAAATGTCAAATTATAGCCAGAAATAGATTGCTTATTTAAATTTATTCTAAGTTCCTTTTAAAAACAATGATGTTTAGCAGTGCTGGACTTATTTACACTTGCATTCATTGAATCACCAGTTAACAAAAACTGTCATAAAAACTTTCTTATTAATGAATGATCTTTTACTCAGTTGGTGCCTCTAAGATAAGGCTTATGAAAATTCATCTGCTATGACATATGGGTAAGCTGTTGCCCATTCATACAGTATTAATAGGTGGTGCAAAGAAAGGAATAAAATCTTATTCTATGCCTATACTGTATGTTATGCACTCAAAAAGAAAGCAGCTGGTACTTTTTATAGCATTATGGTAAACACTATTCAATGATTTGTGTCCTATCATCTCCTTTACTGTATATAAAGTTGTCCTGTTTCATTTTTTGGTTAGTCATACCCTCATTAGTCTGTAATTAAGCAGTAATAATAGTGTGTGTCCCTTTGTATTTTCCATTTAACAGCTACTTTCTTTATCTTCCTTTATGTAAATATAATTTCTTTATACCATCAACATACATGGCACCAAGAGCCACAGTAATTGGTTGTGCTGCCTCACGGTTCCTGAGTCCATTGTTCACACCTTACCCTGGACGCTTTATTGTGAGGAATCTGCATATACTTCCTGTTCTTGTGTATTTTCCCATGTATCCTGGTTCCTTCTCACAACTCAAAAATGTATAATGTAAGTTGATTTGCTCAAAAAAGTGAGTATGGATATATAAGTTTGTCATATGATAGACTGGTCTAAAGTTGGCTCCTGATGCTGCTAAAGCTATGCTGAAATACAAAAATGGATGGGTTGATGGAAAATAGTGATCCACTTTTAGCTGGTATTTTTCTTTTTTCTTATATTTAAAAAAAAATCCCAAATTAAAACAACAATTATCCTGAGTAAATGTTTTTTGTTTTTTTTATTCTCACCCATACAAATAATCTAAATAGAATGCACCAAAAATGTTGGCATTAGGTTCACATATCACACCTTATGAAGCAGGTTGTCCCTCTTCACAGATCTTCATTGGATCTGGTCATCTGATCTGGACATGTCATCAGTACATGGGAGTTAACTATTCCATAGTTAAGGATGAATACAAGCAGTCTTCTCACTGGTTATGTTTGCTTTTGACTGCTTTTCCCATGTTGTCAACATGCTTCACTGAGCTGCACGCTGACCTTTCCAATGGCTACTTACCCTGACGTATTAGCCACAGATGATGAGTTAATTTAAGTGTTCTTATTATTTCATGAGCTATATTATAATAGAAACTGGTTGAAGTTACATTATTTAACTTATGATTAAAATTTATTAATAGAAGCTGAACACTGCATATTATAGCTATAAAGTGCTGTAGACCTGACTGTTTTTTAAAATCCCCCTTTAAGAAGTCAGACTTAATTTTAACTTAATTTTAAAATCTTCTCTGTATCCTTTGCTTTGTGCTCTTATTGTCAGAATACCAGCAGTCAAGTGGTTCACCATTCATTAAAGATATCAAACCAACACAGGGCACATTTTTAGGCAAGACAGCTTTTATCTGCTTCCCCTTCTATGACAGTCACTTATCTCAGCCTTCTTTAACCTGTATATTATACAGTCTGTGGAAGTAACTAGGTACCATGACATTCAGAGAACTCAATGCTGATAATACATTTACATCTTTTGAACTATTGCGCTCCAAACGGAATCTCCCAGTGACACATTCTTTCTTTTCTATACAAATTGTAAAGTTTGTCAAAGGCAACCCATTCAGTTTCCCTCATCTTTTCGTTGTATTTATCCCTGACATGATACTGGCTTGTCTGTACAGGACATTCAACAAATCAAACTCTTAATGTTCTTAGGGATTGATGGGAAACAAATCTTTCAATGAAAAGTTCAGAAAAGGAAAGGAATTTAGCTACATATTCTACATACATTCTAGTTTAGTATTTGCCAAGCACTCCATAATTAAACTAAAATTGTCCATTGTTCGCATATGTCACATCATTTGTTAAATTTTTCCAACAGAATTTATTCTATAGTACATTTTCATATACAAGATGTATCTTAAAGTGTTTTACAAGATGTCGAAGAAATAGTAAGATGAAGAGAAAAACAAATTAGGTAAGAAGAATAATGAAAAAATTAAAAAAGTAAATTAATTCAAGCTTGTATAACAGTAAATAAGTATATAATTACAGTATTCGAAAGAAGACTCCATATATAAAATACTCTATTATAAGTCTCTAAAGATGAGTCCAGTGATAGTCAGATTGCCAGGAGGACAGAAAAAGCAAAAAAAAATTCCAGTTTAGCCGAAGGAAAAAAAAACAAAATCTTCCAAGTCCAAACTGAACATTTTTACCTAACATAGATTTCCTTAAGTCACTTCTCGCTATTTCCGTTTTTGTACCGGAGGATTCAGTGCAGTGGGCCTCATGGACAGCAGGAACACCCGTCTTTATCACGTCAAGTATCACATGTGGCTGCACAGTGCCTCATTCAGGTGGTGGTGGTAGTGGTGTCACAAACAGAAAAAAGTGAAACACTGAACAACCAGAAAAAAACAGAGAAAAGTGGAGGTTTTGAAAGATTTAAAATCCCTTAAGATTATGGCAATTCTGTTCTGCACATGTGTAGCCTGTTAGGAGTACAACTGAAATGTAGCTATGATAAGGACAAATTAAACAAGAGGGGTTTTGGAAGTTTTTATAAAATGATCTACTGTGTTAGCACTGCATATAACTCTCAGTAAAGCATTCCAGATTTTTGGTGCATCACATTTAGAATGACTCAGTGAGAAAAATGGGAAAAATCTAATTCTCTTTATTTGCGAACCTGTTCAGAATTTTTTCTCAGAATTTGGCAATAATTCTTTAGTGTAATTCTAAAGTAAGAACTATTTTCCTGTGCTGAACCTTTTTTTATTATTATTTTTGCTGTTTCATTTTACAATAAAAATCTCTTGACATATGGAGCTCTCTGAATCAGATGAGGGTTGAGTGTTGTGTTTGATGGATTTTCTAAAGACTATATTCTTATTTGCTAGTTCTAATTTAATTGTGTGTGTGTGTGTGTGAGTGTTTTAATATGTACAATTTAAAAAAAAAACTGACTAATTTTACACAGTTATTATTTCACCACATCCTGTGATACATTGACTTGAAGTTATTTCTCATTTTTGCCTAACAATTACCTGAAAAGCATTCATCCTGAGGTGGGTGAACAGTACGTATACAGGGGAGGTGATCAAATAGGATCTGAAAGTGCATTAGTAAATTAGCTATTTCACTGTCTGATATACAGTACCCATGGTGGTGTTTCTGGCCCTTATTACTATAATATGATTAGATAGATGATAGATAGATAGATAGATACTTTATTAATCCCAAGGGGAAATTCACATTATAAAGCCATTTAAATTTTCAGTTTGGTCCATTCTTCTTCTGAACTGTGCACTAGATATTGATATTTTACTACACACTTGAAATAGTGCTGTCTGCACATATGATGTCATTTCAGCTCTCTGCAAGTTACTACAGAAGATCGTTAAGATGGCCTTCCCTCAGTACAGGGGACATATAACACTCGTCTACGTAGGACGTCTGGCCTTGCAGCTGACCCTGCCCACCCTGCACATAGGCTCTTTGTTTAGTTGCCGTCTAGCAGATGGTATTGCAGCATTCGAGCTAGATCATCTAGATTGTGTAACAGTTTTTTCCTCATGCTGCACAACTCCCCCATGCTCTGTAACGGGAAGTGGGGAATGCAAGAACTGTGAACTCTGAATTATGATCTAAAATTATCTATATCCATCTGAAAATGTCTAAGTTAATGCACACTGCACTTTATATCTTCTTTCTGTGATATGTAGTATCTGCCCAACTTGCATATTTTAAAATGCAGTGTTGTTCATACTAAGCTGCTACCAACCCAGTTTATTGAACTGCCGAATTATGTCCTTGTGTTATTGTCATTTACTGTAGCTTCACTATATGTTGCCATGCAGATGTATTGAGTTACTGCCCAGTGTCTTGTCTATTGCACCATTTACTGAATTGTGTTATATGTTGTATACACTGTCTGGTCCTATGTTGTCTGTTTTGTACTGTGGTTCTGAAGGCATATAATTTCATTCCACCCTGTACTTGATGTACTTGATGAGCTGACAATAAAAATGCACTTGACTTGACACAATACTGCCCGTTATAAAGCATGTGCAGTAGCCTCTCCATTTATACAGTATGTCAGAATAGGTGAGGAATGCAGTAACATGCACTTGCTAATTACAGAATTATATGTATTTGGTTTCTTTTAGGTGTGAAAGGGAGGGCCCACTTTCTGATCAGCGCCACTTCCTGAGAAAGTCCCGGCACAACACTGCCCTTAGACAGCACCAATGGTATAACTTGTCTTTGACTTTAGTGAGCATCAGTACAGTAAAATTTTGAATATAGTTGGACATCTATTAAGAGCACATTCTGCATTGCAGCACACCCTGCATTGCTCTGAGCCTCTTTTTAACCTCTAATTTTAGGTGTCCTTACTATGGAAATCTTCATAATAACTGTATGTGATCTTGCTGTCAGGTGTTTGTCTTTATTCATTACTATTATTTTTTGGCATCCTCAATCATTGAGAGAATACATACTAAAGGTGGATAAACTTTGCGTTTATAAAACGTTTTTAGGCTTTGTTTCCTGTGTCATTTAAAATGACTTCAGTACAATTAGGCATTGCACATTCTGCCTACAAAAAAGAAAGCAATATTTTCTTTATCATATTGATAAAAAACCTGTAGGATTATTCTGTTTATTCATTGAATTTTCTGCTGTTGTTCTGCTAATGATGTTGAACAAAATTGGATTTCTAATTTTTTTTCTCTTTTTAGCATTCAGACTTTTTAATGCCACATTGCTCTGACATGTTTTAGAGATTCTAAGGAACACTATTTGCTTTATCAGTTTCAGTGTTTGGGTTTCTAAATCTGTAATTGGAGCCAAAGACACACAGAGCATTAGCACTATTGCTTGCTAAGTATATTGGCAAATTGGATTTCAAGGTTAGAATTAATCAAAAAGTCTACCCTCTATTAACAAGCAAATACTGATCTGAAGAAAAAATTTAAGTCAAAGACCCTTTGTTTAATTATTAATTTATAGTAGTTCTTATAGCAGTGAAAAATATTGAAATACTTGTCTATTTGAGTTAAATAAGCAAATTCTACCAGAATTGTTTGATTTTTTCTTTTTTTTTTTTGTTTGTTTTACTAAGTTACAGTATTATAGTAGACTTGGCTGATACTAAATACTAAAAATATTTCTGAGTATGACAGTTAAATAAATAAATCGGTTATATTATGTTATTGTGACTTTTATAAATGCCATTTTTGACATCTCTGTGAAATATTCATACCTATCAAACAAGGCTATGTTTTGAATATATGTGAAAAAGGAGGCAAGAGATTTAAAGGAGAATAGCCCAGTAGACTGTTTTCCAGCTATGGGGGGAACTTAAAATACATAAGCAAGATCAACATGCTCAGTAGCATACTGTAAATATGTCAACCTTAAATTGCCAAGAATATCTATCTATCCTTCCTTCCATTCAACAGTCCATTTATTCATGAATTTTATGAGCCTGCTTTCTTCATTACTGTATATGGTGAGATGGAGCATTGGGTGCAAAACAGATTGAACCCCTAAATTGGTCCCCAGTCTTTTGCAGGGCACTAACAAACACCCTTTATAGTATTTAAACACCTACATTGGATAGAGTAGGCAAACTGAAGTAGTCATTATATTAACTTCAGAACTTCTTTACTACCTTAAAATTACTACATTTTAAATTATCTGCCATAGTTTTACTTTCTTCATATTGAGCTACCAGACACCTGCAATATTAGTGATGGTGGCTTTTTCATGATTTCAAATCTTGTCGTGCAGCTCTCAATGTTGGTCTTGTTCTCTTCAGCCATCTCCCTAGGTCTCTCAGTGATGCTCCATCACTATTCATTTGTAAATCATCTCTCTATATTATAATAAAGAAATCTTGGGAGACGAGATGTGACTTTCAGAGAGAGTTTTTGGGAATGAATTCACGTGAGATGGAGACTTTTAACATGAGATTCTTTCAAGTCACGTCCTACTTACAACCATTTTCAAACAAGACCACAGTCATCTAACCTCAGTCGTGTGAATGCTTTTTTGTCAGACACAATTCCTGCTCTCTCAGCTCTTATAAATTTTATCAGGACAATAATTGTATATGTTCTAGATGGCACATCAACGACTAAGTGAAGAAGAAAGAGAACAGACAAACATTCAAGAAAGATGTTTTGTTTTATTAGAGAGAGAGAAATGATATTCACTCACAGGCAGTTATATGATGCGTTGTCAGATGTAAGTCCAAACACTGAATCAAAATTCAATGCGATCTTGAAGAAAAGTTCATTCCAAATATTTTTTTTACTGAAGTTTTAAAGTAAAAGTGAAAATAATGTATATGTAACAATTCCCATGAAAATAATCTCTTTAAATCGTATATCCAGTAAACCAAACCTGGGGGTGGGCGATCAAAGCGAGCAGGGGGCAGAGCCACTAGTATTTGAAAAAACACCTTTTCACTCTTGCATTTCAGTCCACTTTCTGGGCTCTTCTGTATGAACAATATTATTGATTGTGATTCTACTGAACTAAGATATGCTGTGTCTGCATACTATCATGGAAACTTTCTGACCAAATACAGTACTATAAGTATGCTCTTCATGGTTTGTTTCAAAGAAATTTATCATACATTGAATGATCCTGTACTGTATTCGGCGGTGTTTTCTTGAGCTACATCTTCAGTTGCTCTGGAAAGGGTACCATTTAATATAAAGAGTGGTTGACTGACTGACTGACTAATTTATATTTTTATTGCATAGAGTGATTGTAGCTTTCTGTGCACCTTAACCATCACATATGCCTGATGAAAGGTTTCAGTAATTGTTTTCCCTTTCATGGTTTTCATTGTGGTTCATATGAAGAACAATGTATGTATGTTAAGATTGAGCAGATTTAATATTTAATTTTTGCATTTAAAATGTATTTAACATGTTTGTACACAATTCTGAAATGTGTGTAGTCGCATTTAGGTTTGATGAACCTTTGGCAATGTATTGTTTGACTTAGACTACTGTTTTGGATTTGAAATTCTTGATTTTTCTGAAACTTAAAGAACAATTCAGGAATATCTGTTTTCTGTGAGTTTTGTTTAGTGTTTAGGAATTTTCTTGCACAGCTTAGTCTTTCCAGTTCTTACCCTTTATTGGGTTCATTGACCACGTCTTTGTCCCTAAACCTCTCAAAAAGCTTTACTTTCCCCTTGTGTCAGTACAAATTATGCCATCCTCTCAAGTTTAAGATGTACAGTGGACTCGTGAGGCTTCAACTGAAATATTGTGTGTGATATTGGTCTCTGTATTATAGAAATGATATAACAGCACTAGAGAAAACCCAGAGAAGAACTACAGTACGAGTCAATCCAGGATTGTAACACATAGAAATGGGGAATCGGCCAACTTCTCAGTTTATTATATAGAATAGCTAGACTTGATCATATGGAATCTTTTTTTTTTTTCTTAAAATAAAATCAATAAAAAAGAATAAATAGGTATGAGGAAAGATTGAATGAGATTACATAGTGCCATAATTTAAGTGTTTAAAATTATGAAGGAAGTTTGCTGGAAAGAGGTCATCTGTTAACTTTAATATGACCCTTTCAGTCAGAACATTGAGGCACTGTGGTTAACGTTTTGTTGATTTGTTTAATCTACAGGGTGGGCCATAAGTTTCCATACATAGGAAAATAAACATTTTTTTATGAAAAACCATTTTTATGTATATAATATACTCTACATGACTGCCATTGTTTTGAAAACACATTTCAATATGTGTTCGCCACTGCTGATGAACACGTATTAGCACAGCTGGAGTTATGCATGTAATGGCATTGGTAATACGTATCCTAAGATGATTTATGTTTTATATCTTTTCCTGATACACCATGGCCTTCAAATGCCCCCAAAGCAGTGGCGGACATGTATTGAAATGTGTATTCAAAACAATGACAGACGTGTAGAGCATATTATATAAATAAAAATGGTTTTTCATAAAATTATTTTCTTATGTATGGAAACTTATGGCCTACCCTGTATAATATTATTTCTAGATAATTGTGCGGTTTCCAGGCTATTGAGTCACTGACTCAAGTAAGAATAATCTGGGGTATTAATTGTATTTTCTGCTGTTGAAACTAGTAAAACAATAAGTATGCCAGATTAGATGCACAATGTTCTAGAACAGAGGTCCTCAATCACGGTCCTGGAGGGCCACAGTGGCTGCAAGTTTTTGCTCCAACCCAATTGCTTAATAAGAAGCATTTGTTGCTCAAGTGACACTTCTGCTTCACTTTAGTTGTCTCGCTCGTCAAGATTTTGAACCTTTATTGCTTATTTTAGTCTTAAACAGCTGAATTCTCGGTTTTTAATTGCTCCTAATTAGCAATAAGATGAAAATGACAAAAGAGACCAGCATTTCTGTATTTAGCTTCTTACCATTTACACCTGTGTGTATTTATCGTGCACTATTTGATTTAATTAAATACTTGGAAGGAAAGTGAAGAGAAAAAAGTGAAGCACTGAGAATTACTCCTCCATTTTAGCCTTTAAATCATTTGGATGATATCCTTAGAAAGGGGAAGAAAAGCTAGGATATGAGAATGAGCTGACATAGCAGAGTTTAAGCAACTAACAAGCAATGAAATTAAATTATTGTCAAGAATTGCTTTCTCATTAAGCAGCGAGTTGGAACAAAAACCGCCAGCCACTGCAGCCCTCCAGGACTGTGATTGAGGACCCCTGTTCTAGAAGAATCTCTAATATGTACTTGCTTACTTGAATTGTGGTAAACCTACTCTTCTTTAGTTATGAGGCATGGTAGAGCACAGCATGTGAAAGAACTTGTTTGACTCTAGGTTAAGGATATGCTTGTACCTTTGTCCTCTATGCACATAAAAAAGGTTGATTTCTAATTTACCAGCCAACCAAAGAGTGAAGCTTATTCCTTTCACAGCACAAGTTGAAACTGCTCAAGAGTGTAAGATTCATTTTAGATAGTATTCCTTCATGCAAGAATGCATCAATAATTATGCCTTGAGATCAAGTAGTGTAGTAACATAACTGCTGTGAGTTTGTTCCAGTTTGTGAATTTTTATGTATTTATATATTATGGCATTATTTTAGTGACACCATTTTGTGTTTTGGGATTTGTATTGTTGTCTCCATTTTGTGACTATCTTTGCACGGCTGCAACCCTGTTTATAGGTGCTATGCCATTGGATATGTGACACACACTATAGTTCTCTTTATATTCACCTTATTCTCAGCAGCAAATTTTGGCTTTTTTTTCACAGGCTAGAATGTATGGTGTGGGTAGCAGCAAGATTTGAAAAATCCAGTACTATTTGATCCATTAAATACTACCATAATATTTTTTAATGAAAAGCAATCACGAGCCAGGAGTGACTGAAGCATAAGCTCTTATGCCGAATAGAATGTGAATGCAGAGTACCTTTTGCTGTTCACCAGCTGTTGAAACATGAGAGCTGAAGGTGCTTAATTTGAAAAATTCACACAAATAGTTTCTTATGTATTCCTTACATTTTATGAAAACAAGTTGTCAAATGTGCAGTCCTACCCAGAAAAGTGACCTGATATGTTGCCCCCATTTTAATGTAGCAAGGAGCCCTAATGCAAAAATTGTATTTAGAGAAACTTTGTTATAATCATTTGCCAAACCTCACAATGTTCAGCAAAAGTGCAGCTGCATAATATTTTTCACTGCTTCTTCATTGCCTCAGAGTGCTGAACTTGAACCATACAGTGTGGGTTTTTTGAAAGTTCATTACTTGTTATTATGGGTTGTCCTTTCATAACTGACAGCCATGAAATTATTTGAATATGTTGTTGCATCTGTTTAGGCAGCTCATGGCCAATGTATTCTGTACATAAAATGTCTGTAAGGCTTACAGCTTATGCAGCTTTTAGATCTGTATTGATGTGTTTTGGAAGATAATATTCATAAAATGCTGGAACACTTTCCCTGTCAATCAATGCAGGAGCGCCTCTTCATTTCCAGAGCACCTTGTGTATGAATGAGCACCCACGTGCTTTGGATCTCATCTTTATTTATATATCTGCTTAAAAAACCAAACGTATTTTAGAACATAACCCAGTTTACCACTGTGGAGGTACTGGTATGTTTTGGAGCTTTAGTAATTTCTCAACATCTCACTTTTCACTTAGATGGTAAAAAAATAAAATAATTAAAAATAAAACTGCCCGTATGTCACAAGCTAACACATGAATAAGATGTCCTCTCAGTTTGCCAGCTTGTGTGAATTTAGGACCATTACTCTGTTTGATCTTGATAAATAAATGGACTTGACTTTCAGCACTGACTGATGTTTACCATTACGTTGTCTGAAGCAGGAAATTCTAGCACACTATCACGAAGGCATTTCCAGAAAAGGTCAGGGTTGGTACATATGGTGGATATATGATGATGGTGCTCAGCAGTATGCATGCAAGTATTGGATCTCTTACAAAAAAAAACTCCAAATTGCTTTTATTTAGTGTTTGTGAAAGCTAAAAGGTACATATGTGAAGATTTTAGTGTTGCATTTTGTGTTTTAGCGCATAGTTCTGGTGGTTATTTTTGGTTGCTTCAGTTCTGGCATGTCTCCTTCTACCATGCCTCCTCCTACAAAAATTAATCCAACTCCTGGGTTTTTGGGCCTCTATAATTAACTTGAGCTCCTGTTGTCACCTAGTTCATTGCAATAACATAAATGGTCAAACCTGCTTAGGCCAGTTCATAGTGGCAGGGTACTGGAGCATTACCAACAGCACTGAGTGTAAGCCAGAAGTGTAATAGTACTAATTTGGGGATTTAAAAATGTGTTGATATTTTAAAAGAATTCAGATGAATTGGGAAATTAGGCTAAATGGCATATTTTCCTCAAATGTATTACATTCTTAAGTTGTGAAGTGTACTTTTCCTGCCATGTTAATTATTTGTCTCTTTCTTTATGTATTTACACTTGACTGAAGTGCCTTACCTTTGAGTCTGTAACTTTATGAAAATAAATAGTTACCAACCAATTGTCATTACATTATGAGGCATAAGAGATTCAAGGTGACCTACTGTACTTCATTTTTCTAAATCTTCTTCTCTGATAGATGCAAAAGAAAATTGAGGTCTGCAAGAGTAATTTGCAGTCATATAATATATCTCATCATTTTGCAAAACATGTACTCCTCAGTAAGTTCATAATACTCAAAGAACAGCAAGTAGAACTCTATTCTGAGTTTTGAATATATTATAATGTTCTGGCTGACTGACCATAAATAGCAAAAATGGCATAACATACTAGAAATCTCTTCCATAGGAAGATTAATGCTTATGGGTTTGAAACTGGCATGAATCATAAAGAGCTGTAGCTCATGTAGCAAACATCGTCCTTAAGACATGTCCTAAAGTTTCTGTGCCCCTTATACATAACAAACAGGTCTTTTGTGAGGAGACATGCAAGAAAGAATTCCATTGTCCAATGTACAGTACACATGCTATTACAAAAGACTACTACGGCAGGAGAAGAGACAACATATCAGTTTAAAAATTGGATATCCAGAGATTAAACCCACAAAGATGCAGATAGAATGTGCAAACTCTAAACAGACAATGATCCAGCTGGGGGCTGACCCCAGCTGTATAAAACCATGTGGCAGCAGCTCTAAATATTGCACTACTCTCCTTCTCCAAGTTTTTAATGAAAACTATACAGAGACAGTAAATATTGTCATTTTGTGCAGTGTGAAATGCAAATATAATTGAGAAAGGACTGAGAGCAAATTTCCAAATGCAGCAATCTACTTATGTTTCTTTAAAAGTGGCTTGTTAACACAGTTCCTTGAGTTGTAGGTTTATGACTCGTTAGAAGTTTGTCCCAGTGCTAAGGTGCATTTAGTTGCTGGGCCCTGCCAATACTATAAATACATGTCAGGTTAATTAGGACAAGTAAATTATCTAATATATTTCACTTTTATATTATTGATTGTCATCCAGTCCAACCATTTCTAATGAAATGTTCTCTGTCTGCCTGTTCAAAATTTCAGATACACCGCTTATTCCCACTTCTTACTCCAGCCACGTACAGTAGTGAAGTGATAATTGTACTGTAGGCATAACCTTATTCATATTTAAGAATATTCAAAATAAGATTTTTTCCCCATTATGTTGAAAAGCTCCTTGAATGAATTAGGTCTGTAATAAGGTTAAACTGCTCTTTTATTAAATTTAAAAAAAAATTAATTTTGCCAACATCTAAAGAGACAGAACAAGAGACAAAGAATACCACAACACTGTGTCAGCCATCACATAACAAGATTATTATACATTTCTTAGTTGCCCTCTGCAGATCAAAATATGATTTAAATTAAATATATCCAACACTATTTTAATATCACCATGTAATATAGAAATAAAAGTTCTGGAATGAAAGATCAGGAAACTTATTAAATTCTTTCGCTTTAAATTTCCAGTTCACGTTTACTCTGGTCTGACCTCAAAATGCACTGCACTTAAAATGCCATGGGAATGTAAATATCTGACCTATTTATTTGTTTATTTTCGTATTGACTCTATTTCATGTTCTCTTGCTTCAACAAAGGTCCAATTCCAGATTGTACTGATTGTGCATGTTTGCAGTTGTTTTTAATAATGGAATCCAGAGACAGAGATGTTGGGAAAAGTAAGCTAAAACTGTAAACAGGTGAGCAACAATCTAGTAAACTAAGCCCAGAACATAAAACCAAATTCGAAATGAAAGCTTTAAACAAGTTAATAAAAAGACAGAATAATGCATGTAACTGAGACAAAAAATCATCGAGACAAAGATTTTGAAAACCAAAAATCGCCTGTCAAATGGACAACCTACACAATGCTGTCTTTTTAGTGAATCCAAATTTGGACTAGAAAGTAGGTCCATGGGATTGACCTTGATACCCCCTTCACCTTTGATGTCATGTTATCTGTAATCCCTGATTGTCATCCCTAACAATCACAAAGCAGTCATCAACACTAAAGTCCTGAAAGTTTGGATTGGATTGGATTTGCTTTACTGTCATTCAAGCCAATACAACAAGGAGTGCATAGCTGAACAAAACTGCGTTTCTCCAGGCTCAATGCACGAACATAAAGACAAGTGCACGTTATATAACAAAAGATATACATAACAGGCAGCATAACAGACAGAACATATACAGTATATAATTCAATAGATACATGTACATAAAGCACAGACATAACAGCATTTTAGTAGGTATGAGATTCTGAATACTGTATATGTGTTCAAACAGTCTGTGTGTGTGTGTGTGTTCAGGAATTTAGCAGTCCCAAATGATCACCATGCTGTTTGTTGTTGGTGGGATTTTAGTAGTTTGATGGCCTGTGGGGGAAAAAACTCCTACTGAGTCTGGCAGTCTGGCACTGCAAACTATGATAGCGTTTGCCAGATGGCAAAGGTTTGAACAGTCCATGGGCTGGGTGAGTGGTGTCTCTGACTATCTCAGTAGCTCTCCTAAGACAGCGGGACAAGCACAGATCTTATATAGACGGGAGGGTGATTCTGATGATTTCGTCTGCCATCTTTACCACTCTCTGGAGGGACTTTTGATTCAACACAGTGTAGCTGTCATACCAGACTGTGAGGCTGCTGGTCAAGATGCTCTCTATAGCACCACTATAGAGTAGAATGTTGTGTGGACAGGAAGGAGGGTGGTTTACTTTCTTCATCCATCGCAGAAAGTGAAGACGCTGCTGTGCTTTCTTGACAAGGAAGGTGGTGTTTGTAGTCTGATGGATCATTCATGATGTGCACCTACAGGAACTTGGGGCTTCATTCTGACTCCACAGCATTACCATGAATTATAATTGGAGTATTTGCCATTTGTTGACATTCAATGACAGGTGGCTGTTGTCACACCCGACAACAAGTTGGTTCACTTCCTCTCTGTAGGCAGAGTGATCATTGTTGCTGATGAAGCCCACCACTGTTGTGTCTTCTGAGAACTTGATGATATAATTTGAGTTATGCCTGACACGACAGTCCTGAGTAATCAAAGTGAACAACAGAGAACTCAGAACACAGCATTGAGGGATCCCAATGTTCTTGGTGATAGTCTCAGAGATGTTTTTTCCAACACCTATTGTCTATGGTCTGTCTGTAAGGAAGTTCACTATCCAGTTGCACTATAGGGTGTTGATGTGTAGAAGGTCAAGTTTTCTTACCAAGTACCAGGGGTTAACCGTATTAAAAGTGGAGCTAAAGTCAATAAACAGCAGCGACACATGACTGTTCTTATTTTCCACATGGGCCATGGTCAGATGGAGTGTTGCCGATATGGCATCATTGGTGGAGCAGTTGGGCAGTATGCAAACTGAAGTGGATTGAATGTTTCAGGGAGTTTGGATGTTATATGGTCCTTGACCACTTTTTCAAAGCACTTCATCACAATGGAGGTGAGAGCTATAGGGCGGTAGTATTAGAGCATTGATGCTGGTGACTTCTTTGAAACTGGTAAAATAGTTTGGTCTTGAAGCATGGAGGTACGATGGCTTGCATCAGGGAAGTACAGTACTATAAATGTTGCTAAGGATGTGCATCAGTTGGTCAGCACATTCCCTGAGTACACACCGTGGTATGTTGTCAGGACCTACAGCTTTTTGTGCATTGACCCTGCGCAGTGTCCTCCAAACATTAGCTGAGTCAAGACAGAGTGCTTCATTGTCTAGGCTGGGAAGGGCTTCCATTGTTGTTGTGAGGGTCTTCCATTGTTGTGGGGTGCTTCCTTTGTTGTTGTTGTTTTGCTCTTTTTTTCAAACCAGTGGCGCCAACAGAAAAATTAAAATGTCGATGTCGAGTTAATGCAGAAAATAACTAACATAAGAAAAGATGCCTTGAAACAAAAATGAAATTTGACCATTAGGGTCCTGGGTTCCCCCAAAATGATATCTATTTATTATATAAAAAAATCCTGTGATGAGATGAGACTTTTTTTGAAGAAATGTTTAAGTCTTGTGAGACAGGACTTTTGCCATGAGATTTTTTTCAAGTTATGCCCTCCTCTCAACCATCTTCAACCATGCACATGGTCGTGTGAATGCTTTTGACAGACACACTTACTGCTCTCTCAGCTCTTATAAATTTTAACGTTTTCCTCACTTTAAGTTCCCAATTAAAGAAGACATATTATGTCCAAGTCTTACTGAAGAATTTAATCACAAAGGGTTATCAACAGAAAAAATGAGTACATGGGCAATCTTAGCACCAAGAAACAATGAAGTCAAACGAATTTATGGCAAAAATGTCGATAGGTTACACGGCAAATTGGTTAAATGCATATCAATAAACTATGCTGAAACAGTTGGTGGTGATCGTGCGGAAGATAAAAACATCAACTTACAATATCCCGAAGAATATCTACAACCGTTAACACCTTCCGGTCTTCCGCTGCACAAATTACTACAGGAAGAAAGGTAATGTAGTACATCTTCCACGGATAACATTAGAATTCGAAAAAGTAATTTTATTTAATAGAGAAAAAAACAAAATTCAATCATGGGCAGTTATATGTTGCATTGTCATGATGAAAGTCCAAATACAGAATTAAAATTCAGTTTGATATTCAAAAAATTGTTTTTACTGAAGTTTTACAGGAAAAGTGTAAGTTTAAAAAGTATTTGTGTGTTAATTTCAAAGCCAAACAGAAAAAAATCATATTAAGCAATGAATAACTCTAACGCTACATGAAACATAATTTATTTTCAAATTATTACGTTTTACAATTTTTGAATATGGTTAATTACTTGCTGTAATACATCCGTATCACCATACGCGAGCGGCAGAACCACAAAGAGGCTAGTGCATAGCGCAGGCCCGCGGGTTGGAGAGCAAAGCGAGTGGGGGTAAAGCCCCCTAGTATAAATTATTTTTAGAGTCCCAGGACCATTCAGGAAATGAGAGTTAAATCATGAGACCAACTATTGTAAGGGATACACTGACACAACCACCAGAAAAACTGAAATTACCAGTATACTGACTTGTGCTTGTTGACTTAGTTGAGCATGAGGATGAATGGACAAGAATTATTAATGGTGTTATTAAAAGCATAAGTGGAGAATATGGATACCTAGCAGTGCAGACAAACATGGGTGAAGTTTAAGGGATGACCAGGGGGCTCTGGCCCACTCCCTGCAGATGAACTGCTATTAAAATAAGTCTTAAATAATGGGTATTTTTTCCTCAATTGTTTTAAGGCCACAGTTAAAGTACATATGTTATTAAACAAAAAATATGGTGGTGTAGTAATAGCACTGCTGCCTCATAGTAAGGAGTCAGTGGGTGGCGCCTCAGGTGCTTTTGCATGAAGTTTGCATGTGGGTCTGCATGGGTTTCCACTGGTTCTTTCCCACAGTCCAAAGACAGACATGCAGGGTAAACAAATTGATTATTTTAAATTGGCCTGCATGTGTGTGTGTTCACCCTGCAATGGGGTGGTTCCTGCCTGACCCATTACCTGGTGGGATAGGTTGCTGCTGCTCCCTGCCCAGAATAAGTGGGTTTAGATCAGGCATGTCAAACTCACTACCATTGGTGGGCCGCTTCGACTGCCATACATACGTCAGCGGGTCGCACTGTAACAAATACTATTATACTATTATACAAAGTTACTGTAGCTTTCTTTCCAATACTGAAAAGTTTAAAAAATGTAACACCTAAAGTTTAAAGAAAAGCAATTTATTTCCATGCATTCTCTGTACAACAGCGTACAGTTAGAGTCTTAGCCTCTTAGCTAGGTCCTTATATTATTATTATATTCATTGCTTATATAGGAGTCTTACATTGTGAGATCTATTTCTTTTGTTCTGACACTTGGCATCTCTTGTTAGTAACCAGTTCGTCAATATCAGGCTTGAAATCTTGTGCAGCTGCAACTTTTATGAGGGATGAAAGGTACTCGACAGTAAGTCTTGAGTGATGTAGGGTTTTGGTAGCTTTCATTAACGAAAACAATTGCTCACAAAGGTAAGTGCTTCCGAACATAGACAGTGCTCTCGATGCCAACTTACGGATCTGCACATATGAGGGTGGCAGGTAAGCATACAAGCCTGGCACACCAACTTCATTGTATTTTGCCTTCAGAATCTGACTGCAGTTCAGTCAATTCCATTTGGATATTCTCGGGCGCATTCTCAACGTTGTAAGAGAACAGCGTAAAGTCCTGTTCGTGTGAACTGAAATCATGAAAACGCTCACTGAATTCACTGCTCAGTAATTCAAATTGGAAAACAAATCCTCCAAAAATCAAATTTTACTTTACTAAGTTTACTTCAAAGTTTATATTGTAAAATAAGCCGATATGCAAAAAGCCCCCTGACCTACACTAATTTTACAAACTCAAAATCACAAAAATTTGTTAATAAACAACTCACCACTTCAGATCTTCAGCTGTAGTCTGCACTAACTGTTCGCTACAATACTAGCACAAAATTACATAAAACTAGAGCAGAAAAACGTGAAAATATTACTACTCGTGATGGTCAGTTCTGCCCAGTGGCCAGTCTCAGCAGCCCAGCCAGTAGTGTAGCCTAGCAGGGGCGGCTCTAAGCTCGTGGCGGCCCTGGAAAAAGAAAGAATCGGTGGCCCCTTCACCAACCAATGTCAATTTGGTATCTTATGCACAGCGGATGGCCACGTCCGTTGCGGACACTGCATAGCCGCCTCATGCTCATGACACTCTTCTATATCCGCGTGTCCGTAACTTGAAAACCAAGTGGTGGCCCATGATATTCTCATTACAGCAGAACATTATAATACTACATACTGTATAGCTTACTGCTCCGACTCTAGCGACATTAGTAAATGCAGCGTCCTAATTAACAAGAAACACAATGTTTTTCAGCCACATTGCCATCAGCTATGTCGTTATTTTCGCTTTCTGTTTTATATTCAATATGTATTGGTGTGGCGGCCCTGTGCAGGTGCACAGTTTGCACATGCCTAAAGCCTCCCCTACTGCCCGCTGCTGCAGCCTAGCACTTCCGTTGCGACGTCACGGCTCGTTAACTTTGGTCAAGGCTCATGGCTATACTAGCAGATGACGTTTCTGGTACCGTAATGCCATGGGAAAACGCGCTTTTGTCAGAAGAAAGAAGTAAGAAAAGTCAATAAGTAACGCCAAAGATCCAGAATGATTCGATCACAAACGATAGTAATCATTTTGTACAGTTCAGTGCTAACTAGGATCTGTCACGCGGGCCGCACAGATTTCTGTTGCGGGCCGCGCGTTTGACATATAAACATGCCATAAGCAACTCTCACTTGCACATTACCTATCCTTAAAACAGAAAAATATTCTGTCCCATTTTAATTACAGATTAGTTTACTGTTTCAGGTTTAGCTTGAAAGAGAATATTTCAACGTATACATTTTGAATGCAATACTTTTCTGTTTTACACATCCGACTGATGGTCATGTCAACAAAATGGATCTTCAGTAGTTAGTATGTATAAGCAGCTGAAATGACTGCATGGTGTCTACCTGCATGCTCTTTCAGTACAAACAGTGCAGCAGCAATCTAAAATAATCTCTGTCCCACATCACGCTGACCCCTGTTGCAAAATATTTCATAAACAAAACTGTGAGATCAGTGTCTTTGATGAAGTAAATAAATAACAGACGATATAGACAAATTAGTTCACCAAGTCCCTGCATGCCCCTGCTTATTACACTGTGTGGAACTTGTTAAAATAAGAAAGTGCTGATTTTGTCACAATCATGATACATTGACAAAACAAACTTAAAAAAGCAAAATTTGTCATTTTAAATTTCATTAACAGAATTTTTATGTACTTTTATGATTAATGTAAAACTTACTTCATATTGTAAATTTATATTAAGAAAAAATTACCATAGTTGACATGAGATATGATGTAAATATGTAGCAGTACAGTTATACCTCCAGCAAAATACATTTATTTTTTGTGGTGTGTCTGTCCTCAAAGTCCAAATATGCAAAGTGTTATAACCGATAAGTAGTACATCTATCGGGTCTGATGCAGGCTAAAAATATCTGTACAAACTGAGGAAGTGGAAGAAGATTGACCTGAATAAAGAATATTTTGGAGATGTTGGAAAATTTGTGAAGAAGGAAGCTGTCAATATTCAAAGTGATGAGAGGCAGCTAAGAAGGGAAAAATAAAGAGCTCAGTAACCAAATGCTATTTGTTAATATGAAGAAATTATTTCTGGAAAGAGCCTGAGGTATGTGCAATTAATTTCTGGTGCCAGGCATTGGCATGGTTGGATACATCATGGGACCACACAACACTTGCACTGTGGACATTTAAGACTAGACAGTTATCCTGACAATGCATATTTAGATTTCTTGTGCTGACTCGGGAGACTTTTGAACTCTGCACAGTTGATACACAGACCTGGAGTGGAAGGTGGCACTTGAACACTTTGAGGTGATAACAGCACCTACACATACAAACGCAGTCTATGTAGAGAACTATGCTTAAATTCACTGGCAGCACTGAATCTTGTTTGGCCTCTAGGATTAAATGAATAAACATGCTTTCTTTGCTATTCATGAAATACTTTCATAACATTTGATCCAATGAAGCAAAGTTTAACCCTTATAGGCCAGAAGGACATTTTTAAGTGTCATGTCTTGCCTACTTTAATAGCCTCTTAATTTAGAAAAATTTTAGGAAAGCTAATAAGTTAACATTTTTTTGAAATTCAAATACATTTTTAGTTAAACTTTCATGATATCATAATGACATGCCAGATAAGATTAAGTGCTGTGTGGTCTTTGTAATATTTTATATTTACTCATTTAGTATGTCATATTGTATTTTTTGACAATTTGAATACAAAATCAATTTTTTGTAATGGGGTATTCTTAAATTCTGTTAACAAGTAGAGGCACTCATGTTCTGTGGTGAAGCCAGTGATGGGGTTATCCTATTACTGTTTAAATGGTGAGAAATCTGTTTCTTTTCCTGGTGCACTAAACATCAATAAGAATGGCCATTCATTTGTATGCTTCTTATCTCCCTTGTTAAGCAAACAATTTTTCTTATTACTTGTAGGAATTAATAATTATACATATTCTACCTGCTAAATTAGACTTTGTAATAGGATCTTTCTTTTTGATCTATGTGCAACAAAGGCAATGTTGTGCATTTTACTATCATACTGCCGAGTTAAATGAAATGTCAATCTTTATACCAGTCAATTAAGGTTTATTTCAAAGACTGTTGCTGTCTACATTAATACAAATGCCCAAAGTAATTTATTTTAATAACACATAGTACAATCTTATTTACAGGGTTGAACTATAAACTCTTATTTCTCATTCTGACTGCATGCAAATGATGTTCATTCTGAGCTTAGGCTCGAGTCATCATTAGTGATGTGACATTAACTTGGCATAGTAAAGACAAATATGGGTTTTGATTTTTTAATATATTTAGTTTATTGAGACTGAAGATCAAGCAACAGCATTTAGATACATACAGCCCATTCAACATTTCCAGTGGTGGCTCTGTGGCTAAGGATCTACACTGGTATCCGGAAGGTTGCCGGTTTGAATCCCCATCTCTGCCAGAAGGGATCCTACTCTGCTGGGCTTTTGAGCAAAGCCCTTAACCTACAATTGCTCTAGGGGCACTGTAAAATGGCCGACCCTGCGCTCGGACTCAAAGGGGTATGCGAAAACTAACAAATTCCTAATATAAGAAGTTATATAAGGCGAAAGAAAGAAAAAAAAAAAAAAAAAGTACAAAATAAACCGGGATTCAAAACTTCAATATATCTCTTTATTTTATGCCACAATGTATGATTTATCATATTGTAAAAGAAAAACCGTGGCCTGAAATTCTGAAGAACAAAAAAAAAAAAAAATGCTATTTAACACTATAGAAGACTGCAAACAAGAAGTTGTGGAGCTTATGCAAGGAGAGCCAAAATGAACTATCACATTTCTGAAGGTCATTGTGCGAGGTAGAGGCAGCCGAGTGGGTTGGGGTGGGGGTCCTTTGTTACGCTATCCCTTGTAGTTTTCAGTTAGCAACATGCCTTGGTCCGATGCGCACCGTGCTTTCGCTTTCGAAGCATTCTTCAAAAACAGCAAATCCATTATCACTATGCAATATGCCTTCTGAACCCAATTAAGCATTCCTCCTAACGGTCATATCCCAAAGTGGAAAACAATTCTCCAGTGAATGGCAGAATTTAGACAGACTGGTACAACATTGAACAAAAATCTCCTGGCTGTCCTCGAACTATACGAACGCATCCAAGCTGTAAGGGCAACAATTTTATAGTCTCCTAGACGTTCAGTGCATAAACATGCTTCTGCCTGTGGCATTTCCAACACGACTTTGACGGGTATTTGGCATGAGGATCTAAATTTCCATCCATACAAAATGATGGTACGTGCAGGAACTCACTGAGAGAGACTGGGAGAGCCGTAGAGAGTTGTGCGCAAACATTCTGCAAACCGTTAATCAAGATGTCATTGTCATGTGCAGCAATGAGGCACATTTACATTTGAATGGTTGCATAAATAAGCAAAACTTTCGCTATTGGGCTGAAACCAGCCCTTGTGAACTTCGTCACAGTTAGCGTGTTAGTTTGATGCGTCTTTGCAGAATTTGGCATTGTAGGTTCTTACTTTTATGAGGAGGGGGAGCAACGGTCACCATCACTTCAGAACATTACATTGAAATAATAGAGAACTTTTTGCGACTCCATCTGGAAGAAATGGATGTGGTAGATGCCTGTTTCAACAGGATGGAGCAACAGCTCATACGGTGCGGAGATCCATGCAAGTTTTGCGGAAGATGTTGCTGTGGAAGTTGATCTCCCTGCGTGGCGATGTCGGGTGGCCTTCACATTCGCCTGATCTCACTCTGTGCGATTTCTTCTTGTGGGGCTATCTCAAGTCGAAGGTATATACACACCAACTTCAAAATCTTGAAGCTCTCAAGGATGCTATTTGCCACGAATTTTCAGCTGTTCGCCTTGAAATGGCTGAACGAGTCATGGGAGCATTCAGAAATCCTCTCAAAGACAGTATCGCCAATGATGGCCACCACCTTGAAGACATCATTTTTAAGACACAGTGACAAAAATCTATTTTGTGTACCCTTTCTTGTGCTGTAATGAAATTTATTTTCTTGTAGCATTTTTGTAGAATAAACGTTTGAAATGTGGTACTACTTTTTGGCTCACCCTATCTTATATTCTGAAAACAGCATTATCAACATCTATCGAACCTACTATTGCCTTGAGCACCTCTTGTATGAACATTAAGTGAGTACAGAATTTAAAGTAATTTGGTCAGGGTTGCTGGTGATATTGCTTCTCTTATTTTTATTATCACATTTTATTCATGTGCTTTTTTTTTTTAGTATCTTTTTTTATTTTTAGGATTCCAGGACAACCCTTTGTTGCTTTCATTTATATTTAGTTTTAATTTGTTGTTTTAAGATTGCTTTCATTGGCCAATTTGTATGAGTGACTTTTAGTTATAATTGAATGGTTAACTGTTATGAAAGGCAATTGAATGTTTGTTCAAGCTGTAGATTAGTTTGAGACTCCATTGAACCCTTGGTTATTTAGAACTGAATAGCGCTCAAGGAAAAAAAAAACTGGATTGAATCATTATTAAAACAAAGATCTCTTTTGTTTGTGCCAGAATTTTCATAGTTGCTTGCCAAGAAGAGTGCCAATTTATATGCAAAACAATCACACTAAGGTAACATATAATGTGATCATCTAAAAATATTTTTTAAAAATTTGCTTCGGAAGTATTGTTGTCCTGATGTGTATTTATAATTTTGGAATTGTTACTATTTGTAATGTTCATATTTTTATTATTATTGTGATGTTGTGCTGGTGCTGGGTTATTTTCTGCCCAAAGCCAAGCTTATTAATGTGCCAGCTGACTGTTTGGTAGCTAACCCTTGCAGCTAGGTTTTTCCCCCCCACTTATGATCTGTGCCCTAGGTGAATGCCTAATTCACCTTAATGGTGGCACCGACCCTGCGTTGTGCTCTCATTTAGTTTTTAACTCGACCATTTGGTGATGTATTTTATATAGCTGCTGCCACATTGTTATGGCAGCGACATTGTGGTAATAATTATAAAAATCATCATAGTATCTTAGAAAAGAGGAAGGCTCCATACTGTAATTCCATGTAAATTTCACTTTAGTAACACTTTAGGAACTTAACCAAAGGAAATTTTTAAAATGTAATACAGTTGATTAGCCTGTACAATAATATACAATCAAGTATATTAAGTTATTTTTATTATATGCATAAATAAATGCACAGTAAAATTATGAAATGAATGAAGCGATCAACTTTAATAATATTTAATTTGAAACTAAACACATTGGGTCAAATGAAGTAAGTAAGCTGCCCAGACAGACAGATTGGTACAGAGGTGGTGTAATGCCTCTGTGAATGTCACCCTGCACAGGTCTAGGGGTGTGTGGGTGGGTGTGTGTGTGTGTTCATTTCTTTTTTGTTAACATCCAGCATGTGCTGTGGTAGGGCAAACAAGCTGTCAGGTGTCTTCACTTATAAATCTCTTGGAGTGTGTGAGTGCGTGCAAGTGTATGCTTCTGTGTGCATACATACAAATTTAAATAAATTGTGTCCCAAAAATTGTGCAAATCAATATGCCTGGTACTATGGCTAAATGAGGCAGAATACAAAAATCCCAGTTAATTTCTGCAGCACTTATTGTTGGACATCCGTCAAACCATTTTTTGAAGAATGTGGAGATAAAAATACTGACCAAAAACAGTAGGCCTGGAGTCTGTAACATGACAAGCATGATGCAACTTGTTTGAAAAAGGTTGGTCATTAGGTTTCCACAAACATACATACCTAAACACATACATAAGAACATGCTAAAATCAACATTTTTCAATGTTTTGAAATTCATAGAATCAGAACCTGAACTTAAACTCGATAGTAAATTTTTGGCCCCAGCAGCAAACTTCCATTTACATAGAAATGAAAATAGTGGGATGCATTCACTCATGGCCAAACTTTGCAACAACTGGAGCAACTTATACATTTTTTGTATGCCAAATGAAAATGAATTATTGTGTATCTGTATTGTTTTGAGTTTGGGGGGAAAAATGTTTGCATTTGAACTTAGAAATTTATTGTGGTTTTGGTTATTAGAATTTCTGATCTCTACTTAATAAACCTTTTTCTTTTGAAATGTTTCAAAATCAACTACCTGTACCATTTCCCTGTTGCTGAAATATTAATTAATCGGGTAATTTGGACGTCTTTTTGGAAAGGATCACAGCAAGTATCCTTTACACAAGTTTGTTTGAAACAAATGTATTAATTTTGTTGTTACTTATTAATTTAGTAGACTGGTAAAATCACACCTGTCTATGCAAATTCCCAACTGCAGATCAGTTTCTCCTCTCCTTATTGTCTAAACAAAGCTAATACTTGGTGTGCACATTTACAACTTTGAAAAGTATTGAATGCACTAAAATAAGACTAGATGAGAATAAACTGGAGCCATTCATAATAACTTGTTTCTTTCCTGTATGTTTTGAACTATAAATAGAAAAGATTAAACATATGGTCTCTTAAAGTGACCGCTTGAACCACTATAACTTTGAAAAATTAACTCCGACTGATGTCTTTATTCAGATGCAATAAATTACATTGAATTAATATTCTACATGTGCTGATTTGTTATTAATAGAAAAATAATCTTTTTAGGCTATTGATATGCACTGTATATATTATGTTAAATGTGAGAAAAGCTCCAAATGATGTATTTTTTAACAATCATTAAAGTAATTGGAATTATTGGAATTAAGTAATTAACGTTTTTGAAAATGAATAAAAAGTATTACGATCATTTGCTTTTACTTAATGCAAATTTAAAGACAATGAAAGCAATTTAAAGTATTCTTTATGCAATGTGTGCTCCAATGCATGTTCCCTAATGAATTGTTAAGAACTCTCCAAACAAGTAAAAACTGAAAGCAGAAATAAATTAAATAAATAAATGCTTAGAAAATATTTTGTAGTTGAAGTATAAAAAGCATAAAGGAACATACTGTACAGTTTCATAAGATGAATGCATGGATGTTCTTTACTTTTAGAGGACTTGTAAATAATGCAGCATGTTGCCGTCTTACCCTTCTTTGAACACTGTATAATGCCTTGCACTATGGATATACGCAGCCTTTGTAAGTTAGACAAAAATCCCTGCTCTCTTCTAAGCAGAATGTTAAATAAGCTAATTGGTTGTTGTGAAAAGTCAACACGTCAGTGTGTTTGAGATAGCACAGTGATGGACTGGCACCTCGGCCATTTAAGTTCCTGTCTTGTATTATTTGCTGCTGGGTTTCCTTCATACCAGCATGACTCAGAATTAGATTAAGCAAATTTGAAAATGTTCTTTTATTATTAAGCTTTGTTTAAACCATATGACACATATATTGAGTTTCATTACAGTCATTAGCTGAAAGCCAGTGTTAAACTGTGCTCTGTTTAATGGCACCCTTGGGCAGGACACAGTTTGCCTATTTAAATTATATTGTCTAGAATAGTCATCTTTCTGTTCCCATGATTTTTAAAACTGAAATATGAACGACTGCAGTGTGACTGCTACATTAATATCATAGTCATTATTAATACAATAAAATATACAGATTTCTACAAGCATCACCAAGGTATATAACCTTTGACGCACAGTGAACAATAGAAGAATGCAATTTTTTTTCAGTTGAAAAGCACCAGAACGGAAAAAGACATTTTCAGCACATGTACAAATATAATCCAAACAATTTAGAAAATGCATTTTTTAGATAAAGGGACAAACACAAATGCTGTACTAAAAGTGTATTTTTCAAACTGTGGGTGGCAAATGATAATACTCTGTGTCCCTTGAAACTAAAGTTATATTCCTGTTATGTGCATCTTGGCTTTCTCTTATACAGATGCTAATGGTGGAACAGTTCAAATTACTGAACCTGAACCACAAAGGCACATTTATCTTGCCATGAAATATTCAACTTTTAATAAAGGACTCCAATATTATATTTAATGAACATTCAGTTAGGTTGTTTGTAATAAGAATTCTTCATTATTATAATTCCTGCCTTGGAAGTAAATGGTCTTGCTTAATGTCTTGGTATTCAGGAGCATTCAGTACTGTCTTGCTGGAATTAAAGGAGCTGTTTCTGAGAGTGCTTTATAGCTTATCACTGCATTCACTAGTGGGCACTAGTGTGTGGAATATGAGAAAAAGATTGTTCAATTATTCACTGCCATTGTCATAATTAAAATATGATTTTGCTTTTAGTTAGTAGTTACTGACTTTTTGAACAAGTACTATATTGGTCATAATACACCTTGACATTTTTAAAATCATTTATCCATTTTTCAGTCAACTTAATCCTTTTATTTTAGGATCCTGGGCAGCTACAGTTTATCTTGACCGGTGCAAGGTAGGAACCAACCCCAGATGAAGCACTAGTCCATTATAAAGCACATGCACATCAGTGCACTTTCTAATGTTTGGGATGTGGGGGTAAACTGGAGTATTCACACATTTTTGGAGAGGACGTTGTGCAGACCCCATGCAGTGTCAGTGAAAATCTGCTGACAGGCAGCAGCTGACAGGCAACAGCACTAATCAGTGAATCAGCATCCTACCCCATTCACAGAGATACCAATTTTAATCTTACAATAAACCTTTGTTTCTATGGGGGTTACATCTTTCCAAAGAAAAAAGTTCTTTTACTCTTAAGTAAAGCTAAACACCTTTCCACCCTTTTCTCTAAAAAAAGTGGTGAAAGAAGACTCAAGCCCAAGAGCAGAGAGTTGCACTTGGTTTGACATCTAGAGCAGGAGTTGCCAACTCTGGTCCGTGGTGGCAGGCTTTCATTCTAACCCTTTTCTTAATTTAGTGCACTGTTTTTGCTGCTAATTAACTTCTTTTGAACTAATTTGAATTGACTTGCTCTTGAAGACTCAGACCCCTTAATTTTTTCTTTTTCCTTAATTAGCAGCCAAACAATAAAAAGATACAAAATGAGCCAGAACATGACCAGCAAACTGTGATGATCATACAATATCTGAAAATGAAGGTGAAGGTCTCAGCTTTTTGCTCAGGTCCCCAAAAAATTTTAACAGGGCTCTTAGAAAGAGAAAATCAACAATTTCAGAAATGTCTGCTAATGCACCACGAGAGCAGCAACAAGCTATGAAATTAAAGAAGGGGTTTAATTAATGACAAGAATTGGCACCTCATTAAGCAGCTGGTTGGAGTGAAATTGGTTGGAGTTTGAGGCCCTGACTTAATTGGTCTTCTGTTGGCTCACTCACTTCACATTTCATTTCTGTTTTGGTGCCATTTAAGGAAAGAAATGAAACAATTCAGAGGAATGATGAAGAAATTTAAGAGAACAAATCTTGAACAAAAAAGCAATTCAATTTAAAATGAATTCACAAGAAGTTAATTAGCAGCACAAACAGGGCGCTCATTAAAAAAAAGGGTTAGAATGAAAATCTGCAACCATGGTGGTCCTCCAGGACCGGACGTGGCGACCCCTGATCTAGAGCTAGTTTATTTTGGCAAAATTCAACGAGTACAGAGTAAATGAAGCAGCTCACCGTCAGAATAAGAGAACCTGATTCACTTTAATAAAGTTTAATAAAGACTAGAGAATGCCGTTTGTGCTAAATTTCACAGATTGACTCTTGGTGGCTTGCTTCTGAAAGCATTTAGTGGCTGGGAGGATGGTAATGCCTGGGTGTGTGATGGAGTGGTGTTCAGGTAGGGATAGATCCAGTTCCCTTGCTAGGGTAGGAGGTCAGCCTAATGGGTGGTCAGGGGCAAAGCATTCCCTATCTCAGCCAGATGGTGGCCACGGCAGGCTAACATGCATGGACTGGCATTTCAGCTGTTTAATGAGGCCACTTGCCAGGTTCCTTGGGTAACCATGAGGGGGTGCTGCAGAGAATGGCTGTTCATACTTTGCGTTACTTCTGACTGACCCGTCAGTACTGCCAGGTCCTGCATAAAAGGAGCTGCTTCATGTTCATTCAAGAAGTTTATTTTGTTGAGGAAGAGGACAAAACTTGAATGGAGGAGAGTGGAGGAGGATAAAAAGATTAGAATGTGAAACTGTGATTGTGATTATTTGAAAGAAGAAACCTGTACAATGAGTTAAAAATTCCATTTAACAGTATTTTCTATCTACTGTTTATTTTCTGAATATGTATCCTTTTAGATAATTTATCATTAATCTTCTTTACATGCCATCATGAAAACTTTTCATCATTCAAATTTCTCCTCCCCACTGAGCTACTAATAGTATTTTTTCTATTCCGTTTGTGGAGGAGGCTGATCTCCTTTAGTGTCATTTAATTGTCAAACGCATTGATTCACAAAATTTCTGAGCGAAACAATGATGGGAAGGATCAAACACTGAGTTACTGTATGTCAAGACAGGACTGTTCTTTTCCTGTTCAGCTTTGTAAGACAGCTGATATTCCTGAAGCTGCATAACTGCTTGTTAATGTCAGATTGCAGCATGAGGAGTGACTCTTCAAAGAGTTTTATTTATGTTGCTTTTTACTGACCCCTTTTCAGCCTTTGCTACTGGGAAATCATTTATTTTTGAAGTTCTGGATAATGCAGTTTTTAGAGGTCTAACTGTGGTCCCTCACACAGGGATTTGTGCTGACAGCTTTCAGTTTATGAAAGGACAGTGGAGCAGCTTTGTTGTACGTTTAGTGAGTGGCCTCTGGTGATAAGCTGGATGCATTACATACAACACCAACTACAAAAAAATTAAACTAGGTATGCTGCAGGCAATATTGCTGGTCATTTTTTATAAATTGCATTAATTTTTTCTTTCAGGAAATTGGGTTAGAAAGCTCTTCTTTGGCAAAACTTTTAGATCTTCTTTCCAAATGATATCATTCAGATCAATTTTGCTGTTACCTGAACTTATCCTTCCATCCTTCTGTTAGGGTGGATAGGAATTGGAGCAGGAGTCTGGGCTCAGAGCAAAACTTACACTGGAGGAGGTGCCATTTATTCACATGTGCAGTCACTTGGGCACACACATTTGGGATGTAGAAGAAAAATGTGTAAAAGTCAAACAGGCAGAGATCAGGGAGAGGATGCACTGAACCACAATGCTGTCCACCTGAAGTGTTCTTTATTTATTTTTTGCTATATACATTCCAGTTTAATTTTCTGGTTGGAGCTGAGCATAGTATTCACATATAACAGTGGAACATCTGTGCTTAAGATCATGGATACTTGGGTCCCTTACTGTAGCTGTCAGACTGGCCTAGTTGCATCACCTAAAATTGTATTTTTTTGTTTTCTTTTCTTTTTACCCTCAGGGTCACAAGTGACAATGAACCGAGCATTAGTGTAACTGAAAATGAAGGAGATTTTCGAAAAGGAGATGAGCTAACTTGTCTGTGTTTTGTGATGCATTAGTCACTAATGCAGATAAAGCAATGAGATTGCTTTTGCGTCACTAGAGTTCAAGTGCAAGGGCACCTATGACTCTGTCTTTCAAACAGTGAGCCTGGCATCGTTCCTCTTTGTCAAACAAACAAGTGTGAACATCCTTTCCAACAATTGCTGACAGCTTTGCTAGCATAAATGTCTACTTCTGCTTCTGGTTTTAGGTGATCTATCAGAACAAAAGCACTACACATCATTTTCAGTGTTCTTGTTATTTGCAAAAGACTGTATCAGGCAAGAAAACTGCAGGCATTCAAGAAAAAGATAATGGTTAAAAGGATAGGAGACAGAAGGAATTGCACTGGCTTTGAGTCAGAATAATTGAAAGGAATTACAGAATGAAGGTTTAGGTGAAGTTTTAAACTTTAAAAGCTATTTTATTAGGAAGTTTGAAAATGACAGTAAGTACACTATACTCATTTTGGTATCTGCTCCTGTGAAAATGGGGATATTTTCTTAGGCCACATGTCAATCTTTTGGCTTGTAGCAGTCCTTGTTGTTTTGCACTATCAATTAGTCTTCTTGCCTCATCCTCATTTTGTGTTAGCATTTCAACGACTTCAGTCCATTTCATGAGTGCTTATTCACCAAGTTATATTTTAGGTTTTTTTTTATAATACTGTTTCTTTACTATTCATTTTTTCTGACTCCATACTCTGTTCTTTCACACCTCTCCAAACTACATTGACCCACACAAGAAACAGGCAATTGTTGAATAACTGGGAAAACAATAAAGTAGGGATGATTAGTGGGAGAACATGAGGCATCAAAGGAATACAAGACAAAGTAAACCTAGCACTTTGACCGGGCCCAGTTATTACATGTTCTTGTCCATGAAACCTTGGTAATTTAATACTTGATAATCACAAGGGCTGAAGCTGACTCTGCCACCACTCATTCCTCAATTTCTGTTTTCTCCCCTAGCTCTGGCGGCATCAACCTCTCCACCAATCCTGACTTCAGACTCACTTTTTCTTTGTCAGTAAGTAGCCTTTACAACCCATGAACAAATTACTTCCTCAGACTGCCCCATAGTCGCTATCATGGTCTAGTGTGCCTCTTTAAACTCACAAGGAAGTCTTAACAGGAGTTCCTCCGGTAGTCTTAGATATTCCTGTATAAGACATTGATTGGTTACTTTTTCTTCTTCTGCTTTCCAAAATGTATTATTGCTAAGAAATACACATAAAAACAGATTTGCAGAAAGTTTTCAAATATTCATCCATCCATGTAACCAATTTTTAGCTTACAAGTGTATTCAATTTATCCTTGCAGGTCTATGAATAATTCTGGACCCATTTTTAAACATTGAATTGGTCCATCATGGAGCATGGCACATAGATGGAGGGCTTTAGTGGTTGATAAAATGAAATAAACTCTGCATTCCTGGATGCATGTTTGAATATGTTTAAATTTAAATGTTACACATTGTCTCCTGGAATTGCACTTACCATATAAAGTCCCATGTTATGAAGTTTTTCTGACTCACAATAATGCTATATATATTGTAATAAAAAGGCACTATATAGGCGCCTGACCCGACACAGAAGGGCATTCTGTACTGATCCTCTAAATGAGAATTTGATTTTTTCCAATTTCAAATAGTATAAAACATAAGCTTCCCATTGACTTAAGAGAAGAGTTAGGATTCTTCCAGTTTAGCAAAATAAGTCTGCGTGCCAATAGCGTAGTGAATGCAATCACAGTTTTTTTGCCCTTCTCCACTTTAAGCCCATCTGGAAGAACCCGAAACACAGCTGTTAATGGGTTAGGAGGGATTGTGACACCAAGGCTGTCTGAAAGGCACTTAAAAATTTTGGTCCAAAATGATGTTAATTTGCTGCAGGCCCAAAACATGTGACCCAGTGTGGCTGGGACTTGATTGCAGCGTTCACAGGTTGGATCTTGACCTGGGAAAATTTTGGACAGGTTTAAGCGAGGCAGATGTGCTCAATTATATAATTTTGAGTTGAATAATTGTATGCTTTGCGCATATGGAGCTCGAGTGAATTCTCTGCAATGCTACCTTCCACTCCTTTTCTGATATATTGATTAAGAGATCTTTTTCCCATTGTCCTCTTGGATCTTTGAAAGGGAGGGACTGTCAAATAATTTTATATATTGCAGAGATGGTGTCTAAGTCCTCGAAATTGAGCAATATTTTTTCTAGCATGGAGGAGGGTGCAAGATGAGGAAAATCGGGCAGGTTCTGTTCCTAATTTGAAGATAGTGAAAGAAATGTGTAGCTGGAAAGTTAATTTGGATTGTAATTGTTCATTGGATGCAAAGATGTTGCCTATATAAAGACCTCTAAGCAATTTATTCCCAAAACCTTTTCCAGATATTAAAAACTGCTTATGTTTGCAAGGGTTGAAAGAGGTGGTTCTCTTGCAGAGGTGCCACAGATAAAAGATTCTCCATCCTAAAATGCTTTCTACATTGGTTCCATATTCTGAGTGAGTGAAGCACAATTGGATTATTAGTATATTGGTTACATTTGTTGGGGCACAGAGCAGGGAATATAAGGAAGTACTGCAGGATTTTACTTCTGTTGCAGACCAAGCCTGTGTATGTTCATCTATTTGTGTCCAGGTTTTTTTTAGCTTGTATGTTTGCTGCCCAGTAATAAAACTTAGTTGGGTAGAGCCATGCCACCTTCTGCCTTAGGTTTTTTTAGGGACTCCCTTTGGATACGTGGATGTTTTGAGTTCCAAATAAATGAGGTTATTGTTGAATCTAATTGCTTAAAAAAATATTCATTAATGTGTACTGGAATGCTTTGAAATAAAAAAAGCTTAGGAAGAATACTCATCTTAACAACGTTAATTCTTCCAGCTAGAGAGAGATGAAGGGTTGACCATCTATGTACGTCTTGCTTAATTTTTCCCATACAGAAATTTGGTGACATTATAGAAAGAAAATTAGCCAACATTTATTCTTTTATTTGCTGGTATTTACCAATACTATGTTAACTTGTATGCTCTGCTGACAGGGAGCTTTAAGCAAACTAAGGATGCAGAAGTGATTGACAGCAACAGTAGCCAATAGGGTGGATGGATAACTGAAGAGGATGCAGTTTGCTGTATACAGTGAGATGTGGAATGGACAAGAGAAAGTTCGACAAAGTTCAAGGGTTAGGAAGCAATATAAAGCTTGAGTCCTGGTGTTCAGATGCTATGGCTGTAAATGTTATTGATTTGCAAAAAGGCAGGGAGAGAGAGAAGTAGAGGCATCAGTTTAAACTAAATGGATCCCCCATAAGCTACTCCAGCATAATACAAATAATGCATCTGTGGACTTTGAAAGGGGACCTCCATTACGTCCTCCAAAATTGTTTACATTTACATATGCATCTGCTTACTTTAAATGGGAATGTCCGACCCCCTTCTGCACCACTCTCAAAAATTCTTTACATATAAATTCTCATCTGTGGAATTTAAATGGGGACTCCCAGATCATTTAAGAAGGTTCTAAAGCATAGTATGGGCAGTTATTTTCTTAGACTTTAAGAACTAGAGAAAATAACCCTATTCATTACATGGGCCATCTAAATGTACATCCATCCATTTTCTGCCACTTTTCTGAGTCCACTTTTTACCTTCAGTCTGTAAATGCAAATTTAAATAATGAAACTGAAGTTTTCCTATTTATATGACATGTATCTCTACCTTGCTTTTCTGTAGCACACCACCTGCTGGTCTTCAGCCCACTTCCTAATCACCCACACACCCACCAGAGCTGCTTCTACTGTCAGCTAATTGGATTGGCTCTGCCTTTCTTACAGTGCCAGTCCACACTCGCATACTGAGTGACTGCCAATCAATATAAACCTTTATAAACTTAAACTTTGAGGATGTTTGAGGAAAGCTGAAGTGTCTGAAGTAAAATCCACACAGACTTTGAGATAACATGTATAGGACTCGAACCCTTGACTTGTCATCTTAGTCTGAAGAAACATCCTGGTTATACTTTCGCTCAATTTGCACATCAAGAGAAGATGGCTGAATTGGTTTCATTATGGATGCCTGCTCATCCATAATGAATGTGTATTTGCATGTGTGTGTTCAGCAGATATACTTCATGAATTTGCAGCATGCTGTGTTATTTTTTAAGATCTTATTAGAGGAGAGGTCCTAGCACCTCTATCATTGCTTCTCTCTCTCTCTACAGCCTCGGATAGAGTAGACTCAGGTTATTTGCAAAATGTCTACACTGGAGCAGCAGAGCCTCTAGAAAAGTGTTGTCTTCTCTTAAGGTGAGGAGGGTTACAGGAACTTTTTTGCATTGCCCCTCGTGAAAGATCACACAATAATGTGGAGAAAAAACAGTGTGTCATCACCATGCTACCATTTATAAAGCATTAAAATTATGTTTAGTCGTTTATTCGCTATGCTAGTTTGTCACTGTTTACACTTAGCATTATTTTGGCTAATGTAAAGCAACAAGAAATGGCTTCATTTTACCTGAGCTTATACAGTTGCAAACCTCATTCTGTTCTTTTGACATTGTTGATTTTTTTGAATGACAACAACTGACATTTGGCCCAGAACATAAGAACTGTTACTTTGCTTTTATTGTGGACCTCGTCTGGAATGCGGTTAACTGGAGTTTTTTTTCCCCCCCATCTTCTGTTGTCATTTTGAAATAATATAATTCTGATATTTTTAAACACTGATATATGCTTATATATGCCATTTTTTAAGTTAAGGTAAAGTTTGTTGTGCAATTGTTGTAAATCTATGTAAACATTTGGACTAAAAACAAACTGAATTGAATCAAACCTACCACTAGGCCTTTGATCTAAGAAGTAAGTTTAGTCTTGCTAAATTAACATAATGAGGTGTCTCCTGATTTCTGAATTTGTGGTAAAGGGAGGTCCGCGAATGATTTACAAGTTTTTAATAAATAAATAATGAAACGGCTGGCTCATTCTCTGCAGATGTGTGGTTGTGCAGCTGAAGGAGGTTAGTGAGGTAATTGGGGTAAGGCACACCTGAACGTTGGGGTTTGGTCTGTTACCTCATTGGATTTCTGTGGTGTGCAAGGGAGGCGCTGCACCCCACAGAGATAGATGAGGAGAGCCGGCATGAGTAAAAATAAGATGAATGGAGAACTAGAATGAAAACCAGGATCCGAAGGTTAAAGTAAGAGGAGGGCAGGAAGATGTGAAGTAGAGAGAGTACCGATGCAGGAGTGAGCGGGCTTGAGAGAGAGAAGACAGGCAGTTGGAAAGACAGCCCCTAGAGAGGAGTGTGTGGCCAACACTCGGTGCAATTGAAATGGGTCACTTTGGCTGAGCATGTATGAGGAGCGGGAGCAACCAGGTGTGTGAATGACTCGCCAAAGACGACCGGGAGGGCAGTGGGGGTCAATGAGGCTCATACTGAGAGCCTTGATATGAGTGCCATGGCCTTTGGGGACCGAGCCTAGGTCCACAGAGGGAGCCTTACTGTAGCTATGGAACGGCAGGGACCCGGACCCATAGAAGGCAATCTTGACTATTCAAGTACTTTCCTATTTTTCCATTATGAAGAAATGTTCTAATAGTGTGAGGTGTGGTTGTTTGGCAAGCTGACATGCATCTACTTGTGTCTGGAAAACACCTCACACATTTTTTCCCAGATGTTGTGACTATTTGCAGCATTCCTGCAATTTTACGCAATTCATAACTATCTTTTACAACTATTGGGTCAGATTTAACATCAAAGAGTGGGTTTGTATCTAAATGGAATATATATATTTTTCCCCAGCTCATCAAATGCATTCATCATTTGTGTTCAACATGTCATCAAGATTCGTGCCAAAATAGCTAGCACAGTCATATTACAGATACGTTTTATATATAGATTATATAAAAGCAAGTTAGTTATTTTCAGAGTACTTTACTTAAGAATCATGATGTGTTTATTATGATTCTTGTTAATTTTTTAGCCATTTGGTCAAAGGCAACCTGTCAGAACAAATTTAGTAATTGGAAGATTATAGGGAGCTACAATGAGCCTGTAAGTTAAAGCAAAGACTTGTACATGCCATACTTTAAATTTCCTTATAAATGGATTATAGTGCACTATGCTCCACTGACAATTTCCGGAACTCTTGTTCATTGGGAATTGATTCAATTAACATTTAGCACCACTTGTGAAAAGTTCTGTAATTAATCATAGCTGAAGAGGAAACCTTGGCAATCATTAAAACGTATGTATATATTTTTATATCAGGTATTGATGCAACTTATCTATTGTCTACCCAAAAGAGCTTAATATATTGAATGGTCTCTTCTAGTTTGTCAAACCCCTGTGTTCCTGTGTCCATTTATTTATCAAGCTTTAATATATAAAGTTAGTGGAATGTCATTAGGGGAGAGTTATCCATTCATTTAATTTTATTTTTGTGGCTAGTGCTTCCTCACTGGAATTGTCTTTTCACTAAAAGGTGTTCCTATTTTAGGTGATCTTCATGTCAGATTGTTGTCAAGGTTAATGGAGCTTAGTTAATTAAAGTCATTTTTATATTAAGTTGACTTTGTTATAACTTTGCTGATTCAGGATTCTTTTTCCATTTTACTTTTTCTTTTGAATGAATAAATGCAATGAAATATTGCCAAGCACATAGAGTAATAAATCAGAAATATTGACAGAATTATCAGCTGTCTTGTAACCTTTCCCTGAGATCATTTTTTCCAAATTTAATCCATCCATCCATCCATCCGTTTCCATGCTTATTTTCTTCTCATAATCGGATGCTGGCTGTTGGTGTCAAAACTGAGTGACCTTGAGAGCAAATTGACATTTCACCTTAAACAGAATAATTCTCTTCACTTTCTGAAAGCATCTGCACAATTTCTATATCAGTTGTTGCCTCACATCTCAAGAGTCCTATGTTTAAATTCAAGGCCCACTCACTGTGCCATTGTCCCCTTTTCTCCATCCTTTTTTCTTTAGATACCACAGTTTACTTCCTGCATTGCAATATGTATATTGAGTTAATTGACTCGTCGCGTGGTTGTGTGAGCAAGTGGGACCTGTGATGGATAGGCGATCAGTCTTGAGCTGATTTCTGCCCTGTGCCTATTGCTGCTCGGGATAGCTGCTGGCAGATAAGTGGGTTTGAAAATGAATGAATAGTCTAGAACCTACAATAAGTATTGAGCTTTGGGAATAATTGAGTGAATGAACAAATAGTACTTGTCACTTGTACAGGTCAAAGTGAAATTCTTATTTGCAGAATAATTTTAAGGCTGTTTTGTTTATAGTGTATATAATGGCATTATTGTCACATGTAAAGAGTACAATGGAATTCTTATATGCACATGCTGAGCAACATGCAACACATCACCACTCTCCGGCAGCTCAAACCATGATCGCTCAACCAGGGTCCATCTTCATGTTTTTACCGATTTTATACTATTGTGCTTGGAGCTACCTCAAGATTTCTACAACCATGAGCCACTAAATTGTCTGTCAAGAGCTAACTAGCTGTTTTGCCTGTCTGATCCTTATTGATGTTAGCCTGGATGTGTTGTGCTCATGTTAAATCATCAGTAATGGTGACTGCAAGAATCTGACTGTCTCAAAAGTATCCTCGGTGAGGTAGCTAGGAGTATGATCTGGCTTCTGCTTCCTTCGATCTATTATCAGCTCCTGGGTTTTCCTGACTTTAAGTGATAGGTTCTTGTCCTGGCTGACTGTGTCAGAAAGCAAATCTGTTCTGTTATCACAGGTTCATCATTGTTTGTGATGGTTATGTACAGTGAAATATAGAGCATTATATTATACAAGTCCCAGTCATCCTTGTTAAACTCACCCAATTTGAATTAAATTAAAAAAATATGTTGTTACCCCAATTCAGAAAACAAGTACTCTTGTCCTTAAATTAGGAAATGTCAAGGGAAATATTTATTGTTCTAAGTGTTAATCACTTTTAATTAAAAATTGAAAAGCAAAAATGGATGTTTATACTTCTTCATTTAAATCCGTTCAAATTGTCTGGAAACTTGAAAATTTACTCCTCTTTTGAAGTCCATCTAAAAGAAACACTTCAGGTTGAACTTTTGTAACGTTTGAGCGAACCGCCTCATTAGTTTTTGTTTTCTTATAACAAATACGCCTTAGAATTCAGAAACTGCATTGCCTGAAGTCAACATTTGAGCAGGTGATCAGAAAGCCGAGTAAACAGCTGTTAATCCTAGCATGAAGCACCATTTCAGTTTTTTACAGCTGACTGACTACAGTGCTCACTAGTTCAAGAGTTTTATAGATCTAATAATTTCATGTGGTAGATGTTTTACATTGTACTCTGTAGTTAACTTGTTTCATACACCTTTTTGTCATATGAGTTTTAAATATTAGAAGTGGCTATTAGATAATATTTACTTCTCATTGTACAAAATACAAAATTTAGATTAATAAAAAATGTGAATGAAACTTCTCTCTCAAAGGCCAATAAAAGCAGAAATAAAGTGTCTCAGATTGTGAGAATGGATATCCATCAGAGTCATGGGAGACACGGCCTATTCTGGCAGCACTAAGCCCAAGTTAGGAACGAGCACCACAAAAGATGAGCTCTATAGGCATTTTGGTATATAAACTGGTTTTTAACCTCTTCATATCGGTAATGGTGATTCTGCATAGTTAAAGAATATTTCTCACTTTCCCTCTTAAAATAAACATTTTTTCTGTTGCTCAGATTCATTTTAAGTCTGTTTGAACCTGTTATTATCCAAAACAACCTTCACAACTGCCCACAAGTTGGAGGGCAATCCACAGCCATGCTCTGGTCCAAGGCAGTCATAGAACATAAGAAATCTAACAAGCAGGAGGAGAACATTCAGTCCATTAGGCTAATTTGTGTTTACTAATAGCTAAGCTGTCCCAATATCTCATCTATTTATTTCTTGAGGGTTGTCAAGGTTTCTGCTTCAACTACATGTCTCGGTAGTTTGTTTCTCTTATAAGTCGTCCTATTTGTCTGTCTTTCCTCCTTGTCTGCAAGCCAGCTTATTCTACATTATCTATCAGTTCTTTTACAAGAGGCATACACTTAAGGCTCTGCATACATTGTCCATTTATTGAATAGGGAAGACATTTGCACACAAGTACCTGCCTGAGGATTTTGGAAAAATATATGGAATTCCTCGGCCATCATACATACCAAAGTAAAACCTATAATATTCTAGAAGTTACAGTTTTGGCACCACAGCATTTAGTCTTCAATGGAACATGTAATTTGTGTATTACATATAACCATTGGTCTGAAAGCCACAGAGTAGATTGTTCTGGTCAATGGGTGATTCAGTTGCCTTATGGCTCTGGTGCTGACCTTTATTTGTTGAAGCTGCAACAAAGTAATGGGGACTACAACAACATCTTATTTAGGTATTTGCCAGTTTTCAGTGTGTATTTTTATACTTTTTGTTCCACAGTGCCCACCAGCCTTTAAGTGAAACTCTCACAGTACACAAATGCGAAGAGAACACACACCATACATGTATACATCACAAGCCTGAAAGTAACTAGGCAGTAATAATTCTGATGTTGAATAGTAACTCAAATTAACTGACACAAATACATTGGCCCCATCATACTTAATTACAAAAGTAACTGTCAATGAAAACTGCATTAATTTGTCAATATTCACAGTTCTCATATGATGTTTTCAAGGAAACTCTACAAAGTCATTCATTTTTGCAGCAAATCTCTGCTGCAATCTCCATTTCCAAGTCACTGGTAGGAGCAAGGATGGTCTTTGGAAAATGTATTACCGCAATTTGATTTGTTGTTGAGGAACTCTTCTAGGATGTTCACATACTGCGTTGTGTGTGTTTATCGTCACATATGCTTATGGGGCAGGCCCTGTCACCGGCTGCTACATACATTGATTTGGTGTACCTTAAGTCTGTTGCAAGTAAAAAAAAATGCCAACAGAGGTTAATTTGGTATAGGTTAATAAGCAGCTGCAACATGGCAAATTTTGAAAGCTAGGCATTAATGCTATGTCAGAAGTATAGCAACAAAGAGTCTGAAACAGCATTAAAGCATAAGTTTAGTATTTTTCAAGTCAAAGTTATTTCTTCAAAATCATGTTATATATGCACATGCCACAAAGAATTGTGTTCTAAAGTTAAGCACTTTCTACAAATTAAAAAAAAATCTTGCCCACTCAGGTGCTTTACAATGGTGGATATGGAGCATGGAGGTAAAACTTAAAACAAAGTTGTCAAGTATTGATTTGTGCCTTGTGTTTGGGATGCATTTTTGTAACAACAAAAGGGACCGGAAATAATCATTTTAGCACATATTCATACTGGTTTTTCTCATGGTAAGGATACATCTTCTATTTGCGTGTGAGAATTCTCACATAAATGTGCAAGTAAATCAAAACCAAACCAATGGCATGGAATAAAACGTTTACTGTGATTTGATTTATTGGGAAGAAACCACCCCGGGGGTGAAAAGTTGTTGTGCAGGAAGACTAAGTGCTGAGCCATTTTCCTAAAAAAAAAAAAAAGGCTGAATCTAATAATTTTAGTGTTTTTAAAATAACATGTATAAACTAATTTGCAACGTGTGTGTAACCACACGATGATCAATGTTCGACATCTCTCCTGGCTTTAAAAATAGACATGTTTGGTAAGTTTTTAAGCTTTTACTCTGTGCCCTGTTTCTTTAAATTTATATAAAGTGATTAACTTTAGAACCGAATTTTGCATGGCAAATGGATATATAGCATGTTTGTGAAGAAGCAACTTTATCCTTTAATTTTTGCAAGTTTGGCAAGGTATTAACAGCGTTAATTAGACTCTGTACCAAACTTCTTGATGCTCAGCTTTTCCTAAGAAGTGTTATAATTTAGGTCTGTTTTTAATTTTTTCTGATGGTACTGGTACGCTTCCTCTTTTTTTTTTCTTTTTTTTTGTATGGAAAATTCGATTCTATAATGTATTTTCTGGTAGAAAAATATTTAAGATGATTACAAAAATGTTTGCCACCATTCTTATGCCATTTTGGTTTCCTATGGTCACCAGCATTTGTCATTGTAATTGCCACGGAAAATCAGTTGGTAGTGCCCAGCATGTAACACTGCTGTCACTACAGTATAAAGGTCAATGGATATGAACTTCCTATTCATGTAAGATAAAATAAAATTATTGTTTTCTGTATGTGGCTTCCTCATTTTGACTTTCTGTTCAAGGAATTTAGTGTTTTGAAATTTTATTACAACTTAGTGTTTCGTGTTTGACTGATCTCCAGCTTAGAATCTTCACTTTTTTTCGACTACATCTCATCTTTTGGTCTCTACCTTTTTAATAGTATGAGTAAAAGTACCTTTAGTAAGTATGAATTACACTAGCATGCACTTATTACATCTTTGGTGGGGTTTAAGCAAAGGTGGTTGTGCTTTGAAGCATTTTTAGAAAAACATTCACAAGCAATCCTGACTGTTCAATTACCAACCTGTCAAATGTCACCCAAGTTGCATTGGAAAGTCTTATCTTTCCTTTGAAATAAGGACCATGGGTTCTGACATTTTGTCCTCTCATTTTGTTTACCATCTTGATTTGTGTGGTGTTTGCTTTTAATCTTCCATTTTTACATTTGACTAATTTTCTTTGTTGGTTAATTTCTATTTGGGGATCTGTGCAGCTCTTCTAGACTTACCTATTTGAAGACTACTATATTTGAAGAAAATAATTGCTGCATGATTCAATATATCTAATGAAGCTGTTGTGAAGACCTCAATATAATAATATATTCAGAGAATTTATTTTTTTTATTTATGTTTATTATTATAAAACACTGGTTGTGATGTATGTTGTTTTCAATTATTTTAAATGCTGCTGACCTGAAAACATGAAATACTAAACTGCTAAGACTGTGGGTATACTCTTGGTTCCTTTCATTTTAATCATGCAGATTTGAATTCTTCTGTTTCTCAGTTTGACTACTTAACACTGATGTTACCATTTTTAGTACTAATAACACTAATGATTGTCAAGTCATATGTTTTAGAGTCACCCTAACACATACAGAGATTGCTGTTCAGTGGTAAAATAAAATATAATTGCAAGTAGTGGGCTATAACATTTGCCATATGAGTAGTCAATGAAAACAATTTCTATTCATCGTCAAAGTCATATTATTACATGGGTTCTGGCAAATACAGTGGTGGATTTGTTTTTACATGGAAAAGCAATTAAAAAGTACCTCATGCTTCAGTTCTTTTGCTGTTTTTGTCTCTTGTTATCTTTATCTTAGGATGAGCAACAGCATGTGTTACTCTGGCAACTACTGACAAAATGCAGCTCTATTTACTCATTAACCTTTTTTGAAAATATGTGCTATAATATAAAACAAAAGGCTCAAAAATTAACTTATTTGAGTTCAAAATTAAATCTGTTATTTGCTCTCTTTGTACTTATTTTAAAGCAATAACTGTATAAAAGCCAGTACTACCACTCTGTCATGTCATTTGATTGACTAATAACAAATGTGTGATTTAGTCACCTGGTTAAAAAAATGTTGACCATAATTTAAATGTAAAAGCGCAGCTTTCAAAATGTATGATTATTAAATCTATTTAGGACAACATGAACTTTTGTAGTAATTAGTGCTGCTGTGATTGCAGGACACAGAGTTTGAAATATGGCCCAGTCATAGTGTACTCCCCCTGAACCTTCCTGGACACTTTACATTTCCTCCCACATCCCAATAATGTGCATGTTACATTAGTTCCATCCATCCATCCATCTTCCAGTCTGGGTACAGAGTTCGGGCTTCATCAAGAGGATTCCTAGCCTGGTAACATTGGGCACATGTTGGGAACAAACCCTGGACAAGAGATACGTTCTCATGTCAGTTTAAAGTTGCCAGTTAATCTACAGCACATGTCTTTGGGATGTGAAAGAGAAACTAGGGAAAAATCCTGTAGGCACAGGGAAAATATGTTTACACTGGCAGTTAGAATGTCAGTATTGGGACCCAGAACATGCGAGCTTTGAGGTGATAGCTCTAGCCATTGGACCATCAGCTCATGTTAGGTAACTCTAAATGAGCTCTGCACAAGTGTCTGTCGGTGTACATATGTGTGAGAGTGCCTTTTGATGGATCAGATACAATTCTGCATTTTACTTCATTTGCCAAGACACAAAATGTGATGACCTAGTTTTACGTATGGATAGGTGAACAAATGTTATCACCATTTTAATTACTGTATTTGGTCGTTAGTTTTGTTTGTGAGATTAATTGTTTATTGAAGTGTCCATCATTGTAAATATTTGCGTTTAATATTGTAATGGCTTTTTTCCATTTTATCCAAATCACGTCACTATTTGCACTAGAGTTTTTCGATTCAATTCCTATTTAAATAGGGCAAATACTATAAGCATATATGTTTTCTTTTAAAAACTCCTTCTGGAGATGCCAATGATTAGTATACTCACACTAATAAGGAAAATCTGCCATACACAGAAATGGCAGGTATTATTTTCATTAAAAACATTTTTCTTGAATATTGAGAAATGCAAATCTATTGTACATGCTACACTATTATTACTTGAGAGATTTTTATAAAAATAAAAACTAAAAACTTAAGATCACTTTATTTGTAAGCAAGTCCTAAAAATTTTCCTTTAATTTGGTGCACAAATGATAGCTTTACTTGCAGTCAAACAGTGTCTGTCTGTCTGTCATTTGGTACATTCCTACCACACTTGTCTGTCTTTAAAAACAGTACACTGTGCTCTAAGACTTCTTTTCATATCAACTGCTGTAAAAAGTATGAGACAACAGATATAACAAGGGCTGGAGAGCCAAATGAAATCCCTATTTAATAGCCAGTTCCCTCCATATACAATGTGAAAAATATTACACTACACAGAAACATAAAAATAACATGACGTAAAAGCAAAGTGTATTTGAGTTGGCTCTAAAGCATCAGTCAAATAATAAACAGGTGTGTGTGTGTGTTTATCGATCTCTCTCTCTCTCTCTCTCCCTCTCTCTCTCTCTCTCTCTATATATATATATATATATATATAACATGCCAAACAAATGTTTGGACACACCTCCTCATTCAATGTGTTTTCTTTATTTTCATGACCATTTACAGCACTCCATCACTCTCTTTCTTGGTCAAATAGCCCTTACACAGCCTGGAGGTGTGTTCGGGGTCATTGTCCTGTTGAAAAATAAATAATCGTCCAACTAACCTGACTTCTGCACAACACAACTGCTGGTCCCAACCCCATTGATAAAGCAAGAAATTCCACTAAATAACCCTGATAAGGCACACCTGTGAAGTGAAAACCATTTCAGGTGACTACCTGTTGAAGCTCATCGAGAGAATGCCAAGAGTGTGCAAAGCAGTAATCAGAGCAAAGGGTGGCTATTTTGAAGAAACTAGAATATAAAACATGTTTTCAGTTATTTCACCTTTTTTTGTTAAGTACATAACTCCACATGTGTTCATTCATAGTTTTGATGCCTTC
>JANRMT010028174.1:97650355-97681507 GCA_026402145.1 Polypterus bichir lapradei
TGCCCACGGGTAATGCGGGATACAAGTTTAATGAGAGGACGCAGGATATAAACGAGAGTTTTGATCACTTTGTAACTAAGTTAAAATTGCAGGTGAAGGGGTGTGCTTATGCAAATTCCGAGAGACTGTGTTTGTGGGGGATTGACAGTTAAGGCGGGTGGGGGAGTCACGTCATCATCTCCCCTCCCATTTACCTCATTTCGCTCTGAGCTGAGCTCCGCGGCTAACGCCGTCTTCCGAAGCAACTTCGTCACACACTGCCACCAAATACAGAGAAATCCACAAGTTAATACACACTCTGTCTCTAGACTTTCTCCACACTGAATCCTCCAGGCACTACTTACAAAAGGTTACATTGACAATCGTGTTACGTTATTTTTAAAATGTTTAATTTTCTTAGCACAAGCACAGCTGAGAAGCTTCGATGCATGTGCTCCATAACGCGTTAAAAAATAATGCATTTAATCACACTTTGCATTACAATCAAAGGGGAACTTTTGTCAATGCATGATTTCCTGGTACACCGATAACATTGATCAGCGCATCCCAATTCATTTTAGCCTCGCACCACCTTGGTTTGAGAAGAAGTATGAAAAAATATGAGGTTAACACACAAAAACAGATCACCAATTCAAGCTTTATGAATAATCGATTCGCCATCAATAATTGTTTTGGTAAAGCCATACTCAGTGTAATCCTCCTTCCATTTTATAATTTTTCCGCCACTAGCCATGATTAAATGAACGGTAAAAAAGTAAGAGCGAAGCGAGGGTGACTTATTTAGGCAGGCATATATATGACAGCAACACTCATGACAATCATGTTATGTTATTATTAAAATGTTTCCTTTTCTTTTTCATTACTTCTTTAACCCATTACTTCTCCGCTGCGAGGCGCGGGTATTTTGTATATGAATGACCTCCAAAGAGCGCGGAGACTTTTGATCATGTGAACGTGTCTGCAAAAACTGGCGTCTCCTGCCCAGCCAAAGTCGAGCAGCCGGCGCGCGCGCATAGCTGTGCCGGCCTTTCACACGCTGACTGCGCGTCTGCGGCAAAATAATATTAAGGCGCTTCGCACTTTATTTTGCACGTATACGATTATGAGGTCGTCAGCTCTTATGAAGACACGCACAGGAGTGAAGGACTGACAGTGCCATCACAGCCGATTAATAGCTGGGACGTCTCACCAGTCTGCACAAGACCCACCGCGACTGTCCCCAAAAGGCGCTCATATCGTCAGCGAACACATCTCTCTATACTATATAAAAGAAAAGAAAAAGGCAACTTTCCTTTCTTTACACCTTTTTTCCGTTTATCCCAAACCAAAGCCTTTCTCTCTTAACACTGCAGAGGACACAAAACTAATTTTCTTTAATTGCTGGTAAGGCACATTATTAGAGGCAGAAATTTGGACTTTCACATAGAAAATGTAATTTCTATACCACAGCCGTCGTGTAGCGCCTTTCAAAAGGGATCTACTACCGAGAGATGATCCATATACATTTTAGCTGCTGTTAGTACTACTTACCTCTTCTGTTATACCGTCTTTAAAATGTAGTTTACCCGCAACCACTCCAGTAGTGCTCAATGTACCTTTACTTCTTAAAACGTTAATGTTTTACTGTTTAATAACTTATAGACTACATTTTATTATTTTTCCCTTGCACTCAGTGATCAAAGCTATACACACACATATAGACACATACATATATATATATATATACACATATATTTATATATACCTGTGTGTATGTTTGTATGTATGTGTATACACACACACACACACACACACACACACACACACACACACATACATACACCACACACACACACACAAATTATATATATGTGTGTGTCTGTGTATGTATGTATGTATATGTGTGTGTATATATGATGTAGATAGGTATGCATATATATATATATATATGTATATGTAGATATGTATATAGATATGTATTTTGCTATATATATATATATATATATATATATATACACACAACAATTACATTATCAATAAAGATCAGGTTACGTTATTTTTAAAATTTTTCCTTTTCTTTTTCATAACTTCTTTAACACAGTACTTCTCCGCTGCGAAGCGCGGGTATTTTGCTATATATATATATATATATATAGATATATATAGATATAGATATAGATATAGATAGATATAGATATGGGAACAACACTCATATCAATGACAAAACAATTACATTAACAATCATGTTACGTTATTTTTTTAATTTTTCCTTTTCTTTTTCATACCTTCTTTAACACACTACTTCTCCGCTGCGAAGCGCGGGTATTCTGCTAGTATTTTATAAATATGATAAGGCTCTTATACTAATATTTTTGGCATTTTAAAAGTTAATGGTTCTTTGAGTGCTCCGTTCTCAGTAAAGCGAGGAATTCGACAGGGCTGTGCCTTATCTGGAATGCTCTATGCTTTGTCAATCGAACCATTTTTACGTCAGATAAGGGCGTGAGTTTTCCTATGTGCCCAAATGTTACTTTTAAATATTTGGCTTACGCTGATGATGTTGTCATTTTTGTCACGTCATACGATGACATTAAAATGTTAATCTCATGTCAACAAATATTTGAGAGAATATCTTCAGCAAAAATCAACTGGGCCAAAAGTACCACTTTTTTACTTTGATCCTGGACAGCAAGTTCACCACCAGATCTGCCCTTAGAAATTAAGTGGGACAAAAAGTGTTTTAGATATCTCGGGGTGGTGATGGGTGCTGAGGGGTGGACAAATGAACAAAAGGAGGTGGATTGTGTCTAAGCTGTCTTACAGGGGACGAGTGATTGTTAGTAACAATTTGATATCTTCTATGCTTTGGCACAAACTTGTGAGTGGGGACCCTCCTCCTGGACTTTTACACAGAATCCAGAAACTTCTGGTTGATTTTTTTTTGGGTTGGCCTGCACTGGATAAAACAAAGTGGGATCTTTTTACCTTTGGAAGAGGGGGGTCAGGGGCTCATTGACGTTGTCTCTAAAGTTGCACAATTTAGACTTCAGGTTCTGCAGAAAGTTTTTTTGTTTCTCACCCGCTGAGTTGGAGAGAGCTGGCATTGGGTTTCTTCTGCCAAGTGGGAGGCTTAGGTTTTGATAGACAACTTTTAGTGATGAACATTCACAAAATGGACCTGTCCAGCCTACCACGTTTTTACAAGGGAGTCCTATTAACATGGCACTTTGTTTTTAAAAGAAACTTTGTTACATCTGGTTGGTTGGCTGATGAGCCTTTAGTTTTCAACTCTGTTTTTTTATGTCCTCTGTTGTTCAGGGATAGTTTTGTTAAAATACTCATCACAAATCAAATACTTACACTGTCCCAAATTTACGATGACAGCAAGAAATCTTTTATTGACCCAGCAGTGCTATCTTTAATACTGGGGGTCAAGTCGGTCAGAATAGTTCAGAGTTTTTTATCATTCATAGCCAAAGATTATCATCGGCTGAACAACTTGATAAGAGCAGCAAACACGGAGATGGAGGTCTGCCCTGCTGTTGATCTGTCCTTGCTCACCGACAATACGATTGTGACATTCCATAAAGGGGAAGTTGTCTTTGTCAAAGGGGGACCTTTATAAATATTGTGTTAAAATTATACACTTTGCAGCACTAAAAACAGTTCTTGACACGCCATGGAGAGAAAATCTGGGGGTGGACGGTGGGAGTGCACCTGCTTGGAGGGAGCTATATAAGCCCCCAAGTAAGAAAAGAACAGCTGACCTGCAATGGAGAATTCTGCATGGGATTGTCACTACAAATTCTTTTTTAAAAGTAATTGAGCAAAAAGGGGATGATAATTGTATATTTTGTGGACAAAAAGAAACTATATTCATTTTATTCTTGCAATGTATGAGACTTAGTTTTTTTTCAGATTTTTTAGTGAATTATGTAAAAAGTTAATGGGGAAATTTAACAATATCATGTTCATTTATGGTATAAAATACAATACGAAAAATCGGCAAACAGTTCAGTTATTAAATTATTTATTGGGTGAAGCAAAACTAGCAATTTTAAAAAGTCGAAATAATAAACAATCTGGGACAGGGGCTACTGATGCTGTCTTGATTTTCAAGATTAAATATACAATCCAGAATAATGGAATATACATATCATAAATTGATGAATACATTAAGAGTTATTTAAAAATGTGTGGGGAATTAAAGGGGTGCTTTGCTTCATTATTGATGGAGAACTAAAAATGAATGTATGAGACATTAGTTAAGTTTTCTGTATTTTTTTGTTTTCTTAGGATGATATACTATCTATCAGGTACTGTGTGCTGTGGAGGGGGGCGAACTGGTGCTCAACTGGGAATGAAAAGAAAGTGGTGGGCATCAACAACATGTTTTTATTAATGTGCGGAGTAGGAGAAGTGTAAAGGGGGAGTAGTGGTGGTCTTGTGTTATAATGAATTGTCAATTTTTTTTGATTTTCTTATTAATGTGCGGAGTAGGAGGAGTGTAAAAGGGGGAGTAGTGGTGTTCTGATATATTTGGCTCTTTTTGTTATATTCTGAAAATTGGGCTTGTTTGTAATTTGACTGTGTATATTTTTAATATTTTCATTTTTATGTTCACAATAAAGGTCTTTTTCAAAATAATAAAAAAAAAAATCTATCTAACAAAAGGGCAAGACGAAATGTCATAATTTTAAGTAGTCATACACATGGGTCAGTACGGCTGCATAAAAACTTTATTGCTTCCATGCATTAATTTCAGCAGTCTGTAAAGGGCAACAGAATTGGTGAATGCCACTGGCAGTACTCCAAATATAAAAATTAGGTTGTCAAAAGTTAAATAATAAAACAATTCAACCAGATAAGAACTTTTTATATTACTAAATAAGACTCTTCTTGATGCCAGATTCTCTGTATGGCCAGTTTGGACAAATATTTTTCCCCAGTGCTCCATTATGCTTTGCAAGGTCAGTGTTATATCACAGAGCTGTAGCAACCATCTGCAGAACTTTAAAACCTGCATATTGATGTCATGATTGATTGGTATTCTTACTGATATCCACTCCAAAAAAAAAAAAAAATTTGTATTTTCATTTGAGGGGTACATTAACTAATCATAATGAGAATATTGTGAGTTCTGTCACTGATCCCTGTGCACTCAGTCACTGCAGCACAACGCCACATGGCTAATTATGTATGCTACAGCCAAAGCAAGCCTTAAAGAAGCTTCCCTCCCACACCCTGAGGAAGAAAACATATGAGACTTGTTAAAATATTGAATAATAACACAAGATTTATTACATCTTGTAATTACATCTCACTACATCCATAATGGCTAACACAGTACACCCTAGTATTACTGTTTACAAGGAATTTCTTTCTTGTTGACTGAAGAAAACAGTGTGGCACATCTCCACAGATATTGGAAACAAAAAAAGATGTTCCAGCTGCCACTTCAAATAATGGAATGAATCTGTCTCACGCTTCAACACAATTGTGGTGCCCGACGATTGCAACTCTCTGAGTGCAATTAGATATATATAGATTTACAGTATATCTGTATATAAATGTATATCTGCTGTATATCTGTCTGTTTTGTGGTTATTGTTCCATTTTCATATCTTGTTGTTTGAGACATGGTGGTACAGTGGTTGGCACTGCTGCCTCACAGCTCAGATCATATTTTTGGCCACAATAATGGGTCCAGCACATTTTGTAGACACTTCTCCAGCTCTGTTGAACACTTAAAAGACCTTTGCTCCATTATAAACTACTAGTTCAATTCCCTCTTGCTCATTGGTTTCAATGCATTTTGCAGAGTCTAGCAAAGTTCTGGAAAATTTCTATGATTTCACAATGAAGCAAACTCCACAGTGTTTGTTCATCACTATTTACCATAGACAAATTAGAAACAAGGCAGATTTGAATATTTCAGACATTAGCTGTCTGCTGTTCCCTAAATTTCATTTTTTACTGTCTGCCAGCAGACTTAGTTTACCAGGGGTGAAGAGGAACAGATTTAAATGCTGTTTTATTTTCCAGAGCTTATAAGCATTTTGTATTTAAGTAGTTAAAGGGATCTTGCTGAGTTCTGAATTACTACTGTCTATTGTAAGATATCATTGTTCTTATTGGTAAAAAAATCTTACGGGTGTGTGCTGATTGTATCAATTGCTTTCATATGATGTCTTTTGGCTTATTTTCTTGTATTTTTGTAATAATGTCCTATGGTTTATACTTACCTGCCGCAAGTAAATTTCCCTTGGGATAATAAAGGTCTACCTATCTACCTGCACATTACATTAAACACAATGAATAATATGAACAAATCATCACAACCTAAAGACAGTTTTGCAGAGTTTAAATGAGTCATTTATCCTTGGTTGACTTTACAAAATAAATATGTTTAGTTGAAAACAAAGGTGAGAAATATGAAATATATATTCTTTTAACTGCATTGTTGATATCACAGAGCTGTCTCAGCACATTGTTTAGTTTTGAGCCTAGCATGCTGCACTTGCCCAAGTCAGTATGTTGCCACATTCTTTAATGATTTGTTTGTTAGCCTTGTGGGTTTCTTATTGATGCACCACACAAAACAATTAAATTATTTTTGCCAGCTAATGGATTAATGGTGAAGTTTCAATTTTGCAGAGAGCTCAATGGGACAGTTTTCCTGAAGAAACACAACTGCTAAAAATATGCTTTTGGAAACTAGTCATTGGTACAACTTGTCCCCCAAATATGATGAGATTTTTTTTTCAGCGTGCTGAATGTTGTAAGTAGTGTGTTCAGTTTGTCACTCCAAAGATAGGTGACCTTCCAAATGCACAGGTCTGTAGAGAAAAAAACAACTTTGTCGTCTACAGGATTTGATTGGTTTGGTCCATTTATGACTAAAATTGGACAAAGGTTAAAGCACTGGGACATTTTTTCCTCACTATAAAATGTGTTCACATAGACTTCATTCCTAGTATAGACACTTAGTTATTTATTATAGCTCATTGTGATAAGCCATATGACATCATGACATCAACTTCCAAAGTGGAGCCCAAGAACTTGAAAATAAAGACCTCCCTTTGTATTATCTTCAAAATCCGAGCAGTATTTAGAACAAGTTCTACACAGAATTCTCAATTCTAAACTTTTTGAGTATGTTTCTTTTAATATAACCGACACAAACCTGGTTACCTCAAATCTTTTGTTTTTGGGGCTTCTTCACCACAAGCAGAGCTGGTGGAACTAGTGATAGGTTAAATGTCAATATTGGAAATGCAGCAAAGTTCTAGCTGATCATTTTTTGTTTAATTTTACCAGACACTACATGATGGGCTTCCAGTAAAGGTATAAATGGTGAAGCACCTTGTCGTCTTTGATTGTAGGACAGATTGCTATAATCATTTCTTCATAGCTATCTAGAGCATTTTGGTCTTTTGGAAAGATCACTAAAGTCATGCCTAGTGACAACAGAAAAATCTGTGTGGCTGAATTGAGAATATAGGGTAACATCTGGACTTCTGTGTGTAAGAAGGGCCGACACCACCATTAAGGTGAATTAGGCATTCACCTAGGGCAGGGGTCCTCAATCACGGTCCTGGAGAGCCGCAGTGGCTGCAGGTTTTTGCTCCAACTCAGTTGCTTAATAAAAAGCACTTATTGCTAAAGTAACACTTCTGCTTCACTTTAGTGATTTTGAGCCCTTATTGCTTAATTTTGTCTTAAACAGCTATTTTAATTGCTCCTTATTATCAATAACATGCAAATGACAAGAGAGAGCAGCATTTCTCCATTTAGCTTATTTACATTTACACCTGTGTGTATTTATCTGCACTATTGGGTTTAATTAAATACTTGGAAGAAAAATGAAGAGAAAAAGTGAAGGACTGAGAATTACTCATCCATTTTAGCCTTCAAATCATTTGCATGATACAAAGGGAAAGAAAATCTAGGATATGAGAATGACCTGACATAGCAGAGTTAATTTAATTTCATAGCTTGTTAGTTCTTTATTGGCAAGAATTGCTTTCTAATTAAGCAACCAGGTCAGAACAAAAACCTGCAGCCACTGCGGCTCTCCAGGACTGGGATTGAGGACCCCTGACCTAGGGCGCAGATCATAAGGGGGTGGAAACCCAGCTGCATGGGATAGCTACCGAACAGACGGCTGATGCACTTATAAGCTTGGGCTAGGGCGCAAAATTACCTAGTACCAGTACTGTGTGTAAGTTTACAGAAATGCCAGAAATATCAGATGACTGACAGATAAGCACTTTGGACATTTTCGAACAACTGCAAATTTGATACACAAATTATACGGAGGCTGTACAAACATCCCAGTGCATCATATGTTGTGCCATGATGCCTGCTGGTGAAATGTGAGCATGCACGTGTTCAGTTTGGAGCCTAATGTGTTGTAATGCCTCACTTCTCTGTTGCCACATTCATTAATGGTTTATTTGTTAATCTTGCGTGAGTATTTATTGATACAGCACAAAAATAAACATTCCACTTTACATAGGAATTCAAATAAATCATCATTTTGGATATGCTTAGCTGTTAATAAATATGACTCTTCAATTCCACCCGGGGGAGTATATGCTAACATTATTCAAAGTTGTCTTTTTTTACATGCATTTTTATTACTCTTTAATTTAATATTGTTTTTTTGTATCAGTATACTGCTGCTGGATTGTGTGAATTTCCCCTTGGGATTAATAAAGTATCTATCTATCTATCCATTAAATGAAAACCCTGGTCTGCTTTATACAGAGGATAACAATGTGTTGGTACAAGCACAATAGTCCAACACCCACATTGTTTAACAACCACTATTGGAGAAACTAAAACATTGGGTGTCCAATGTATTCTTCTGCAAGTCAGCTTGAGGTTCAGCATTACAAACAACGTGTAAAAAGTGGTCTATATTGGCACATGGCAATCACAAAGTGCCACAAAAGAGTTGAACTGGGAAGTCATCAATTTTTATTTTATTTTTTAAATTTTTAATTTTTGCATTTCACATTTCCCTAAAAATCATTCTCTGTCACATAAGTGAAAGAAAATCAGAACTGAGTCACAGTTTGAACAAACTTTTTAAAAGGCAGCCTAATAGGTAGCTTACACTGATGGTGACTGCACAATCATAATCTTACCAGCACAGACCCATAAATTTACATCCCTGAGATAAACAAACTATCCTAATATAATCACAACATTCAATGAAATTGAAATATAATGATTATCTTTAAACATTATGATTACTGTTTACTGTGTCCTTGCCAATGTTTGCATCTAAGCAGCGGAGAATGTGAGAGTTTTTTCATCAAGGGGATTGACTGTGTAAAACATATTAGTGTGCCATAAGCCAGAGAGTGTAAAAGTGAACAATGAAGGATGATATTTTCCAAGCTTTAATGTAAGCCCATCTGAGAAATGCGTATACTGTGAATTAAATAAAGTATTTAAAGCCTAGAGTTGCAGTCCTTTTGCCAGTAGATTGTTTAATTTTACTTTGCTTTGTCAGTGTTTCTATGCTACTCCAGTTTGGAGATCATTATTATTTTTGTTATTATTGTTACTGTTAAGTTTCTTTGGCTCTTCAGCTGTGCCCAAGTGACTTACTTCAGATAAAAAGGTGCCAAGAGTGAATACCTTGATAGACTTCTACCAACAAGAATTCAGATATAAAACTAATGAAGACACAACAGAGTGTGGCAACAGGATACAACAACGTTCACCTTTCATCATCTTATTTAAATATCCAAACAACATTTGCACACTAATTTACATAACTTCATATAACCCCCTGTTTTTCTCATTCTAATCACATCTTTTGGCAATTTCAAGGTCTAACGTTGTATTTTAATTTTGTAATTACTCCCTGTTTTCTTTTAATTTCACATAATTTCTCTTAATCCCAGTATAAATTAAACAATTTTTATATGTGTTCATAAATGCGTGCTAAATTCAAGCTTAAAATACATAAATATAGTAAAACACAAATCACAGGGATGTATAGTATTAATTATTGGTTTATGTGTTTTTTTTTTTTTTGTTTTTTTTTTTACTTGCTGCACACTACAATATGCTGCAGTGCTATCTAGTGTTTTGGTGAACCAACCCAGAATTCCACTGTGTCTCCAAAAGATGATCTCTTCTCTTTAAACCAATGCTGAGAATTCCCTAGCATGTATTACCTAAACTGTAAAATTGCTTAGCCTGTCTTATTATTTCATACCTTCTGTTGTACTATATTTACAGTATATGTGAATGATTTTAATTTAAGGACAACACAGTAACAGGTGCTTAATGATGCTGCCTTACAGATCCAAAAATGCTGATTTGCCTATGACTTTCTCTTTGTTGGAGTTTGAATTTCAATGATTACTATAGTTTCTTCCTTCATCCTAAAAACATCCATCTTAGATTAGTTGATAACCTTAATTTAAAAGAGTAGGCATATATTTGTGTGTGTGTGTGTGTGCTCTACTGGGAACAGGCTTAAATTCAACCATGCATCTAATCTGGCCACAATACACTGTTGTTCTATGCAGCCTTACAATAGAAACAAACTGGGGGAATGGATAGATTTGACTTTGTGACTCTTTATTTCATCTTGTAATTAACTAAGAATATCTACACTAGCTCATTATTGAAATGCAACATTGGGCTTTAAATAATAGTATTACATTATTGTATGTATATGGTGGTTCTTTACCACATTAGATTCACTATAATGATTCTTTAAATGATTTATTTATAAATTGTGATTTAAAATTTTTCTGCCCCAACGATGTGAAACATTTGAAGTTTTCCTTTTGTCATTAAAGAGTGTACAGTACAATAGGAAGTGTGGCCTATTGGTTAAGGCTTTGGACCTCAAACCCTGAGGTTGTAGGTTCAAATCCTGCTACTGACACTGTGACCAAGAGCAAGTGACTTCACCTATTCCATTTGGAAAAACAAAAGATCTGCAACCAATTGTGTCTTAAATGTTGTAAATCACCTTGGATAAAGGCATCTACCAAATCAGTAAATGTATATTCTCAAAGTGCTTAAACTTGTATTGCACTGCCTATTATAACAAATTCACAAAACATTATCATATTATGTATTAAATACATTTCCATTAGCTTGTAGTGAATTGTATTGTTTAAACTGTGAATACAAAATAGAATCTTTATTAGAACACGATCTGCAATGCCCTATGAGTATGAAACAATCTGGTAACTTTATATTCTGTAAATCCCAACCAAACTGCTGTAACATTAAACATTTTTGGTACTTGTGTCCACAATTACAAGACACTTCAGCAGAGTTCCTCTCAAGAATTACTACTATTACAATTACAAAAGGTGTCAGGCATATACAGTAGTTACAAAAATCATCAGACTTGCCCTTGACTTGTAGGTAGAGGTATTGCAGATTTCCATTTGATTTTAATTAGTAGAAATCTTTGTTGATGTTCTTGGATTATTGGCGAGCTGTCCTAGTTTTCTTCCATCAATACAACTGCCATGTTTTTTGGTCAAAATGCCCACAGAGAGAGGGCAAAGTGTCTTATTTAATTAGAACGTGTGCCAATGGCCTTTATCTTTTATGACTCAAGATCAGTAAAGGTTACTTTCAATGCCAGGAAGTTCAAAAAACTTTAGAAAGGACCTAAAAAAGTTTGCTTACAAAGCAAAATGATGCAAACAACTTTTTCAAAGGCTGTTTTCATTTCCTTTCTGATTACTGAAATAAATCTTAATTCTGTCTTCATTTTGGTCTCCAAAGACCTTCATGCTTCTTTTTGTTGTAAAATCCATATGGGAAAAGACTGCTTATTTCCCCTAGTAGCTGTTTAAAATAAGCACTGCTGATCCAGTACAGTGATAGTCGTCTGTGTTGGTGCAATAAATATTAAATATGGGAATCCTTTCCAATGGGAAATGTCTAGCTGATGTTAATTTTAGATGGGAAACTAAACATTTTAAATGTCTGTATTTTAAAAGATAAGTTTCCCTGCTATATGAAATGTGATAGGAAATGTACTCTAGATTACAGGATAAAATGTGGATAAATAAAACGTATCCATCATTCCTTTTACAATATCTACATTTACCAGTTCATATTTATGGAACACCTACCCCAGAAAACAGGGACACTAATACATGTTGCCTTTTTTTTTTTTTTTTAAACTTGGTTAAGGTCAGCATTATCGATTTGCTATTGTCTACCATGTAACTTAAAATTTCAATATCTAAACTATTACTTTGAAAGCATCGGAGAACGATTCCATTAAAATAACCAGATTACCGTCAAAGAAAGCTTTATACTTATGCAACCTCAGGGTGTTTCATTCCTTTTTGGCCAGACTTGGACATGTTTGTCTTATCTAACCTGTTGTGCTCTACCCACAATTGTTTTGCTCTCCTACTGTCTGGTAAATGGCTTAGGTCAGGGGTGGCGAACTCCAGCCTCGAGTGCCGCAGTGGCTGCAGGTTTTCATTCTTACCATCTTCCTAATTAGTTACCAGTTTTTGCTGCTGATTTACTACTTTTAATTAACTTGACTCAGGCCCCATAGTTGTTTCTCTTTCTTTAATTAGCAGCCAAACAATAATGAGACATAAAACGAGCCACCACATGACCAGCTCCCCTGTGCCCATCACACAATATCTGAAATTAAAGAGAGGTGATGGTCTTGGTAAGGTTGATCTCTCAGGTCACCAAAACATTTTGACGATGCTCTTAGAAAGAACAGAAAAACAACAGTTTTCGAAATGTGTGCTGTGGCAGAATGAGAGAAGCAACAAGCCATGGAATTAAATAACGGGTTTAATTAACAGCAAGATTTGCCTTCTCATTAAGAAAGTGATTGGAGTGAAATTGGTTGGAGTTTGAAGCCTCTGTTTAGCTGGTCATCTGTTAGCTCGTTTCACATCTCATTTCTGCTTGGCTGTCATTTAATGAAGAAAGGAATCAATTCAGAGGGCTGAACTCTTCAAACAGGGCTATTAAAGTGATGGGGAAAAAGTTAATTAGCAGTGAAAAGGGTTAGAATGAAAACCTGTACCCACTCCGGCCACCCCTGACCTAGGTCAATCAACACCAGGACTGAAAGAGTACATAAAGGTACTTACCCAACAAGTATAATGGATCTCAAGTTTTTGGCCTTCCCGGTTCAACTGTTTTTGTTTTTTGCATTTTGGTCTCACTGGTTTATATTGTATTTTAATAATTTTAGCAATTCTATTTTGAGTTTGATCATGATCACAATTTTGTGACTATCTTGGCAAGGCTGCGGCCATATTTCTAAGTTGCTGGTCATGTGAAGTAGAGATCCCATGATACATTGTGTCATCATATTCTCCCTGTATTAGATGGCAGTACTCTGCAGCTTGCTGCCTGGCAATGAGAATTATGGACAAAAATGTTAAATGGTGTAGGTGAGGATAGGAAAAGCAAATTAGAGTAAAGAACTTTGGTTCTTTCTTCAGCTATGATTCTGGTTTGCCTCCTGTCTGTTAATTAGATTTAGTTTCAGCCTGCTTCATTTTGTCCTTCCATCTTCTGGTTCTTTTCAAAATCAAAACAGAATTACCCCAAATAGTTTCTAACCCAAGGTGTTTGGTACAGGAGTTCTTAAACCTTATAATCTCAAGTCTCAAATAAGAACATCTGTACCATACTAGGACTCAAGAAGAGGATTATTGACATAATGACAGCAGAGCCATAAACTGACAAATGACAATAGTCATGTAATAATAAAAACTAGCCAACCCGCGGCGTACCATACGCCGCATAATCAGGCCGGTTTTTTAATGATTTTTAAGCACAGGGAGAAAATTAACATTTGAAAAATTGGTAATGTAATAAATCAGCAAGAAAAGCAACATTGTAACAATGCATGGAACGAACCAACACACAATTGTCTGTGACTGAATTTCTCGTTCAGTATGCACTGCCTGCTCATGTGCCCACCTCCAACTCGGCACTTGAGTCGTTGTTGTCTTTGCACAGTCCAGATGCACCTGTGACTCACGTAGACTTTTCATTGCTCTGTGCGGTTGTGGCTGCTTTTCTATATATAATCCACCAAGACGGCCGACCACGGTAGTAGCAGCGAGGTGGGGCTTCGTTGTTCCTTTCGCATGGTTTTTCATGGTGGATGCAGTCGGGTGTTGAAACCGAACAGAATAATGAAAAGTCAACGTGGCTCAGACGTGCATGTGGACTCCTAGCACAGACGAAAGGGACTAACTGGGTGGTCGGTTAGTATTTGCGTCCGGGCACATGGGCAGGCAGTGTGAATACCTAGAGAGCGAGGGTAGATGCGGGCTGGTGAAAAAGGAGTGTTGGTGGGCAGGGAAACATCTTTCATGTTCCTGCAGGAGCATCTAAGAAGATGCATGTTTGTCGTGGATGCGATTTGCTGTATTTAGCGTGTAAAACAGTTTGCTATGGTGCACGCCACGCCGCATACAGCGATTCACATCTGCGAGAAATATGAATCTTCTTAGATGGTGCTGTCGCGTCCACCCACACTCTCAAAGCATACACACTGCCTGGTCATGTGCCCGCTCGCAAGAGCAACCAACAGAGACCTGCCCACCAACTGTAAGACCATGGGACACCCCTCGCAAACTGTTCTACACGCCGCATACAGCGATTCACATCTGCGACAAACAAACTGTTTTACACACTGTATACAGCGATTCACATCCGCAACATGATTTTTCCTAGATGGTCCTGTCGCGTCCACCCTCGCACTCGAAGCATACACACTGCCTGGTCATGTGCCCGGTCGCAAGAGCAACTGACAGAGACCTGCCCACCAACTGTAAGACCATGGGAAACCCCTCGGAAACTGTTTTACACGCTGCATACAGTGATTCACATCCGCAACAAACATGCCTGTTCTTAGATAGTCCTGCTGTGTCCACCCTCGTTCTCGAAGCATACACAGCGCCTGGTCATGTGCCCGCTCGCAAGAGAAACTCACGGAGACCCGCCCACCAGCTGCCTGTGTGTGTGCCTCTGTCTATCTCTGGCACTGCCTGTGTGTGTGCACGGCTTTCTCTCGCGCTGCCTCTGTGTGAACCGGTCAGGCACAGAGAAGGTCAGCTGCTGAGAGAGCGTCTCAACTGTTGCAGTGCCTGCATTGGTGAAGCAGGTGAGATGGTAATGAAACAGAGGCACAGGGCTTATTGGTTTTTAAAGACTGCTTCCTTCATTGTGTTTTAACCTCAGTTTTAAAGGATTGTTTTAAGGATCCCATGGGATACCTCTTACAAACTGTTTTACACGCTGCATACAGCGATTCACTTCTGCGAGAAACATGCCTCTATGAACAGTCAACGTGGCTCAGAGGTGCATGTGGACTCTACGACAGACGAACATAAATGACGCCGTTTTTCCTGTGTCATCGCATCCGAGTTGGTGGGCGTGGTTCTGCGAGTTGTCGTCATATCCAATGGTCTTAGAGTTGGTGGGCGTGGCTCCTTCCTGCATGCGCCATGGGCGTCTTACTTGTCGGCGTCTTAGTGAATCCACGCCTCTTCTGGCGTGCTTTCCATGGGTGTCTTGCCTTTCCATGGGTGAATTATATATATATACAGTAATCCCTCCTCGATCGCGGGGGTTGCGTTCCAGACCCCCCCGCGATAGGTGAAAATCCGCGAAGTAGAAACCACATGTTTATATGGTTATTTTTATATATTTTAAGCCCTTATAAACTCTCCCGCACTGTTTATAAATATTCCCCGCAGAGTTATACAGCATAATCCCTTTGTATTCTCTTAGATATTAGGTAAGATTCATTGAAATTATGTATATAAACACACTGTTTATATACAGTAAAACCTAAATATTATTTTAAAGATATTGAGTGTCTCCGATATCACATATGTTACAGCCATTACGATAGACAGGTCACCAGCAATAAATACGTACAATGCAAGAAAAATAGTATACAGTAAATGTGTGTACAGTGACACTAAGCATACGTACATGTACTAAGCACTGTAAGAAGAAAATTAATTATGGTTACTTACCAACAATGACACGATGACTTGTCCGATAACAAGGAGTTTAATTTTACTGCACAACAAAGGAGAGCGTTACAGCCCTTGTAAAGGAGCCACTTCAGGCGATTGTGTAGCACTGCCGTTGTTCTTCTTCTGGCAGTCTTCAATCCAAATCCCTAAAGCAGATTCCATCCAGACTACTGCCTTATTACATCCACTTACAACTCGTTTTGCACCCTGGTTAAAAGGACGCTGCAGCCGTAGATCTTATATTCCTTTCCTACTTTTTAAATAAAAAGAATCGTAGCCTTCAACAAATCCAAAACGTTTACCTTTTCGGCAATCGTTAACATCTTCTTCTTGTGCTTGGGCACGGCCCCTGAAGCAGTAGCAGATTGTTTTGGAGCCATAATGAAGGGCTTGACTATACACAAAGATAAACACTAAAGAGCACAACTCTTTACACAGCGAAACACGTTGATGCTGAATGAGTGAGACGAGACTTCCTGGTTAACACTGCATTCAGCACGCAGGAGCTCAACTGCGTGCTCTGATTGGTTAGCTTCTCAGTCAGGAGAACTTAAATGCGTGCTCTGATTGGTTAGCTTCTCAGCCATCCGCCAATAGCGTCCCTTGTATGAAATCAACTGGGCAAACCAACTGAGAAAGCATATACAGGAAGTAAAAAGACACATTGTCCGCAGAACCCGCGAAGCAGCGAAAAATCCGCGTTATATATTTAGTTATGCTTTCATATTAAAAACCGCGATAGAGTGAAGCCGCGAAAGTCGAAGCGCGATATAGCGAGGGATTACTGTAGATAGTGAGCATTTTTGTTTCCTTTCAAGCATGTGTGTCACATGAGTATTACTAAAGGTGAAAAGTGGAAAGTAAATGTATTGTTAATGAAATAATAACAATCATTCTAAACAGAAAATTCCTGAGGCCTGTCACTGCTGTGTAAATGCTTAGTGTAAGCTTCATTAAAGCTGAAAGAAATATATTTTTAAGGTGCAGATCTGGTGATTTTTGGAAGGACAGAATGTATGGTCACTTAACTTAGCCATTTGATTCATGGTGTCTGATAAGGAATAAAGTTGTCCAAAAGTAATTAACGCAGGTTGTTTACTTTTTCTTAAATAACATTTTTTTAAATAAAGTTTTTCAATAGAGCTCCATTAATAACAATACATACAGTATTTCTAAGCGTGTTCACAAATAATTGAACATTTAACAATTAAATAAATTGAGTACAAAAGTACATAAGGTATTCTTACAAAATGTATGCTCAATCTGCATTTTATGTGGTAGATATTTCTTGATGAATAATTCATTGAACTTTCACCTTATAAATGTGTAATGCTACCAAATTACATATAATGCTTAATGTCTACAGCATGTCTCCATGTTTGATATTTTCTGGTGTTCTTACGACACTCAATGGTCCAAACGTGTCCTTCATGTTATTAGTAAACTGAAATTTATCTAAGCACTTTAGAATTGTGTGACGAGATGGAATTCTTGCTCAGAGACACTTTAAACTTAATACAGAATCATCCTTGCCCACCATGGCCTAATCATTTTGGATCCTTAATCATTCCTTGTCTCTAATTGGCGATCCCTCTCACCTAATAGATGGCATAAAAATGGCTGTGTCGCATCATCCAGGTGAGTGCTGCACAATAGTGAGGTTGAAGTGGCTCCTCACTAACTATGTAAAAAGCACTTTGGTTAGTGAGAAAAGCACTATATAAATGTAAAGTATTATTATTATAAAAAGTTTGTGTTAAATGGGTTGAGGGCTGATAATGACTGTTGTCCTTGGCTTGCATGTTTGTGCTGATGTTTTGTTTGTGCATCACCAGATTAGATTCCATACAACCAATATTTTTTTTAATAAATTAATTTGCAACTGAGTGGGCTAGTTATCATTTTAGAGTATTTGATGCTACATGTTGTAGCCTGATTCGTGTACCTGTGAGACAGTGAAGTTCACTTCAGCATTATGGTGTCTTTTTAGCATCACAAAACTGTCATATCCTGAATGGCTGTCATTGATAAAAGTCACATAATTTGGGACTTTTTGGAGCACATTTTATGAAGGACAACAAATTTCCAAGATCAGCTTGTTATTCTGTCATTCGACACCGGGATGCTTTAAGATGTACTGCACGGCAATGATCATACTGGCTGTTAAATGTAACATCCTCAGGGAAATTTTAGTATCTTTCATTTTTTATTATCATTTCTTCATCTTTCCATCCAAGCATCTTCTTTCATATTTGTCCTTTGTCCTTTCCATCAGAATAATTTCCCTAATCACATTGATTGTGTAGCAGTTATGTGAGCATGGGAGGGGGAAAGAAAATAAGAGGAAGCTGGGCTCTTGTGTCAGTCTGTGAAAGGCCATCTAGCCAATAGTATTTCTCAGTACATATCGAATATAGTGAGGGTTCGGTATATTTTAAAGGAGAAATAAATATCAGTAACTGGAGGCATGGCCAAGTACTTGAAAGGAAACTTAAATATGTCTTGCTTCAAATGGAGAACATCTGATTTAAAAACTTGACAGCTAGACTGACTGTAAATATTCTCAGAAACTTGACAGCCTGTCTGAAATTGAAAATTAAGACATATTTTAATAGCACCTAACTATGTGAATGGCATTCAGCTTATTAAATGTGCAACCTACCTCTGCTGTCAAAAGAAAACACCATAAAAGATAATTTTCACAGAGGAGTATATCTAAATGTTCAAATCAACAGACATTAGAAAATAGAATAGTCTGGGAAATAAGCCACTGATGGTCTTCAGAAAGCATTATTTTATGTTATCTTTCTGGTATGGTTTGTGTTTTTGCAGCTTAGAAGATTTTGAGCTCATTTCAAACTGATGAATTGCATTTAACAATTGTAATATTGTTAGAGTTTTACACATTCCACTTAAATGCTGCTGTTCGCTTGGGTGTCTTGAATATTCCATTGATTTTTTTTTTATATGCATTCAGTTGTTGACAATGGTTCCTTTTAATGTGTTTGTGGTCTGTTGAAAAATCTCATGAACACTTAATAACTAAATCACTCAATACATCATTCAGACAAAACAATCCAGAGATTAGACTTGCAGAGCTAAACTAGAGAAAAAAATAAAATATAGTAATTGCCATTGATATAGAACACTTAACTTGTAGCCTACTGCTGCCGCCAGGAATTGACATATACAGAAACAAAGATGAAACAATTGTTTTCAAAGGATTGTTGACTCTGTAGCTGAAAAAACAAATTACCTGGAGTCTGGTAAAATGTGTGGAATTGTATCAATCATCCATATTTCCCAGTCTTTGAACCCAAGCTGATGATTCTGAATCATCTCAGGTTCTGTTTAATCTGGGGTAAATGTGGTGAAAAAGTAAATTACTCCCATCATTAGGTACGGGTCCCAGCACCTATGAATAAGCACTACAGTTTATTTTGTTATATGGATGTCTTGTATATTTTTAATCTTGTTTGCATATGATGTGAAAAGCACCTACTAGATTGCCAATGTTTGTCTAATTGTTAGTCTGACCAACTTTGTTGAAATTTGGCATACCTACTCTATAAACATTGGTCAGGACAGTTTAACATTTTGCTATAGGCACCCTTTACAGAATTTCAAAATCTTGCATTGAAAGGTACTGGTGAATTTGCAAACTTGTCTGTGTTAACACAGTGAAACTTTCTGTGCGGCTTCAATTATGGATTACTTTACTGTGTCATTTAATAGAGGGGTCACATCAGCTTGTATATTTTGTATGTTTTTCTCTTTCACTTATGCTAATGGTAACAGGCATCCATAATACAAGTTAGTCAGTGGCAGGGGAGATCACTCACTACTCTTTTTCGCTAACCATAAAATTAAAGATAAGAAAAGGAGAAAAATGTACATATCTATAAATGAATGATAGACGAAAGGAATTACTTTTTGTAAGTTTCACTTTGGAAGCATGGAGTGATCAAATATGTATTGAGTGTTTACACTGCAGTAAAAACAGTTTCACAAATTATCTGTACACCAGTAACAACGTACTGCATGATAACGTGCAGTGAATACACTTGACTTGAACACGCTCCGTGCCCGTACGCATCCGCGGAATGGCCTCCCTGCTGCCTGCTGCCGAGAGTTGATTATACAATAAAATAAAAAAAAGAGTAATAATTCCAAAACTCTTCACTTTTAATATAAAGCTGTAGTGCAGACTTTCAGCGTAGTATATGTGTACCAAATTTCAGGCTACAGGTTATTTGATTTTTGACCTTGACCTTCCTGGGTTGATCTTTGATCTTGGAGGTCAATCATCACCGCAAAAGAGGACAGTAGAGGTCACATAGTATATGTGTACCAAATTTCATGTCAATGGGTCAAACGGTTTGCTAGCTACAGGTGATTTAAAATCCTGGAAAGACAAATGGACAGCCACAGTACTGTGTCCTTTATACAGATTAAAATGATTTAGTATTTCTATGGCATAATTTATTGACAAAGCTCCACAACTGCTCCATGTCATGGTCTGAACCAGGCAACAATTTTACCTTGAGATTTAAAGAGATAAAGGCACTATATAAATAAATAAATAAATAAAATGTACTATTATTGTTATATTGTAACCTTCCATCCATTTCAAAAATGTTATGTAGCAGACCTTTCACAATCAGCAACTAACAGTAGCATATTAATACCATTTGAAATGGACTCTGCAGTCTGTGAAAGCTGTTGAGCCACCACAGACCTATTTGGGCTACATTTTTAACTACATGACATTAGAAAATACTATTAAAAAGATTGTGTTTAATATAGTAGGACATATGAAATTGCATTGTATTGTCACTGCTCTTTTTGAATATGACTCAGTGCTGCAAAAAATACTTTCATAAATAAAAATGTGATAAATGACTATTTGATGAACTAAACAAAATTTTAAAAGCTCCAACTTTAAAATCAGTTAAAATAAGTCCCCAGAGCAACTAAATGTTACACCATGGTTACATTTTCTAACTTATTGTTGGGAATCTATGCATATTTTTGTGTTTTATGATTGATTTTGGTAATTAGAAATGATTATGTATCTTATTCTTATGTTATTTCTCTTATTTTGTCACTTTTTTTAAGTTTATTTGTATTCCTTGTGCTTTGTGGGTGGTACTCCAAGAGGTGGGACCACCGTGATGCGATAGCCACTGGGCCCTTCTGGCTATATATTTCAGCAATAGGCAGGATTCAGCAGCCGTGATTAAAAAAAATTGCTCAATAAGGTCTGTCATTTTACAATTAAAAAAAACAGTAATTAATATAACTGAAAACACAAGTCTATTTAAAGCCTTTATTAAGTATCTTATAGACTCAGAAACGTATAGTACTTTCTAGAAGTTTTACAAATTGTAACGAAAATAGGGAATTGATGATGAAGCCTTGGCCCAGTAGACTGCAGTAGTGGATTATTGGTTATAATTCGAAACTGCCAATATTTGAAAGAAGACAACGATTCAGCAGCCAAGCATTTTGTTTACTGGGATTTTTGTGAGTATTTCTGTTTATGATTGGATTTTCTGTTATTTTTTTATTATTATTACTTTAAGGATTCTGATTTCTGGATTGTGTTTTCGGGACTTTATTTATTTAGGATTGTCTTTTAGGCAACTTCTTTGCCTCTTTTTGTGATTACTACACTATCCTTATATTTTTACATTTTCATGAATTAATTCTTTTTATGAAGATTTTTGTTTGCCCTTTGTTCACAAGTCAAGGTTAATGGTTAGCCTCCTTCGTGTGGGGCATTTTGATATATTTTGGGACTTAATTTTATTTTGAAGCTCAAGTCCCTTTTGGGCCTGGAAAGCAGGCTGATGAAGCGGCAAGTAAAGACTTTTTCCGAGGCCCAACACTTCCTATTTGCCATGTTTGTGTCTTTATGTCACAACAGTTGTTATTATTTTCAGTTATCCTTTCATTATATGAGCATGCGTTAGTTTCATATATATTTGAACAAATAATTAGCAAAATTATTTTTTGGCTGATCTATAGTCTTCCAAAATTTTAAGAACTATTCAAAAATTTTGTGATACATAATTCAACCTTCCACTTATCTGTGTTATTCAATATTAAGTTTTTAGTCAGCATCTTTAGGTTAATGGTCTTTTTTCTATACTTAAACTACAATAGTTGCAGTAACTGCTGAAAAGCCACCAGTGCAACTTTAGCATTTCTAGCTCAAAGTGAATTATTTTGATTCCTTGTCAACAAAAGAAAGTGCCACCTTGCAATGTGATTAAGTATTCAAAGAAAACAGAAGAGGCAACTTCTGACCTGATCAAAATCCTAGCATAAAATATATTCAAAGCTGATCTACAAGCAGCATACTGCTGTAATATTCTGTTCTCTCATTTTTTTTCTTCTTTTGTGCCCTTCAAGACAAAGGATGACCTAAATAAAATGAAATGTTTTGTTCTTTTTGACAGTTACCAAACAGTACACTATGGCAAATAAAAGTTAATGGAGCTTGAAATGAAAATGTATTTCATTAAAGTCTCTTCTTATATCTATTTATTTAACTTGAAATTATGGAAAAATATCTTATCCTTTCTAATTTTTTCAATGTAAGTGTTGTTTTTGATGAGCTTTAGAAAATATGTGGCCATAATTCCGTATTTCTATTGTAGTAGTCTGGGACTGCCAACCTACTATATAGATAACAAAGTTTGAAATTAAGCTTTGCACTTTACATTGTGTGCACTGTACTTTACAGCCTAAATTATGATTGATGTCATTCTAAAAATAGATAGAACAAAGGGAGAAAGAGTTGTACAAAATTCAATCTACTGGAAAGTTAAGTCTCTCCCAAACTAGAGCGTTTATGTAATCTAAAGGTACAGTCATGCAGGTTTACATATTTCCACTGACTCGGCAGCGTTTTTACTCCCTTCTGTTTTATGTCACCTGCAATCTGCTCAAATCTACTTACCACTGCATAAATGAATATACTATATAGCATTATTCTACCAACTTAAAAAATCAGCTTTTAGTGGCATTTGGTATTTTATGATGGCCTATGCTGTGAATGGAACTATCTACAATAAAGACTGATTGATGGGCAGCAGTGTTGTAATTGTTTGTCAAAGGGCTGTTGGCTCTGTCTCAACAGTGCAGTAATGCTCATAATCAGCTGGTTTTTTTAACCACTTTTGGTGGAGTTATTTTCAATCTTCTGTTTCACCCATTTCTTTCAATGAAATTCTTCATTACAGTGCCTCCTTTCTTCTACATATACTTTGTTTTCTTTACCTCTGAAATTTTGTAATTTCTTTTATCCTCCCCAACTTAACTTTCCTTATCTGCCTCTTCAGGTTTGTTATATGTGTATACAGACTCTTGACTCATCATTTAAACTATAAAAATGTCTGGCATACAAAACTGCTACTTAATACTGTTGTGCAGTTTGTGGTTGTCCTTTGAGACTATGTTGAAAAAAAGCTTGGAAAAATATAGATTTGCTTGCTTCTCGTATAGAATATATCTCTTCTCTTTGCTGCTGGACAATACATTTTTATTGCCCTGGGACTTTTTTTTTTTTATCTTTAACAGTGAAAGCCCCCAGTAAGCAGTGAGCTATTTCCATGTTAGACATTTTTCAAATAGAATTTTATTACAGAGTTTTAATAAAGAACTCTTATGATCATTTATTTTGGATTGCCAAGCTATGCACATGAAATTTTCAAATGTTTGCACCTAGCCTAATCATAATATTATAAAGTCACTTACTTAGTTTTCGCTGTACTAGTGGGTTGTGAATATATGTATTTTATTCTTTGTTAGGAAGCAGAAAGCAGAAATTATGCAGAACTCTGCTGGTTGAACAGTCACTAAGAATATGGTACTGTGCCCATGATACTACTTATATTCACACCCATACATTATGATCGTCTTTTCTAATCATACTTAACTTTTTTCCATTCAGAAAATTCGTGGCTTTGGGAATCTGTTTTCTGTACTAGTAATATGTTTCTTCCTTTCAAACTTTTACATTTCAAGGAAAATCTTCCACCAAACCATTTTTGCTAATTACATATTTGTAAGTCAGAACATTTGCTAAAAGACACTTGCCAGGCTGTCCTAAAATTCTTTTAATATAGAAACCAATCTGCCTCGCAAGAATGAAAATATAAGCAGTTTTTTTATACTTTGAAAAAGTTCTTCCTAAGGTGGCTTGGGAGTGTTGGGTCAAGATACTTTATTCAGTATAGAAAAAGAATAAATAAAGAATGGAAATCAACCATTACTAATAAGACAAACTGGAAAGCATGGTGTCATTGAAGTAAAAACTGTACACTTCATGAATCTACAGTACTCCAACTTAGATTATCTAAAATATGCCCTGACAAAAAACACTAATCGAGAGTGATGTTATCTGGTGCCGTATGTTTTGTGACTGTCCCGTACCGAAAATATAATGGGGAAAAATCTCTGTCTACTTGTCAGACAGCATTGGAGTCCCATTCACTCCTATTCCACTTTTTCCTTCACAACAGTCAGTGAGCCAGTGGCTGCACTTTCTGCATGACACTAGTGATTAAAATCCTAATCCCTAGAAATGGGGAAGTTGCAAAAGCCAAACATATTTGTTCTCACTTTTGAGTTGACATGGTGTTTATTTTTGAGTGTGACTGAATAACAAAAGAGGTATTTATTTTTTGGTATGCCCTTTTTAAAATAAAAATAGCATAAGTGCGAATGCAGTTTGAAATTAACAGATAACTGCATACAATGCTTATTAACTAACTTCAGTATTTTAGTAATTCTTTCAGTCTGATTAAGGCTAAGAAATGATAGGTGTCTGCATACATCTTTTATCGAAAAATGTAGCTTGAAATTAGATAGAAAGATAGTAACAATGAAAGCAGTGATTGTGTAGCCATAAATGTCTCCAACTAGCTGAAGATAAACATGTTCTTGTTAAAATGTTTCATAAATATTTCAACATATAGTACTTTACTTTTAGAAATTGCACACTCCAATCTGAAAATGACCTTGCGTTTGTTACTCTCTACATAATTTAGTCATTAACAGATGTTCAAACTAATTTATGCCTAACATCTGCTCAAAGTTATGTGATTATCTTATACATGAGGATGACACCGTGATGAGCATTTGACCCTATTTCACTAATGAATTCCTAATAAAGTTGTTATGGAAGTAAATGAATTTGAATAAAGTTATGCAAATCCTTTTATCCATTTTGCAATTTTTATTTTGTTAACAAATTTGTGGTAAGTACGGCAACCTGTATATATATTTTTATATTACTCGTCACAGAGTTTTTGGAGTGTGCTAGCATTTTTATGGGGGGTTTGGCTGTGTGATAACACCTCAGACCTTTGGAGTCCTGAACTTAAGATTTTTCATAAACAAGAGGAAACCATTCAATCCATCAAGCTTGCTTCTTTAACTAATAGTTCGGTAGTCCCAATATCATATCCAGATACTGTAATTTTTAAAGGTTGCCAAGGTTTGTTTCTGCAGGACTTGGTAGTTTGTGCCAGATTCCCATGAATCTTTGTGTAAAGTGCTTTCTAGTTTCAGTCTTAAATGCACTTCCCCTTCATTTCTGCCTTTGTCCTTGAGCATGTGATTGACTATTTAATTAAATTAATTCTGCTGTGTTTTGAAGAGTTGAATTAGGTCCCCCTGTAGCCTTCCTTGCTCAAGAGTTAAGAGATTTAGACTACCAATGTAGGACATACTTTTAGACTAGCTATACCATTTTTATAGTGTGGTGACCAGAACTATACACCATACTTGAGATGAAGTCTTACTACTACATTATATAATCTGAGCATAATGTTCTTGGACTTGTACTCAAGCTTTTACAACGTAAAATAAAATTTCATTTACCCATTTATTTCTTCTTCACAGTATCTAGACAACAAGATTGTTACAGCAGCATAAACCTCTAAATTCTTTTCAGATATTGCTTCCTGTAAAACAGCATCACCTACAAGTATTTATAATTTAATATTTCATTTGCCTGCTTTATTATTTTAAACTTTTCTACACTTGCATTTTGCAAGTGTTTGCCCAGTTCAGAAGGTTGTCTGGTTCTTATTTTTCTGGCTATCCCCACATTTTGGTGTTATCTGGGAATTCCCCAGGTTTAATGGACAGTTAATCAGATGTATCAGGAGTACTATGAAATGAAGTATTTTTTTTTGTGCCGTATACAATAATTTATGTCCACTTGCTTTGTGCCCTAAGCTTGTTGGGATAGACTCCAGCTTCCCCAAGACCCTGCTCAGAATAAAGCACGTTTAGAAAATGTGGTGTTATTATTACATGTTAACACATTTTGTTTATATTGTTCACTCAAGAAACACTTCATGTTTTCATCAGTTTCATCTTGAAGTTTCAGCTTTTTTTCATTTTGTTGAATTTGAATGCGTCATTAAATGTTGTGCTTGCAAATTTATGCAGCCAAGGATTTGTATTTATTATGAATGTGATGTAAATGTACTTAAACTTTATATGATAATCTTTTTATGTAAATCTTTAAGACGTTTAAAAACAACAGACAGCAGCCAGAGAGAGCTGCTTAATCCATTAGGCAGCGTCACCCAATGTGTGCTGTTTCTGAAAGTTAAGAGGGGGCGCGCTACAGACACTGAGGGCTGCTGTTTTGGTAACTAAAGGAGTTTTTGCTGCGGAAAATCAACATTATAAACACAGAGGGGTGCCATTTTGGGAATTTAAAGGGGTGTGTGCTCTGGACACTGAGGGCAACTGCAACTCCCTCCCCACAGATCTTAAAGTCTGATAATTCTGACCGCACGCTATGAATACCAAGGGGCACCGTTTATGTAACTAAAGTAATTTACTTTACAGAAAAAAAAAATAAAAATATATATATATATATATATATAATGTGTGTGTGTGTGCATTCATGTTGTTATTCTCAGCAATCTTATCAGTGGTGAGTGACCCAACTCTGACAATGGATTGGCTCTAAGATGAAGGCAAAAAAGTTTTCAATGTTAGTGATTTGTATTTTTAGAATTGTAAAAAAATGTAATTAAATAGTTTTATTATTATTATTGTTTGCTTTCTAAAACGGATATTCTGTTTGTAAAAAGAAATTACCATCAAGAAATCAAACTATATTTTTATGTAACATTGTTATATTTGTACATTATTTAAGTTTACGCATTTTGTAAATATACTTATTTATATTCATTTACCTAATAATGTATCTGTAGGTCACTACAATTTTTATTTGGCATTATTTACCAAAACTTGTGAAATTCTTTAAAGCAAAAACATACAATCCACATAAATGTGAATGTGCAAATTTATTCTTAATCGATTAAAATCACCAGATTACCAACACATTAGTAGAGTGATATTAAAGAGTAAAATAGCAGTAATTTAGCATCCATGACATACAACCATTTTATGAAACTTTTAAGATTGGCGGGGATGGAAGCACAATTTATACTCAAGCCCACCTTAATGCTGGCGTCATTTTTTTCACTCAGTGATGACTTTGGTCCCATGGCTGCTTGTAGTTTTCCTAACCCAATGAAATGTTAAAGAAAATAAAGCTATTAGTTGATATATTTGTTGTTAGGGTTTTGTTGATGTATTCTGGTCCACACTTATAAAGTATAAGTTTTGGCCTTCAATATAATTGAGTTTGACACCCCTGGTATTAATGGAGGTGAATTTGTCATTTGTGCCATTTGTCCACTCATTATGCGGACAGTGCTTTAACTTGCTAAAGACAACCACAAAGAGATTTTCAAACATTACTGGATAAGTGTGATGGATGCAGATAACTTGAGACTGCCATTAACATGAACAACTAATGAGAAGCTGGGTCTATTTTTCACGTTGGCAGGAGAGTAACAGTGGAGTAAATCACATAACTAGGTGACATAGTAAATTTGCTGGTGATGGACAGCAGTACATGAATGGTTTTGCACTAATACCATTTTCAAGACAGTAATAAGATTGTAGACCTTTAATAAAAGGGTACTGAGAAACATAGAGTCTATTGAGAAGTAATGAGTTTAAAATGTTTCTAAAATAAATAAAAAGAATTAAAAATAAAGTGAAGAAATATTTCACGTATCCTTACATATTCCTTTGCTTTTAAAAAAACTCACTCTGACCAGACAGCTCCACAAAGCAGAAACAAGTAAATGCACTGTAAAATGACTTCACCTAAATAAATGACTTTGGTTGTAAAAAGGAACATTAGCAAGCTGTCCCGAGGCTCCTGAAAAGACATGTTGTAATAAGAGAGATGATTGAAGGCTTTCCTAGATTTCTTCACTGTCAGTCTGAGTCATTCCCAGCATTGTTAGGAAGACATAACCCTAGTAAATAAAATCCTAAGTTAAGGTAAAAGAAGATTATAGTTACTTTTTCTTGATGAGTATTTATAAAAGTGTCATGTAAAATGTTAACCTTGACTACTCAGTAAGTGGGATTCTTGCTTTGTAGACTTATGACTTCTACTAAATAACAAATACAAAGCTGGCTTTGATTGATTAAGAGCTCTGTTATAAAGTGCAAGTGTTCTATCTGTCCTACTAATCATTGCTCAATAATAAGGTTCCTGAAACGTATTGATTTCATGCTGACAACCATCAATTCACCCTATAAATAAATTAACATTTGCATACATGATTTCTTGACGGAATCAATCTATCCTTAGTAAATAGTTGACTGCCAAAACAATTGAATGTTGCAAGACTGCAAAAGGGTGTGCAATTGACTGTTATTTTATAGCATGGGTAATACACAGTTTGTGCAACAGTACAGAAGTCCAGTTGCTTGGTCCTGATTTGTCTTCTATTAGTCACACATTTTTCAAACCTATTTATTGCATGACAAGTTTGCAGGGTGCTGGAGAATGCAGAAACCAGACAAGCATGGCACTGCACTGAGCAAACCCACATCCCTTCATATCAGGTCAATTTACAGTTTCGAAACAGACTAACGGCCCCAGACTGTTGGGTTTTAAACTGCTCTTCCAACTAGGGCTCTCAGATCAAGTGTCACTACATATAATTTAAATGTATTAATATCTTATTTGAAGCCAGAACTATCATCTAATATATAAAGCAGAGTCTATGTATGTGTGTATGTATGTATGTTTGTTTGTCCACCAAATCTGCACCAGCCATCTGATTGCCACCAAACTGCGCATGGGGCTCCTTTGTGACCAGGAGGAGGTCATGGGGTATGTTTGGTTGGGAAAAATGTTCGTGGTGAAGGGCAGGGCACCTTTTCACCGACACAGTGTTCGCCACACGTCCCCATACTTATCATCAAGATAGCCGCATGTTGCAAAAGACATTCACGGCGGCGCCATCTAGTTGCACGTTTGGTCCCTGTCCGTCGCTCTTTATGCATGTTTCTTTAAATTGCCAAGAGATCACGGAAGTGTCCAAGTATGAGAAGGCCGACTGCTTTGATCTAGTGAACGGGAACTGCCGTATGGATATAAAACGTGAACGACTAATAAAGAAAACAAAACAAAATGAACACAGTTCAATTGAGAGAGCATAATTAATATTCAATTAAAATTAATTATACAGTAACATCTAAGACCGAGTATTCTAAACAAACATAACAAGCAGATTAAATCAGCATGTGCAGTGCTTAAGATATTATGAAAAGAAATAGAGACACCAGCCAGTAAATCCCTGCACCTGTGTTACTGTTATTATTTCATTTCTGAAATCTTTAATAAATCACAGCTTAAAATCCTCCCTAGGTGTTTCTTTGTCAGTGCATTATCTACTCTACATGCAATTTACCAACAAATTGCCCAACACCTGGAGGCAGACTTAAAAAGTGCCTGTAATGTCTTTTATAAGAGAATTTAAAATGTGTTTTCCTCCTTGCACTGAAAATGGTCTCTTTTAGATGTGTACATGTTTTACTTTGTCACATACGTAAATCCAGGTGGCAAGCATTACAATCTTGACAGTGCCATTTTTAGAATGGATAGCAAAAGAAGAAGCCTCTCCAAAGAGTAAAAGTTTTATATTTAAAGTAAAGAAATGCACATTTTATTTTCTTTATTAGTCTAGGTTACTAAGAACTCTGGTATTAGTAGGAACTCATTTTTTATAGTCCATTGATTTTGTTCAAGAAAGTCATTCAATTTTATTTATATATACAGTATATATATATATATATATATATATATATATATATATATATATATATATTCATCTATACTAATAAACGGCAAAGCCCTCACTCACTCACTGACTGACTGACTGACTGACTGACTCATCACTAATTCTCCAACTTCCCGTGTAGGTAGAAGGCTGAAATTTGGCAGGCTCATTCCTTACAGCTTCCTTACAAAAGTTGGGCAGGTTTCATTTCGAAATTCTACGCGTAATGGTCATAACTGGAAGTTGTTTTTCTCCATTTACTGTAATGGAGTTCAGCTGGAGGGGCGGAGTTTCGTATGACATCATCACGCCTCTCACGTAATCACGCATTACGTAGAAAGCCAGGAAGAGCTACAAAACGTGCTTTAGAAAACATGCATTATATAATTAAGAAGGCAGCGAAACAATTAGAAGCGAGCGACTGACATACAAAACCATATTCAGCGGCTCACGTGAACTGACGCAGTGCGCAGACAAAAAGTAACAGTTCCAAAGAGTGCTGAACAAAAACCGAATTACACTGCTATGCTCAAATAGATAAACCACACGCAGTGGCGCGATTGTAAAGCATTCGCCTCCAGCGCCCACGTCCGAGGTTCGATTCCCGAGAGGGGATGCACTAAGTATGTACGCGTGCTTCTCGATTTATTTTAACCTCGCATCCCCTTAGTTTGAGACGTATGAAAACGCATGCGGTTAACGCAGAAAGACAGATCATCTATTCACCTATTGAAGATTCATGAATAATGGATATTTTATTCGCGATCAATGATTGTTTTGGTAAAGCCATACTCAGTGTATTCATTAGATGAACGGTAAAAAAGTAAGAGCGAGGGGACGGTAACTTACTGAAGCACACAAGCAAAACCACAATAGCACGCGGGCTCGATGTACTGACTTGCGCGATCACATTCCAAAAAATATTTCTTTTCAAGTTC
>JANRMT010028174.1:97684555-97782472 GCA_026402145.1 Polypterus bichir lapradei
TATGTGTATATATATATATATATATATATATATATATATATATTGTAACGATCCGGCAGCAAGCGCTGGCGGAGTGACGCCTTATGGGTAATTTATGTAAATAGTTGTGGGGAATTTATGGGTAATTTATAAAGCTTATTGTTGTGTAATTTATTATGACATCGGATTATTTTTCTGTTTGTTGTAATTATTGTATGGGTTCGTGCTCAACTGGTGGGGTGGGTTGGGTCATTGCCGTCTGGGGATATTTAATTTGTAAATAGTTACCATCATGGAGAAGTATGGTTTTGATAATGACCTTGATAATGGTGATACAATGAGTTTCAAGCTTTGTTTGCTGAATATCTCCGCTAATAAAGAGATACAACAGGACAGAGCTGTGTATTTGCTAAGATTTATCTCAGCAATACTTGCGAGACACTCGGAGTCGTGCGGTGTATGGGGCACGAGTGCTCGTTATCTAAAGAGCTGGGTGCAGCTGCATGCATAACGCTGGCAATCCGCTAGCCGACAGCTTGGGAGAGGTGCACGGCAGAGTTTGGCTCTAAAATCTTTAAAGACTCCACCACGGGTTGCTACAATATATATATATATATTATATATATATATATATATATATATATATATATATATAATATATATATATATATACACACAGTAGTACCTTGAGATACGAGTGCCCCAACGTCAGGTTTTTTGAGATACGAGCCGTCACTAAGTTGATTTTTTGCCTTGAGTTACGAGCCAAAATTTGACATACGAGCCATCAAAGAGCTTGTCGCCACACATTTAGAGGAACTGACGACGGAGGAGTTGACGGAACTACAGACGTGGCAAAATATGCATGCAGGAGATCGGTATCGCGGAGGAGGTTACCTCATAAAGTGAGATAAATGAAGTGATTGCAATTTGGGAAAAAAGTTTCAAATTTTAAAGAAAAGAAACACCCTGAAAAAGTTAAAACGGATCATGCAGCGGCTCTATTTAATGACACTTGCCTAATGCATTTTAGAAACATTCTGAAAGAGAGGATGAAACAGACCTCATTGGACAGGTTTTTATCGAAAACCCCTGCAGATGAAAGTGAGGAAGGTGCGGCGAAAAGGGCAAAAATCAGTTTGCATAATTGAATAACATTCAGTTATTCATTTCAGCCTTTCTCCACCACCTCCGTCAGCATCTTCAACTCGTCTGATCTCCAAGGTAAATGCTGTACATTATACTGTACTTAATAAAACCAGTTTATTGTAGTACATTCTATTGTATTGTGTTTTTATACATTATTTGTTATTTATAAGTACATTTTTCTTATTTAAAAACATGTAACAAAAAAATTGCAGTGTTTTTTGGGGGTCCAGAATGGATTAATGGCATTTCAATTCATTCAATGGAGAAAATTGATTTGAGATAAGAGCATTTTGACTTAAGAGCTTGGTCACGGAACGAATTAAACTCTTATCTCAAGGTATCACTGTGTGTGTATGTATATATGTGTATGTATGTATGTGTGTATATATGTATGTATATATGTATAATATTTTATTGTAATAAAAAAAAAATCCTCAGGCGAGATGTGACTTTTTCAGAAAGATACTTTCATGTCCCACGGGACAAGATTTTGTGCCAAGAGATTTAACCACACTGAGGGCTGGAAATAAAAGACAAAGAGTAGATGACAAAATAGAATGTCGTAAACAATTCAAAAATGCTGGCACGTTACACACAATACACAGATTAGAGGTAATGACAGTAATAAAATTCGAAAGTCTCAAAAAAATGATAGTAAAGATCGCATTAGTGCAAACAAACGGAAATTATTACTCGGTGAAATAACGGAACAGCGAAAAGAGATCAAATATATTGTTCAGATTTAAACTTTAAGTTGGAGACTGGTAGAGCGTCTAATTTGTGTTGCAATCAGGGAAAAGTAGTATTTCTTCCCAATGAAACCGCAAGAATTAAAAGATTTGTTGTTTGGTGAAAGTGAAGTCCATATACGCAAGTGGCAGAGACGCAAAGTGGCTGACGCGTAGCGCAGGCCAAGGGGGTTGGTGAGCAAAGCCCCTTAGTATACATAGAGAGAGAGAGAGGCGTGAGTCACTCTCTTGCATCCAAGAGAAGATGCTGAGTCTGAAGGCTTAAAAAAAACCAACTTAATTCCATTCAAAACTGGAACTGTCAGGGTATTAAAAAAAAAAAAAAAAACAGGTGCTACCACTTCAATACACACAGACACAGTAAACGGTCAGGTTAAAATGTTCCCTGTATCAACCATCAGGTGACAGATGCATTAGACTGGAAGGCTGTGAATCACGTTGCCTGAGCAAAGGGCAAGTGATCCTCAACTGACGCTTCAACTGCGTTTCGGCATGTAGCACAGTTGAGGAGGGTTTAAACAATCTCACTATATTATACACACACACACACACACACGCATACACACACACACACACATACACATTATTTAAATATATATATATATATTTAAATAATATGTATGTATATATAATATAGTGAGATTGCTGAGACCCTCCTCAACTGTGCTGCATATATATATCATACAGTACCTTCCAAATAATATGAGTATACAACATGTGTTTCACCCTAATTGGGGCTCATCAGGTGTATGCACCTTTGATTCCCCTTTCGGAGATCGAGTGTCAGCATGTGAGGCAAAGCCTCTGATGTTGCACCATGGCAGCTGGTTTGCTTATTTGACAGGCTGAAGGTCAGAGTGTTACATTCATAGGTCTGAATTGCCACGTCCTCAAAGTTGTGAGAAGCAGATCATAGATATGTGATATAGTACCTGACAAAGAGTACATGACACGTGTTTTGCCCTAATTGGGCTCATCAGGTGTATGCACTTTTACTTCGCCTCAGGCGCTGAAGTATGAGGTTTGATTCCTAGAAGTCAAAACCTCATCTTTGGAAAGCACTTCTAGGGCAGTCAGAAACTCAAACCCTCACCTTTTGCTAGCTACCCTTGGTGGCCCCTAAGGAACCCAGCATGACAGCTGTATGGATCCCCACATGGCAACCATACCAGGTCTTGCCATAAGGGATCCTGCCACCCAGTATATGGAGGAACAACCTGCACATGCATTGCAGTCTCCCATTGTCCCCTAAATATGGCCTCCCGACTGGGAAAGGGACTATTATCTATCTCAGTCTGGAGATGCTCCATTCATTTTGCATCCACAAGTCCTGTCCACCGTTTCTAGGATGTCTAATCTGGAGAACCACTCTTCTGTGTCTGATTTTGGCCTCCCGGGCAGATGAGGGTAGAGAATCCATCCTGGTCTAATATATATATTTATAATTCATTCGGCTTGACTATGACATACAGGAAGGGTTGTGCTGCATCCCTGCATTTATTGTAACTTATCATGGCACTTATATTCTCTTAGACAGGAAAGAAACTGTGGTGTTGCTCTTGCAAAGTTTTGTCCTTCTGATTTGAGTGGTGCCCAGCATGGCATTTTTTTTATGGTAATGTATGCAATACTTGTCTTCATCAAAGAAAACATGAAAGTTAAGAAAGCTGGTCACATCCTCAAGTAAGAGAATTGTTTTTCACTAATGACAGTTCTTAATTCAATTGATAGGCTGCTGCAAGAACATTTGTATTAACAAAGCTCTACAAATTAAGGGTTAAAATTTCACAGAACCATTAGATTCCTGTAGCTCAATGTGCTAGTCTAATTTACTTCCCATTGCCAGTTTGATTATCTCTTAAGCTTCAATTCTGCTGAGCTTCTTATTGATTGGAAACCCAAACAGGCCCTGAGGCTCCTGATGATACTGGGTTTGTGCTTTTTGGAAAAAAAAAAAAACTCCCTATTTCTTGGGCTCTTTTTCAATTAAACATATCAACCACCTTTTCTAATTAACGAATATCGGTACAAAACAAAATAATAAAAACAAACCTGCTGGTTGATGGAAAACCTTAACAACCTGTCATGCTGAAAAGAGATCAATATGAATGTTGTAGTGCTTTCCTTTAAAGCTTACCCAACCTTTTCCCTCTTTCTTCTTTCTAAAAAGGAAAAAATGAGGTCCAGGCATGAATGTCAACAGAACTGTCCTCTTTCACTTAAGTAAGCAGGACTGGCAATAGGATTTTAGTCTTATGCAATAGATGTTATTCAGAAGCAGTTGCATAACCTGCAAATCATAGCAAATTGGGAAAGTGATTTATAGAGCTTTTGGAACTACCTGGAAAACTGACTGATTATTAAACATCAGCAAACCGGAGATTGAGAACAAACATTACAGTACATCTGAAAAACATTTGTGTCTTGTCACAGTGTGATGAAGGCTGACTAGCTAAGGAAGGAAATAAGAACGGAATCAAATAAAGCTATGCCAGAATATGGTGAGATTAAACGACCACAAAACCACAACTAAAATAAAATTTGAAGAGATTACAACATTCATTTTTCAATAGGTTATTTTTTACTTCTATCAAACACACCATTCTTTTCACTTTAGAGTCTGCTTATCTCAACAGGACTTGCATAATAAATCAACATATGACTCTTTATTCTGTGTAATCTTTAATAGTGAGCTGTCATGTTTAGTTATCTGCCATAAGACACAGCCTTTTGATCACCTGCTCCTCCATTGTATTCTGTCTTCTTCTGTTCTTTCATTTATTGGTATGATTTACAATATGTCAGGTAATATAACATGTCTTTCCTTAGCTTTCCTCTTGATTTCTTTTCCTCTAGTTTATGTTCCAGTAGTACTTTCAACAATCCATCTCCTCTTAGTACATGTCCTATCCAGTTTTGTTAGCACCTTCTCATTGTTTCAAGCTTGTTTATTTTCTTTACCAGTCCTTTCTAGTACTTTATTCTCATTAGGTCATTTTTCATCTGATCTGTTCCATCCTTCGTCATAGCCATATTTCAAATTCTTACGGTCTATTTTATTCCTCTATTCCTTCATTGTCCATGTCTCGGCACCCTACAGTGCAAAACTCTAGATTGCTGTTTTTATTATATTTTTCTTGTGTTATATGCATTCTGTTTTTTTTAGCAAGTTTCCTTTTGCATTGAAGGCTGATTTTTCTCATTGCTTATTGTATTTTTACAACATATTTCTCAAATATTTAAAGTTGCCCACTTCTTTCAAGACGTGTTCTCCAATTTTTATTATTGCTGGTTTCATTAATCTTTCTTTTGATATACACATCTTTTTGTTTTACTTGAGTTGGTCTTCATCCCATACTTCGTTCACGTGTAATCTTATTTGTTCATTAGTTTCTGTAGTCCTTCTTTGCTTAATGTTATTTCTTTATCATCTGCAAATCTTACCGATGTAATCAATCTTCTCCAACTTTCACCCCCAACTCATTGTTTGGCAGTTTTTCTTTATTTGTAGATGTTACACAGGATTGGTGAGAGTGAGAATCCCTGTTAACTAATATGATGCTAATAATAAAGGCAAGAATTGTATGATGCTAATAAATAAACCAACAAAAGTTGGAACAGGAAGAGACAGAAGAAGTTAATAGTGAGTAGTCTAACAAAATGCCAAATTCTGATAAAAACTAGAATTCATATCATTGAAACGTGAGAGGTATGATTCTTGGCCTATGTTAAGCTGCTTGTCTAGTGTTTTGTTGATTTCAATGTCTTACATCCTTGATGACTTAACATTTCAAGAGTGCTCCTGCTGACAATCAAGCACAAGTAGAGAACATAGTTTAAAATAACAGGTTCAATACATATTGAATTAACAATCAATTCTTTGATAGGTTTTCTCAGTAGATCTGTGGACCCTATGGCCTCATATTTCTTCCAGCTAACTTCATTAAGAGACGTTAATTTCTTCTTCGATATTAAGTTACATGTACAGTATGGATGAAATCCAGAAACACCATCTTTTAATCCTTGAACAATGTAGCAAATACTGCTGCAGGTAATATTAGATTAGATTTGATAAATTGTATTAATCCCAAGGGAAAATTCACATGCATTCAGCAGTCGAAACATAAAGAAGAATACAGACTCACAGGACAGATAATGCAGCCAATCAATCAACTGATAAGTAAATAAATAAACATGTATATTATGTAGACATTTCAAAATGAATGTAGAGTATGTTAGGAAGAAAAAACTGAATTGCCTGATTTCAGTGGGCAGAAAAGACCCCCAAAAGCTCTTCTTACCACACCTTGGACGAATGAGCCTGTGGCTATAAGTACTCCAAGAGAGTACCTCCTGGAGGGGATAGAGTGGATTTTTCAGGATGACATCAAATTCTTCCACTCTCATCTTTTCCACAACAGCTTCCAGTGATTCCAGGGATAGACCTGTGATGAGAAAGCTTTCCTGATAAGTTTGTCCTGGCAATGTGCATCTTTTGAGCTGAAGTTGCTTCCCCAGAAAACTGTGGTGTAGAACAACACCCTGGCTATTATGGGGTGATAGAACATTTCTAGCAGCTTGCTGCATAGATCAAAAAAACCTGAGTCTACTTAGGAAGTACAGTTTGCTGTGGCCCTTCATATACAGTGCCACTGTTTTGTTAGACCAGTCCAGTTTGTTGTTTATGTGAACCCTCTGGTACTTGTACCTCTGATCCACTTCCTCATCCTCCTCTTGAAAGGCGATTGGTCTCGGAGGCTCCTTGTTATGCTGAAAGTCTACCCCCTGCTGTTTTGTCTTGCTGATGTTGAGTTGCAGGTGTTTCTCCCTGCTCTAAAACCTTTCTGTACTCTGACTCGTCTCCATTATTATTTCAGCTTATGATGGAGGAGTTATCTGAAAATGTTCTCTAGGTGGCAAGTGCTGGTATTGTACTGGGAGTCTGTTGTGTAGATGATAAACAGGAAGGAAGGAGATAGGACAGTTTTCCTGCGGTTCTCCAGTTTTGCACACCACCATTTCTGATAAACATTCCCTCATTTTCTAGTGAGGTTACAGTCTTGCTGGATTTTGTACACTTACTGTAGATTATTGTGTGCTTGTCAGGGTTTTCCCTAGGGCATCTGTATTTTCCCCATTTGCATTACAAGATATTTGTTCATTTTTATGGATTTTTTTTAAATGCCATCTTTTTTTTTTTTTTTTTTTATAGTATACGGCCATTTTGGGAAAATTTCATCATCCAGTTACCATGGCATGCAATGATATAAAAGAACACCACCATGCTTACTGGATTATCAGAGTATTAGGTTAAAATTTGTTATGTGTGATGTTTTCTTTGTTTTATCTATTTCTTGATGTTTAGTATTAAGACTCTCACCTTGCTTTTTCACTGTGTGGTGGGAGGCTGGCAACAGATCGTGGTGTGATCACCGACCATGCGATGGGGGCTGAAACATCTGAGGTGCAAGAGAGGGGTCGGCTTGTATGTGCCGGCACCCAAAATACTCCACCCCAATCATCGGCGGAGGTCTCGCACAAGTTGAGAGGGGTACAGACAGCACATGGTCTCCTCTTGTCTCATAGAGAGACCCAGTCTGTCACCACACCTCATATTAAAAGGAGGACTCAGAAAGGTAAGACCGGGTCCCCTAACACTGCAGCACGTGAGCCCCTGTGCTTGCGTGTGATGGAGGGTTCGCTCTTCGCGAGGGCAGGGGGGTGGACTGACCCCAGCTGAATGCAAAGCAGAGCGGGCATTCTCACAGTGTTTTAATGTCCGGAGGGCACAGATGCAGGCTGGGGAGCAGCACTGTTACAAGTGCCACCAAGTCAGTCATGGGTGGAGACGCTGCAGGAAGAAGGTCTCCATAGATGTGTGGACAGTGTCAACACAACGCCTCTCTGTCCTCCTTGTGTTTATCTTTTACAAGATGGAACCATGGCCTGGAAAGCAGCTCCCCATCTGACAGAGGAACAGCCCTCACAGGGCAGAATGCTTCGCCTGGCAGTTGGAGGTGGAGCAGTGTGGCGGGTGGCCATAATCCTTACCCGGCCAGGACGCCCAGAGTGTGGAAAGACCGGGGGACATTTGTGTATTTGTGGGACAGTTTCTCCCCCAGGCCAATAGAGGGCAGCCCCCTTGGTTTTCAGTGGGGCCACGGGTTATCAGCATTGGAGCTCAACCCTGTTGGATTTTGTTGCCACCGCCCCGGGTTGGGTTGGGGAGGGGGGGGGGGAAACAGGCATGGACCTTTCCAGTGCCTTATTTGGTCACGCTTCCGACCACACCCGGAAGCATGGCTGGAAGAAGCTCGTTAGGCACCTGGAGTCCATCCAGGTGCCCTATAAAAAGGAGCCGCCTCACTCCATAAGTGGGCCAGAGTCAGGAGGAGAGGACAAAGCCTGAGGAGGAGAGACTGAATGGTATTGGTGTGTTGTGTTGACTGGTATTGTGGGCAAGTGAAACTGTAAACAAATGTGTGTAGTGTGGCAAAACCTGTCTCCTGCCTGTTTGTGTCCGGGTTAGCATGGCAGTACGCCCCCTAGTGGCCACAATTGTGATTCTTGGCTTCTGATTAGGCATAAGAAAAAGATAGGACTGATATCTTGGTTATGAACTTTCACTTGGTTTCTGACATAAGTTTCATTTCCTGATCCCCTTTTACAATAAAATTGATGTTTTTTCCCTTAAGGTATAATAGGTAAATTGGTGACTTGTCCCATGTGTCTGAATCTGGTTGTCTGCATATATGTGCACTGCAATAAATTGATCAAGATCCAATTTGTGCCTTGCACCAAATAGTGGTAGGATAAGTTTGGCTTTTCATGAGATTGTAACAACAATACAGAATGCATTTCATGCTCTGAACTTTGTCAGAATTTGACAGAGGCCCTACCTCTAGCTACAGCCCTTGTCTGCAGTTATCCATGACTCCTGCCATCAGTGTCTCTGGCTGCATAGCATTAATCATCCAGTAGTTGTGTACTATGAGGGGTGTAAGCAAAGAAAACGAAGCTTAGTGGAGAGTCTTCACTTGAGCCTTGAATTTCCTGCCTTTGTAAAAATGTTTTGAAAATGAGGAGGGTACTTGTTGCAGGCAGTGGTTTACAGAACAGACAAGTCTGGTGACTCAACTTTTTGTCCAAAGAAGCACACTGTATGTACTTTCCTCTGTGGGTGTGATGAACCGGCACACACACATAAATGAACTTAGTGTAAAAATACTGTATGTTTTCTTCTTTCTTATAAAATGTATTTATTTAAAGCATCCAGTTGATTATCAGCTTACATAGGTGCAAATGAAAGTGAATAAGCTGCTCCTTTTTAGGAAATGAGCATAAGTAAACATTCTTATCAAAACATTTTATTGTAAAGAAGAAGAATATAACTAAACTAAATGCTGCAGAAAAAATGTTTTTAAATGTAGTGTTCTTGCTAGAGGACTGGCTCAGAAACATATACATGTGATAAGCACCAAGCCTTTCAAGAAAGTAAATCAATTTTTAAAACACAAAGAAGAAATATGTAGCAAATGTGAAAACTTTGATTGAGATGAGAAAAACAAAAGCTGAAACAATTTTTTTTTATTCTTTTGGGAAAACTACAATCTGTGGACTCATCGCTCATGCAAAAACACCAAATCTATCCTAGTGGTCTACTTAGTTTATTCTTGAGTATATTTTTACTATACACACCACAGTTTCCATTGTGTGGAATTAGATTGTGATGAGTGATCCAGTCTGTTTTTAAGGTTCTACAGCCAGGAAAAGCACCCTGGTTAAAAATAGTGATGAGTGGAGTAGATGAGTTTTGTTTTTGATACACAGTCTTAAAATTGACTCTAATATCAATCTTGCATGCAATTTTGCAATCTCAACATGCAGTAAAGATATTTTTTGGCATTGGGGAAATATACAAAGATGAGAGTTATAGAGTAGAGTACAGCCCATAGTGTCCCATAGGCACCACAACCTGCCTACATTAAATAGAAAGTTGGAAATCCAATTGAACTATAGATGGGGGAAACCCAATTTATCTAGGCTTAATGTACTGTGGAGAAAATAAAGGAAAGGTAGTATTCCATTAGTACAATTAATATGAGGAAATGATTGCCACAAAATGACAACCATCCTTTGTAAAAATGTGTATTTAAAAAAATTTAAAGATTTATCAATTGCATGGTGATGAACAAAGTATGTCCAGAATATGGATGGATGGATGAACTTTATTTTCCATATCCTCAAGGGATCCAACCTCATGATCTTCCAATATTTATATAATGTGATGCAATATTTAAGAATTATTTCTGTATTATGAAGACATCTGGGTTGGATAGTGTATTTTAATCTTATAACATCATAAAACACCATGGTCTAACAGCCTCCTGCTATCTCACAGGGGTGATTTAATTCAGTCAGTATTCCATCCATTTAATACAAGCCTAAGAAAAGCTGGACCCAGAAAGTGATGGTAGTAATTCTGAAACCTGTGCCTGTTTTCTTGCCCATAATATAGCAGCTGCCACAATGTCTCAATCTGTTATAAAGGCCGAGTATCATTTTGTCAGTTACCACCGCACCACAGCTTCCATATAAGCCCAAATCTGTTCATTTCGTTCTGGGGAGGCCCTTGGCAGATTTCACACATAATTCATTGAGTCAGTGAAAATTAGTTTGCTCAATTGAGAGACCAATTTACTTAATGATGAACTGAAATCTACCAAGACATAAATAAAAAAAAGACACACAATGTCACTATGAGAGTATTGCATTATTTACTAATGTAAAGCATGTGAGTTTTTGAGTTAATGTGCTTGTGAACTTGTGTTTAATGTTAAGATAAACTTTAGAGTTCAGTATTTCTCAGCCCAGTCTCTGTAGCTCCTGTTTTTATCCTTTTTATTTTTATTCATATGTTTATTTTTATTCATATGCTATTGTTTTATCAAAAATATTACAAAGAGATAATGATTTTGTTTCTCATTACTCTAATTTACCAAAAGACATTTTCCTTTAAAGTACACATGGGAAATACTGTATAATATATGTTTATATCGTTTTATAGTTTGTTTTACTTTCATTCTTTTCATTAGCTAAAGTCATGAAACATGGCAACCTCTTAACTGCAGTGAGGACTCATCAGTGGACATAAAGCATTACCAAAGCATTACCAGCATGTTATATCTATATACAAATCACCTAAACTATGGATACACACCATAATTTAGACTGCCATAGAGTTGTAGCAATAACACTTTTACCTTGCTTCACTTCCTGCCTGGGATGATTCCTTTATGGCAGGGGTGTCCAACTCCAGTCCTAGTGGGCCACAGTGGCTGCAGATTTTCATTCTACTTATCTTCTTAATTAGTGAGCCATTTTTGCTGCTGATTCAGACCCCTTAGTTGTTTCTTTTTCCTTAATGAGCAGCCATACAATAATGATACACAAAACAAGCTGCCACATGACCAGCTAACTTGAAAATAAAGAAAGGTGAAGGTCTCGGTCATGTTGGTCTGCTCAGGTCACCAAAACATCTTGATGGTGGTCTTAGAAAAAACAGAATGGCAGAATGAGAGCAGCAACAAGTCATGATATTCAATAATGGCTTTAGTTAACAGCAAGAATTGGTTTTTCATTAAGAAACTGGTTAGAGTGAAATTGTCTGGCGTATGAAGCCCTAATTTAGCTGGTCATCTCTTGGCTCATTTCACATCTTATTTCTGTTTGGCTGCTATTTCATGAAGAAAAAAATCAATTCAGAGGACTGAATCCTTTAAAACAGGGCTATTAAAATGAGCTTAACTCTTGTTTATTCATCTGTTGAGCTGCTGAGTTTGAACTTGAGGCCTTGTCTCAGAACTGGATTATATAATCACTGTTTTGCTCATGGAGTATATGATGCCCCGCCATATACACTGCTGATCTTGTTGGAGGCTGCTCTGGACTATGGCATCCAGTTTCCTGACCATCAGTTTTATTCCTGCAATCTGTTGTGCTCCTGGGTATCCTTAAGTTGGATTAAGTGTGAGGAGTGGAGGACTTAACTTTGATAGCCTTCTTTCATTGAAATGCTCACGTATGATAAAGATCAATCAATCAGACCATGAAACACCATCAAAAGGCTTCGAAAACATGGCCTTAATGAATGTTCGGTCTGTACCCAATAAATCTTTTATTCTAATTTACAGTACCTTTTTACATCCCACAACCTGTACTTTTTATTTATGTTAGGAACTTGGTTAATTGCTGATTGTTCAATTTGTACTCCACGATCTTTCTCCTCCTGGGGTGGTGGGATTGCTAATCATTTTCATAGTCGTTTTAAGTGTAGTCTTATAGCTGTAGACAATTTTTACAGTTTTGAGACAGTTATTTAAGACTGAGTCTACCAATCCTGTACTGTGTACTTGTTTATAGACCTCCAGCATTAAACAAGAATTGTTTTCAGGAGTTCTCTGAGTTCTTTTATGGTATCACATGCTGATAGACTGCTGATTCTTGGAGATCTGAACTTTCATGTTTGCTGTCTGACAAAACCCCTGGCTAGAATTTGTTTTAGATCTTTTAATTTAACTCGGGTGGTTTCAAGTCTCACACATCAGGGAGGTCATATGTTGGATTTAGTTTGAACACTTGGCCTTTGTATAAATAACATGGAGATTTCTGATGCCAGTATTTTTGATTATTTTACAGTGGTTTTTGAAATTAAGTTTTTTTTGTCCATTCATCAGCTTCACTAAATCACAGCACTACTCACACAGTATACATAGTGATACAACACTACGGTTTTGTGATACCTTTTCTGACCCTACCATCTGGACTTGGCCAGACTCTAAGACCATTCTGTTTCTAATACGTTTTCATGCAGTGTGTGTGAGGAACTTGCAGATTTGGGTGCAACTGCCAATCCTAATGTGATGTGGGAGACCTTCCGTGACAAGACCCTGAAGGTTGCTGAGGGTTGTGTTGGTGTTAATGGTGTTCCCAGAAGGAGGTTTCATCTCGCAGGGCACCTTGAATATCATTGAGAGGAGTCGCAGCACACAGCTCAATGGCAACTCTGGTCTGTACCGGGAACTGAGAAGGACGGCTGCGAAGGCTCCGAGGGCAGATAGAGGCGTTTGTTAGAGAAATCTGTGAGCAAGTGACACACCATCTGTGGTCTAGCGACCCATGTCCTGCTTACAGAGGAATCAAAGCATTACGCACATCAAAATCTGTTCCTTGGAGAGTCACAGTCAGGGCGGCTGATGGAACTGTCCTAATGGATGACGCTGCAATTGTGATTCACTGGGCTGGCTACTTTGAGCAGTTGTTCAAGGCTGATCCTCTGGCTAGGACGTTGGATATCTGTGGGTCCACAGTCCTTGAGGCTGATCCTCCAATTAGCTGTGAACCACCCAATCTCACCGAGATTGCACAGGTGGTGAACCAGCTGAGGGGAGGAAAGGCTGCTGGGATCTGTGGTATCCGGGGTGAAGTTCTCCAGGCTGGTGGTAAGGCTGTCCTCCTGGCATTGCAAGCAATCTTTGCTTCCATTTGGGAGACTGGCATCATCCCAACTAACTGGAAAAAGGGATTTGTCGTGCCTGTCTGGAAAGGGAAGGGTGATCGCCTGGATTACAGCAACTACAGGGGAATAACGCTGCTCTTGGTGCTAGGTAAGGTCCTTGCTAGGGTCATCATCAATAGGATCCATGATCACTTGCTCACCATCAGCGACTGGAACAGTCTGGTTTTACGCCTAAGAAGTCTACCATCGACCGCATCCTGGCACTGAGGGTTCTCATGGAGCGCAAACGCAAATATCGGCAGAGTTTCTTTGCAGCCTTTGTTGATTTTCATAAACCATTTGACTTCGTTGATTGAGCTTCCCTGTGGGACATCCTGAGGGTTCGCGGGATCCCCTCGAGGTTACTGGATATCATGGCTGGCCTGTACACTGGTACTGTGAGTGCTTTGCAGAGTGGAGGCAGAACCTCTGTGTTTTTCCCAGTTGATTCTGGGGTTTGTCAGGGGTGAGTTCTTGCTCCTACTCTGTTCAATGCTTGTATGGACTGGGTGTTGGGCATAGTCGTGGGGTCCAGCAACTGTGGGGCATTTGTTGATGAAGAAAGATTCACAGATCTTGACTTTGCTGACTATGCTGTGATCTTTGCAGATTCAATGGAGGCTCTGATTGGGGAGCTCGAGAGATTGTGGAGCCTGAGTGTCTGGGCTTGCGAGTGTCCTGGATAAAAAACAAGATCCAGGCGTTTATTGACCTCTTGGCACAGCCATAAGCAGTGTGTCTGTTTGCGGAGAGAGTGTTGACCTTGTCAAGAGGTTTACTTACCTTGGCAATGACATTCATGTCTCTGGTGACTCTTCCTATGAAGTCAGTAGACAGATTGGGAGAGCATGGGAGGGTCCTGAGGTCGATGGAAAGGGGTATGTGGCCCCCCCAATATCTATGCAAAAGGACGAAGGTTCAAGTCTTTAGAGTCCTGGTGCTTCCTGTCTTGCTATATGGTTGTGAGACATGGATGCTATCCAGTGACCTGAGACAAAGACTGGACTCCTTTGGTTCTGTGTCTCTCCGGAAAATCCTTGGGAACCATTGGTTCGAATTTGTGTCGAATGAGCGGGTTGCTCATGGAGTCCAGAACGAGGCACAATACCTGCATTGTGAGGGAGCATCAGTTACGGCGCTACGGCCATGTGGCGCGTTTTCCCCGAGTGTGATCCAGCTCGTAAGTTCCTCATTGTTAGGGATCCGAGTGGCTGGACCAGGCCAAGGGGTCGCCCACTTAACACCTGGCTGTGGCAGATAGAGGGACATTTCCGGAGGGGGGACTGGACCACGTGTCTGCCCGGGGGGTTGCCAACTGGGATCACAATTTGTTTTATCATGTAGTGGGTGCAGCAACGCACTGTACCAGTGCATGCTCCCCAACTTGACTTGACTTAAATGACCTTCATTTACCCCTGGTCCTAGAAGCCCTTTTTGTTTGTTAGAATACTCATGATCTGGTTAAACTTCCTGATCTCACTTGCAAGTCATCATCTCTGTTTAACTTTGTCTTAATTACACCACTCATGCTTTCAGACAGGAATGCAGGCAGGCTGAGCAAAAGTGGAAGAAGGATACTTCAGGTTTTGTATGAAATTCTCAGAACTCGCTGGAAGTCCTACCAAGAAGCTGTAAGAGCAGCAAAATCAAATTTTTTATCTGTTTAATTGCAAATACTGCCTCAATACCTAGGGTGCTGTTTAGCAACATAAAAAATCTCTTAAATCCACCTATCAGCGGCTTCCCTGAGTGTATACCTGAGTCTTGTCAGCTTTTTCTCAATTCTTTTATGAATAAAATCCAAGCCAATTGATCCAGCATCATCCTTCCAGGTGTTGATCACTGTGGGTCAATGCCACCCCCTTTAGGCCAGGGCACAGCCATTTTACTTCCTTTCAATCCATTTCCTCTTCTCAGCTTGCTGATATAGTCCTGCACATGAAATCTTTGAATTATCAACTAGATAGTTTACTCTCACAACCAGTTAAAGATTCCTAAAGAGTCATTAGTCTAATTTTTTTGGCCATTATTAACAATTGTCTAAAATCTGGTATAATTCCAGACATCTTTAAACATACGATTGTTTGGCCTCTGCTGAAGAAGCCCACCCTTGATCCTACAGTTCTTTTAAACTATAAGCCTATTTCTAAGCTCCCATTATTGGCCAAAATTATGGAAAAGTTGGTTTCTTTGAAGTTGATTTCATATCTGGAGGATAGCAACTTATATGATGTGTTTCAATCACATAAATCTGGTTTATCAAAACTTCATAGAACTGAATCTGCTTTGTTGATGACAAATGATGTCTTATTAATTTTGGACTCAGTTTCTTGTGCAATCTTAGTTTTATTAGATCTTAGTGTGGCATTTGACATGGTGGACCATGGAGATTTGTTAAAATGGCTTGAGGATGACGTCGGCATTTAAGGCTGTGCATTGAAATGGCTTGAATCCTACCTTAAAGGTAGATCTATGTCTGTTAACATAGATGGGAACTTCTCTCAGCCAGCACCTCTCATACAAGGCATGTCACAAGGTTCTATTTTGGCTCCTCTTTTATTTTTCCTTTTATCTGCTCCCCCTAAGGACCATCTTTCAAAAAAACATGTAGTTTGTCATTGTTATACTGATGATATGCAGCCATACGTCAAAGTTAATCCTGACATTTCATCGGTAAAAAAAAGCTGAGGGAGAGCTTTGAGGATATTAAATATTGGATGGTGCAAAATTTCTTACAGTTTTAAATGAAAAGAAAACAGAGATCGTTATTTTTGGTTCTACCGCATCAGCAGTTGAAATCGGTACTCAGTTAGGCTCTTTGTCAGAAATGAATCATAATGATGTCAGGAGCCTAGGTATCATCTTTGAGTCGTCACTATGCTTTGATAAACAAATGTTTTTGGTAGTAAAGACCAGTTCTTACCAACTGAAGCACATTTCAAAACTAAAACATTTTCTTTCACAGAAGGACTTTGAAGAGGTCATTCATGCCTTTATCACATCTTGGCAAAACTATTGTAATTCTTATATGTGGGACTGCCCAAATCTGCTCTATGGTGCTTTTAGATGGTTCAAAATGCAGCAGCTAGATTTTTAATTGGGTCTACAAAAAAGGATCATATCTCCCCCAAATTAGCCTCACTCCATTCCACTCCACTGGTTACCGATGAAATGTTGCATTGATTTTAAAATTTTGTTGTTTTTTTTCCAAAGACTTGCTTGATCTTGCTCCAAAATACATTTGCGACCTCCTTCACCTATTTGACACCGAGAGTACTAAGGTCATCTGGACAACTATTCCCCATAGTTTAAAGATCTTTGTTGAAGTCTAGGAGAGACAAAGCTTTGTCAGTGATTGCTCCAAGGCTTTTGAATGACCTGCCTTGTTTTCTTCCGCCTTTTACTGCGTATAATGGGTTGTGGGGATGGTTTTAATTTGGTGGTTTTTATTGATCTGCTTGTGTGTGATTGTTTGTAGTGTGTTTTATTTTAATGCTCATTTGTACATCACTTTGGTGCAACATCTGTTGTTTTAAATGTACTTTTATAAATAAATATGACTGACTGACTATTGTCTTTCAGGATGTCATATTTATTTTGTCACAGATTGTGCGATTTTGTTAATTGCACAGATTGACAACAGTGCACATTATGTGACATTTCACTGCGATCAGAAAAGGTCAGTGCTGCATACTTCTTGATTATTTGAGATTGTGGATGGACCCTGTGAATTAGTAAGTGAATTTCTTGTTCGACTTTCAAAATACTGATATCCAGCTTTGATTTTCTAACTATAAGTTTTGGTTTCGGTAAAAGAGTAGGACTGATTTCATGGCAACAAACTTACACTGGCTTCTGATTATTTCTTATTCTCCTGGTTATTTTCATAATTTTCTGCTTACATTTTAGTGGCAGAATAACCACTTTTTTCTTTTTTTTGTGTAGTCCAAAATTTATTGATGTTTAACAAATACAAAAGATGAAACCAAATCAACTGGTTTTAAAACAAAAAAATAAAAAGACGCTTCATCACATTAAAAAAAAATGTAGTCTTGGGATTTGCAGCTTTTCATGCCATGCTGTATAATGTTGCCCATTGATTCTTATTCATATTCATTGCAGATGTACAATTATCATTCTCATGCATGAGAATGGTGCTTTTTGTTTTCTGCTAAAGGAAGAGAAAGTTTTACCACTACAAACTATTAAAGCCAGAAAGACTGTTGGCTATGATTGTGAGGAACTAGTCTGGAGGGTTAGTCCAGGTCACTCAAACCTTCGTCATCGACATCTAATCATGTTCCTCCTGAATCTCCTCTTCTGAAATGTGAGTGAGAGGGAAAGTCCATAATCTTCATTAATCAAGCAACTGACTTGCTCTTGTCTAATCCTACTGCTGCCACCATATTTGAGACAGCATGGGATTCTATTAAAGTAGCACAGTTCCAAAAGCATGTTAGTGAAATTAAGCAATGTTGTTTTTGTTGTTGAAATAAACAAACAGAACACAAAATTACACTTTTGGAAGCAAAAATTTTCCCATAATTTATACGGTTTTTGTTTTTGGTAATCGCAGTGAGTCATTATGGTAGTTGGTAAAGTCTAACTTCCTTATTTTTATGTTTCAAAATCGAATTTATGATCCAAAACCTCATAGTTCTCATTTTTTTATATAATAATAATTTATATAATATAAAAATATGTAAATAAAATACTGCAGCATCATGAAATGTTTATGAATGACACTGAAGTGTTTTGCAAAGAGATTATATCAGAGAAGATTTATTAACTCATGCGTATGTGTGTTATTGAATACATAGCTAATCTTGTTGAAAACAGATTTGTATAGCCTCTAATGATATACCTGTTATCTTTTTACAAAGGGTGAGTTTTAAAAGCATATTTGTAGACATCTGACAATAAATTTGTCCTTTATACATTTCATATCTCTCCTGTCAGTAAACCTCTTAATGTGTCTCATCCCTCTTCTGATTTATTGTAACTGCCTTCTTAGTGATCCAGCTGATTGATCTTAAACCATTGTTTCTCACCTTCCGAGTGATTAAACTTTCACAGATTTCTCAGATAGGTCTGTCACTCAAGTGTAGGCTCATTAGTCTTCTGCTTTTCTCTAGAGCAACTGAAAACATCCTCAGAGGAAGCTGCTGAAAACACACATGCCACTATCTACACACAGGTCATGTCTGCTGTTTATGGTAAAGTTCTGAATAACTAAGAGTCCAAGTCAAGTGTGTTAACTGAATTAAAATTTTTTTTAATTTAAAAAAAAAAAAAAATGTTCCGGTTAACTTACTGAATGTGTTCCCCTGAAAATTAATGAAAATAATATAGTATTGAAGGTTACAAGTTTACTGATATTGCTGTCAGTTTAATGATTTAATTTTAATATCTAGAAAAATTGTTTTATCTAATTGCCTGTAAACATTTGTAAACAGACACTTCAAAGGTTTTCTTTGAGACTGAAAGAAATTCGTTTACCAGTCTGCTCATTTTACTCATGCACAGTTTCTTGGGGTCTTTGGTTTGACTTTGCCAGTTGCCTATTAATGCTAACAACTGTGTAAACTGATGAGGATGATAGTTTGTGGCATGGCACACATTCTTGTCTGGTTTATTCTTCTGAATCTTACTAACTTGTGTTATTGAGCTTCCAATCCAGCGTGACTAGAAATCTGTTTCTTTTTTTTTTTTGGATTGTATATGCAAGTCAGCTCTGATGGCTGTCATTATGAAAGACCGTTGAATCTATTAAACTTCTGGCAATAACTGTTGTATCATTACCAGTAACTAGCAAAGCACACTGATTTCAGTACACCACAGATCTTATCACATGAACAGGAAATGCAGAAAGCAGTAGGATGTCTACTTTCCTATCTTATCAAAATCATCAGTTGCTGTGTTTGATTGATCAAAGAAGTCTTCCTAGGTTTGTTGAAACATCATATCTCAAACTAGAAATTGGCATCTCTGTGATTTTTGGTTTTAGTCTGTGCTTGCCCACCATAAAGCTGTTTCATGGAAGGATATTGTCTAATAAGCGTTACTTACTCTGACTGTTCAAGTTTAATCATTAGAGTTAAGGGAGTACACTGAAATAAATTCCAAGAGTGAAATTAATGCAGTGTTATTAGTGGTAACCTCTAAGAGTGGAAGCACTCAGAGTATCTGACATGCTGTTATTACTATTCTCTTTTTTTAAGTTTCTATCTTTCTGTCCCTCTTATCTTTAATGACCAGACCCTTCTAGCCATGGAAGCATTTCCACCTACATACCAACCAGATAATATGAATTTGTGGAAGCTTTTATAGCTTGGAGAATGGGGAAAGACATGACTGAGGAAAGGCAGGGCTGGGACTGAGAGTAAGAAAAAAGACACCAACAGGTATTCCGCATATGTGAGAACTCCTTCAAATCCCAAAATTCAGTGTGCGTAACGCATGGTGTCCAGTTTGAAGAATCTAAAGTCTTGAGTTAACATTTTTTATCCACTTTTTCCCCACTGTATAATTCTTTATTTGTTATTTCATAGTTTTAATGTCTTCACTATTGCTTGAAAATATAGAAAATAAAGAAAAATCCCTCTGAGTAGATGTGTCAATTTTTGACTGGAAATGTCTAGATACATTAATGTCAATACACCAAAATAAATATTGTATATGTACAATATACAGATTTATCAGCAGCCCAATGTCTAGCATCATCAGTCATATCCAATATACCAGTGCAAAATAAAACTGTAATGTTACAGTTAATAAATACAGAACACCCTTGTTCAAAATGATTATCTTGGTCATGCCACTCTGAAGTTTGCATGTCCTCCATTTGACTGTCTTGGTTTTCCACCCACTTTCCAGAGATGTATATGTAAGGCCATTTATTGACTCTAAATGGGCCCTTTATTCAATGATGTATGCATGAATGTGTTCTGGCATTTTCACCATGTGCTCCTAGAAGTAACCACTTTGACCTTGAACGAGATAATCAGTTTAGGAAACTTTTTCAATGGATCAGTTGTTTTATGCATTTTTTTGATTTGTTTCATGGTTTCCTAATTGCGTACATGTTCAGGAAAATTATACGGATGTTACAAACTTTGTGGCATTTTTGTATCTCTTGTAAACAAAACTTTCAGCTCTCAGAACATTAAAACAACATCAAAGACCGTTTTCTTTTAAAATGTGCTAATCTGAAATCCTGTACTTTTGCAGTCTCTTTCTTATAAATGATGTGTCAGAACTGAGATTTTGGATGTAAAAACTGTGAACTCCTTCCATCAGAAAAAGGGTGAGAATTTAAAAAAAAAAAAAACGCAGCTTGAGAGAGACAAGGTAGCACTTTAAAGATGAAAAGAAACTAAGAGACCATTAATTGACCAGCACTCCTCTTTGAATTATAAACAGCAAATATAAGACAGGCAAAGTTCCAGTAGAGATCATGGTAATGCCTGAATCTGTATGCAGAGGGCTTTACGAATAGTATTGATCATTTAATTAAAGTGTTTTGTTTCATGCCTCTCTTTCGGAAGATCACCCTAGCTTGATACCATAATTGAGGGGCAGGTGGTGGCATGTGTATTTAAACACAAGAGAAGCATATTGGAAGATTGCAGTGCATGCTGCAGTTATCTAAAACTCAGCTTGTACACAAAAAGCATTTCTCAGAAACAAAGGCATGTAAGGTAAATAAGGTCATTGCTTCAGTGGAAGGGCTGAATGAAAAACACAAAAAGTATTTCTAATGTAGTCTTGTAGGCTATTTGAACTGACAAGTCATCAGCAGAATTAGGACAAAATTGTAAGTAGACTATAAATGTTTATTTTGTCGGTGCACTTGAAATGTAAAGTAGGCTTGCTATAAATGTGAGTCACTCAATTGAAAGTTCGAGATTTGTACCAATGTACTCTTAAAACAGGTCATGTTATATAAACTAGTACACACTTGAGGCCAGGTTTGCAAAAGTGTCTTGATTTTTCTAAAGGAAAATAAAAGCCCACAAAAGAAATCAAAAGTTTTTACATTAATAGCAGCAGACACTGCTGCTTATCAGTTTGGGATCATCTCCCACACCACTTTATTTCAGAATATTAGTGCTACTGTACAGAGAAGCCAGCTTAAAATACCTTATTGAAAACCAAACACAGGGCTTTTTAAGGTGTAAACATTTGTCAGCTTTCTTTCTACCAGTGGCAACATCTGGGTTTGATATGTTCTCAGTCTCCAACTTTCTTCTAATACTAGTCATGCCTTTGCTTTTCCTTTTCTTACTCTACACCATTAACATATTTCTATCCCCAGTTCAGATTCTATACACCAGCCACTGTTCAAAAGTGAATCTGACACTCTAACTAGAGTGGCCACTTTGGAATAATAGATAAAGCAAGAATAACAGCATTCTCAAATCTGATAATCTAGTTCTGATTGGTGGAGAGCGGTAGCCTCGCCTCTCCCAACTGTGTTTATTTAGGATCCATACAAGAACTGGGGTGGAGAGGGTGTCAACCTTCGCATTGCCCATTTATGCATGTACCCATTCTTACACAGGGTCTATTTTGAATCAACATTTTATACAATGTCCAGTGGAGTTAGGGTAGGGTCAGCATTTATCTGCAAAGAAAAAAAAAGTTTAAGGTTATTTCCTTTGCTAAAAAGGAAAGAAGGTTAAAGATACAAAAATTCAGCTATATTGCCTTCATCGGATGTACAACTGAAATGGAAAAAGAGCATGAAAGATATGCATGAAGGAACAAAGCCTGGGCAGATGAAATGAGAAAAGGTGAGAGTAGGTGAGAAAAAGCTGCTATTAAAGGAGACAAAGGGAGAGATTAAAAAGTTAGTTGGTCATTAAGACCTGGAGATATCTGAAGCAACAAATCACTTAAACTGGTTGTGGTCCATCAGTGCAAACTGTGTATAAACAAATGTGCTGTACTATGATTGTGTAAATCACCTTGGGTAGGGACCGCCAAATCTGCTTTAGCAATAAATGTATTAAGAAACATGGAAGGTGTAAGAATCAAAAACAATCTTTCAGTACAGTGAATAGTGTAGTACATGTTTTATTAATTTGCCTAGTTTCAGATCCCATTGTCTTTTTGTTTGATATACTTTAAATTTTAAAGGCAGTAGAAGAAAATAAAAAGTCAGAGACTGAACACTGGAAAATTCAATAGAAAAAGTCACCTCTGTTGGCTGAATATATACAGTAGAATCATATTGTATAAAAATGTTCAATTTTTGATTTTTAATAAATTTGCAAACCTTTCTGAAAACATATTTTCACTTTGTCATTATGGGTTATTGAGTGTGCAACAATGGCAAATGTATCCATTTAAAATTACATCTACAACACAATAATGTGTGCAAAAAGTGAAGAAGTCTGAATCATTTCTGTACTGTTTCCTATCATGCTGTTCAACAAATCTGATTATTTCAATATGCACAAATAAACCTATTGAAATGAAGTGTTAGCCCTATGCTGCAAAAATATACAGTTTTGCAATCCAAATAATATGTTAGAAAAGCTTGCCTGGATCACCTCATCATTTTCTATAAGACTACCATATAGATTTTTTTAATCCGTGTGCTCCTTACTTTCAGGTTCAGCAGCACGCCACAACCAGGATAGTGTTTAAAAATGCAGGTATCTAAAAAACATGCATGTGAAAGCATTGTGATTTTTTTTTTTAGTTTAATTATGTTCTTTTTGAGGTAGCCCTTCAATGTTTTTCTTAGATTATTTTGAAGCATGTAAATAATTTACCCACATTTAATTTGCTTATTTTAATTGCAAATGGTCAAGGTGGTACACTTAACATTTAACCTGCAAGATCTTTTCTGCTAAGTTGTCACTGAGTTTCCAACTATGATGTACAGAGGTATCATATTGTGATTCACTCAGCCTGAAAATATCTGTTTCCAAAGATGAGTAAATATTCAAGATGATTTTCTGTTGGTTACCTTTGCAGTTTTAAAAAGTATGTAAATGTGTTAGGTAATCCTATTTCACCAAAAGAATCGGCATAGCATCTAGGGAATTATTTGATTCCATTAAACAGATACAGCTATTAATTTGTCCTTCGTAACATTCTTAGCTTTGCATAATGCACATTAATGCATAAACATGAATATATTATAAAATATGCAATGCATGTCATGCAGCAATTATCTTTAATTAATATTTAATATGGAACTGGCAATATTGTATATGATCCTGTTATTATCAATTAATCATGTCTATCACCATTTATAAGTTTATTAAAGACCCCTGCTGTGTGTGTTCTGTTAGTCTAATAGAGTATAATTTAAAGCATATAGTCTTAATTTATCCCCATTATATCAGGTTAAAGTGCATACTTTACCTCTTGAAAGACAAATAACATATCAAATAGCTTACTGCTTATGTCTGGAGGCTGGCACCAGCTTAATTACAATAAACATTTACCATTTTGTATGGTGCAGTGAGTGTATAGCGTATGACATTGTAAATTAGCTTCAGAATTTGTATCACCTCATGTAAGAGAAATATGATTAAATAAAATTCTGCTTGCCTTATATCCAGTATTTTAGTGATCCAAAAATGAGGCAGCTATTTAGAAAAATGACTAATGGATGAACACAGCTCTTCCACAGCCAAGTAAATAAGCAGTAGTTCACATCATAACTGCATTGTACAGGTGCTAATATGTAATTTTAATCATACCTCACCTATTGCAAAATAAGTGCCCTTAAAACCTCTTCAGAATCATCAGTATCCACCTCACAGAAAAGAGGACTAAGCCAAGGTAACAAATTATTCTAAATGATTTAAGGTCTTTTGAGCTTTAGATATCCATTTGAAATTCTGGGTTTTTGTTCTGGAGCAATTACTGAAGAGAAGGCTTGTAGAAAAGTTTGCAAATTTTATGAAAAGTTTTATATTTAATGAAATATGCATTCAAAGATACATGGTTCCCTTTGGGGGAAAATCATGCAACCCTGAAAAATGACAGACCAAAAGAAAAATTTACAATGTTAACATTTTGCTAATTTTTTTTTTCATGCCATGCAAATTCATTTTTAGTACTTTAATGCACTGTCACAGTGGAAAATGCGGGCAATAAAGTTTCCTTTTGAAAAAATGCCAGACCTAAAAGTTAACATTTGAGTTCGATTGCATCTTCGGCGAAACCTACCTGTTTTCTTAAATCCAAATTTTCATTCTACAAAAAGTAGCTCACAAAAAGAGATTAGCAGATGAATTATTAATGTTTACATATCAACATTTCAAACCAGGAGATCAAGAAATTTAGCCACCAAAATCAGCATGCTAGGAAAACTAGTAGGCAAATAGTTCTTGCTCTGAGTCTTAAAGTGTATTTCACTTTGAAGAATGAAACGCAGTGAATATTGACAAACAATAATCTTAGATATTAATGAGCATGCCGCAATGGCTTTTAAAGGAGTACTACGCCTGAAGATATTTATGTTATTTACCCCATGTAGTTTGTAGTGATGGCAGAGAAAAAAATTTTATCTCATATTTTTTTTTGGGCAGAACAGACATAGCAAAGTTTCTGATTGAACGAGACCCAGTGGTGAACAACACTGGACAACAGCAAACATAATGTCTATAAAAAAAATCTAACATTACTCATGTTGCATAATCCACATGCTTGCATATTTTGCTAAAATATTGTTAAATAGTCCAGAAACAGGAAGCCCATTACATGGGTTCACAGCTTTTAATTACAGACAGGACTATTGACCAATGAATGATGGAAAGAGGTCATCACTAGAATCTACATGGGGTAAGCAACAAATAAACAAATATTTACATTTTTTTGGGTGAAGTATTCCTTGTAGAATAAATATAAGTCGCACAAAATAAAGAGTTGGGGAGTCACCCCTTATATTGTGTTTTTGAACAGTCAGAAAGTCCTGATACTTGTCTGATGCACTGTAAAACAACAAAAGACAATAAAAAAATGAATGAATCACATTTTATATTATGGCAGCAGGAAGTAGGGTGAGGCCATCAAGGTGGGATGGACGTGAGGCCAACAAGGCGGGATGGACATGAGGTCATCTGGAAAGGGGCGGAAATGAGGAAAATTCACTTAGTCCTCCGTGGTACTGTATGAAGAAAGAGAGAAGGCATTAGTACTCATTACTGATTCTTTTTTGGAATTCTCTGAAACTCACTTCTAAGCCTTCCACAACCTAGTAAGGACCTGCAGACAGTACTGAATCTGAGTGGAAATGAGTTTGCTTGCATGAGTAAAGAAGAATGATAAAGCACATTTTGAACAAACTCTGTGATTGACAAAATAATACAAATGTCCTGCAAGATATCATCAATATACCTAAGAACACTTTCCAAACCTATTTAATTGTTTGTCTGGCAAATTGCATGTGGGTGGTAGCCAGAGGTCAGATTCAATGTACATCCAATCTTCTCAGAAAGTATTGCTAAAACAGAAGACAAATTGATAACGCCTAACATATATGATTGAGGATGGGAGCCAGTGTAAGCTGTAAATTTCTGTAGGATATTTTTCTTAAAGTTCCTTAGCAGTAGAGTATTTTGTTAAAGGATTGAAATGAGCACCAGTGGTGTCATTTCTTTGACCTCTCATCCATTTATGGCTCACTCTTTAATTGAGGGTTGGGGCTAAGCTCATGAAATTATCTACTTAAGCTAATGATGCACCCGATGGCCAAAACAGTAGGGTGATGTGTGGGGTTGTTGGTGATCAGTAATAGAATCCTTCATGCTAATTGATTCCCATGGACAATCGGGAACAGGTTGTAATAACTGATTTGGAAGTCTTGGAACAGTCTTGGAACAGCTCTGGCAAACACCTCACAAATCATGACATAATTGTGAATATCCCTCAGATGTTTTTTTCACCAAAAACACATCTGGAGGAGTTCAAAAGTCTGTTTAATCTTTTATAACACCCAAATATAATCCTCCCTGGTGAAACTCCTAAGGTTCATAAAAAATCCATCTGGTATTTGGTCTGTGACTGAACTGGAAGCAGCTGGTAATTTTCTTTAACGATTCAGTAGGATTCACTAATAATGATGGTAGATAAAATTCTTTCTGGGGTAGAATATCTTAAGGTTTGTTTTTTTTTAGCTTTTCCATTGTTATTTTCAGGTCTGTAAGTAATCACAAAATGTAATCCTGCTAAAGAACAAATCCCATTAACCTTTTCAGGCATTTATACATAGGGCAGTTTTCAAATAAATAAGATTATGAAAGGAAATTGCGCCCCCCTCCAACCAGTGTCCGTAGTCTTCTATCACACTCTATGATACTTAACTTCTGATGGCTTACTAGAAGGATCACTGACCAATCTGCTTAAAGCAGAAGCTGTACCAATTTTACTTATAGAAATACTATGTACCTTAAACATGGAACAATTTAACTCCATTAGATTTATTTTTGTTGTTTGTTGTTTTTCTTTCAGTTAGTAACCCTTCTTAGGACCTAATTATAATAATCAGAGATTTTGCAATCCCACAGAGGAAAAAAGTTCCTTTAAAAGATACCAGCCTGAATAGCTAGCAGTTCAATAGGATTGCAGAATTGGCAAAGCACATTTACGTTTTAAACGAAAATTTCCCTGCTACACAACAAGAAGCTATCGAAAAGGGTTCCAGATTTGTATTTTAACTTTATTCACTTAAAAAAAAAAAAAAAAATTAAACAAAGCACAATAAACATGTAGTGCTGGGTTTTAAAGTGTAGTGGTGGTGATGATGATGATGATGCAATGGTGGCATACATACGTACACAAAATGGTGTGGTAAAACAAACACATAACAGTAACAACTATTAACATATTTCAAGAGACAATAAAATTAATAAAAATAATGATATAGGGAGATTCTCTTGATGACCAAAACCTTCCAAAATGTCAAAGAACCATGAAACAAAATTTTCACAAAACAGGAAAAACTATTTTCATGTAACATTTATACACTAATATATCTAGAAAGCTATAATTTACAAAGGCTTGAATTGGAAGAGTGGTGTTTACTAAATCATATGGCATGACCAGATATTCATAATGGCCAATCACACCATTATAAACTTTTTCCCATTATTTTAAAAATTGGAAAATTTTAAACAGCACACAAATCCAATTTCAGATTTACTTAGGAAGAATGAGATTAACCATACTGGGTCTTTCACAATAATCTTATTTAATGCTGATAGTCATTATGAGGTAAGTCAGGTCCCTGACATTTCTGCAAGGATGGGGACCCTGTCTATTGAACCTGATGGTTGAATAAGCCTCTTCTTAAGATGTAATATAATGTTGTGCATTCTTTTGTTTTCTCACTTCTTATGCAGATGGTATATCTAGCAATAACTTCACTAGAAACTCAGTTCTGGTAAGAGATTAAATTGCGTCAGCTGCTTATTTGAAATATATTGACTATCAGTGCGTTCCACTGGACATAATTCAGATGTTGTTTAGGATAAAGTGACTCACTGAATGTTATGGAAATAGGAGTCTAGAAAACTTAGATCTTTTAGCAATCATTCTAATACGTCCCATTTATAGCTGTATTATTAAATTCAACAAAGTGTACTCTGACTTCTTTGGCAAACTTGGAGAATAACGCTCCAAGTATTCCTATTTATTCCCCTGAAACACTAGGATGTCCATTTAAGTCTGTATTTTACTAAGCATTTTTAACCAGCTAATTCAATTTTCAGTCATTTTGCCAGCGTGGAATCAATTACTTTTTTAGCTACCATCATTCAACAAATGTTGTTCCCCAGTAATTTCCTTTCCTTCAAAAGAACTACTGGAGCTGTCAATTTATTTTGTGAGTTAAAAGGGATTGGCTTTCTCTTAAGATTTTCTTTTTTTGCAGTTAGTTATGACTGTACAATAGGTACACTTCAGAAATTTGCCATTTCTAAAGCCCCTTATTTTCAAAATGCATACCAGCTGTTCTGCATCAATTTACTGTTGAAACTTTGAAAACAAGAAATCAGGAATTAGTGGCTCCGAAGACAACTCCCCGGTGACAAACTGCATTTTCTATTAAATAGCCTATATTTTACAACCAAATCATTGTACACAATTTTATTGTCACCTCTTTGCTGAGTTATTTTTAAACATCAAAATTAAAAAAGCATTCTTTATACTGTTATTCAGTGCCATACATCTGAATTCTACAAAGTTTTCTGTGCTTCTCAAACCCTGGTAATTAATTAATAAGCTATAAAAGCATACCACCTTTTGCTCCAATGATATGAAAAGTATTTTATGAAAAGTAAGAACCCTTCCAACTTAAAGATCTCACCATGATTAAAGGAAGACTTCACCCAAAAATATTTTTTTAAGTTACTTACCTCATGTAGTTTGTAGTGATTGCCAAAACAAATTTTGAATTTCATGTTTTCATAAAAAAGTTTATCATATTATACAAGCCCTTGGTGACCAATCCTGTGCAATAGCAAATGATGTGAAAAATGTTCCGGAAAAAAAAAAAAATCTCACATTGTTTTACATTATTGACATTTCAGTTACCTAGTCGCATGCTCAAAACAAGCGAGATGTATTTATCATTTGCTAAAATATTGTTAAAATGGTACTTCTGGGAAAAAGAATGCACATCGTGAACAGGAACCATAAATCTCGTAGACACAAGATTGTGGCCCAGCCTCTTAAGGGTCCACCCACAGAAAGCAAGGAACAGAGGAGCATGTATGTGCGTCGGTACTAAATGATAAATAAAGAGAATAGTATTAACTAAAATAAATAATCACAATAAACTAATGAAAATATTTTAAAATAAAAATAAGCAGGGGAATGCACCCTGTCTTTAACATAACTGCATTCTAATAGATTTGCTGTCTTTAATTCAGCTGTCAGGCTACAGACAGTATTATCCTTGGAACCTAAAGCAGCAGGGATACCTAGTCCTTACATGCCGCAATGGGATCCATGCTCCCTTGGAGTTTGTTCTTTTAAAATTGCAGCCATACTACAACCAATATAACCCTTTCTAGTAACCCCAATGGAGATATCAAGAAGTAGAGCTATGGTATTAAAGCCAATATATTTATCTTGCTCCTAAATGAGGCTTCCACTCCTATCTACAGTACAAATTGCAGAAGAAAGACCATAGGACAGTATAGACATAATAAATAAGATAGTCATCTTTATTGAAATGAAAGGGTTGGCACAGATCAAATAAGCAATATGCTTGAACAAGAAAGTAAGTGTACATCTTCAACTTGGTTTTGAAAGAGAGCAATTAGACCTCATAAACAGATGTAATTAGGGTTAATTCATAGAATACTGAATAAGAATAACCAATAGAAGAACATCAGGATGAATAAATAACTACTAAAGAATACTTGCTGCAAATGTAAAATGTGAACACTATAAGTATTGGAACCATCAGGAAGAGAACAGGCCATTCAGCCCAACAAACTCACTAGTCCTATCCACTGATTTCCTCCAAAATATCAAGTCTAGTAATGTCATAAAGGACAAAGAACATAGTCCAAAGAGAAGGATGCCTGGAAGCCATAGAGGAGTAATGCTACAGCAAGTGGCCTGAGTGACAATCATGTTGAAATGGTGGACTCTGTTATAGAGTATGTAAGGTATTGTGAGGTGATTGCAGCTAAAGCCCTTAAAAGCCACATTGTGTATTTTAAATGACTGACCTACCCTAGGACTGAGTAAACAGCGAAGATATGAGTATGTATATAAAGAGGGTTTATATATGTACAGTATATACAGTATTTCTTGTTTATATTTAGAAAGGGAGAGACAGAGTCGGTTAGCTGTTATTGTAGCTTCTTCTATTCCTACCCCTTTTTATTTTGCAAGAGCAGATTAAGTAGTAATACAGAAGACTGACAATATTCTAGCCACAAAGCATAATCAGAATAGCCTCTCGGGATATGGCTCCCTCCTTTCCTCCACCTAAATGTCTTCTCAGTCAAGTCAGGTTATGGTTTGGATCTAATAAACTAGAAAAATTAAATTGGTATAAAATTGAATTGCTCAGCTTTGATTCCTGCAGGTGGGGAGCATTTAAATTTAAAGTTGAAAGTCACTGTTTAATTTTTTTTTAAGAGTCACTTTAATCGAACTAACATTATTGATTACTGTTATTTAACAGTATTCTTTTTAAGTTTTTGACATTGTACACAGATATAGCTTAATAATAGTACTTAATAATATCAAATAATTGTTTGTTGCCCCTCTGCATTTTTGGATGCTATGTGCTATATCTCAAGAACCACATTTTTGCAAGTTTTTTGCTAACATGACTTTAGAACTCCGATGAGCTCTTACATTGCATAAAGAATGCACTTTGATGGACAATGAAACCCAGTGGAATGAATTCTTAACAGTATATTTTTCTCAGTATATCTCTATAAATAGTGTGACAGATGTCCTTTTTGGCAAAATTTCAAGCAAACACATTTGAGGAAAAAAACAACAAAAAAAGGTTTCCTACATTGAGAATGCTATAATTTTGGCCTTTGATTCTTCCTAATCCCTTGGTCAATGCTGTAATTCATTCAATATATACAGTAATTTTCATCTGTCCATATTTTAAATGTGTATATCCATATTAGGATCACAGTGTGTAGGATACTTTCCTGGCAGGAAGCAACTCTATACAGTACAGTAAATGATTTTGATATTGTAACAAGCACAAATGAGCAGGAGCATGATGCACACTATGGCTTACCTTTAGTAGACCTAAGCAAACCTTCCTGTTTGTAGTGGCTATAGGTAACCCTTCCAAAACAATATATATGGATTTTGACACTTGAGCAAGGTGCAGCTCACCTCACCTTTTCCACCTCAAGAGTGCACAAGTGATGACTACATTCACAATTCTTTGCACACTTGGTTCAACTACTTTCAATCTTCTCTCCAACATGGGGTCTCTCAAGGGGTCTGACTCCTGTTCTTTCTTGACCTCATCACAACATGAAGGCTTTCTGATACTCAGGCAAGCCATGCAGCTTCTGCTTTATGTTTTGTCCATCCCTTTCAGGACATCCTCAAACAGACTTTTGTCAGTCACTTCTACTGGTGGACTGCCTGGTCATTGTGGTAGCAATATTTATTTTCCTCCATTGAACTGACCAGCCCCCTGACAAGAACCTTCCAGATGTGAATATGAGGGCATTTTTTAAGGAAAGGAAAAAAAGTTTTGTTTGACTTCAGCTGTATTGAAATTCTGGGTAATGCATTGACTCGTATACAGATATTATGATCTGACAGCAATGAAACTGAATATTTGCTAGACATGTAAAGTGTTCATGCTGCGGCAAGTATTGGTTAGTGTGTCTTGTATACAGTAGTTTACACACAACTCTTTCAATTTACTGGGGTGTATATTGCTTTTGCACAACTGTTAGTTTGACTGCATATATGTTGTTTTCTTTACAGCTTAATTGGACGGAGTGTAATATATTGTTAATTTTGTGGCAAATACACTGGTTAACATATGTTGCAAATATGTGGATTTTCTCATATTTACAGTAAACCTATTCACACAGAGTTCTGTTGGTTTTCAGGTGCATGTATTGGTTTCAGTAGAACTAGAATGGTTTTCTGGAGCATATTTTGGAAAGTCACATAAGTAGGCTAGCTTTAGACACCCTATATTCAGGAACAACTGCAAACACAATATAGGAACTGAACTACAAATTGAATATCTCTCTATTATAATTAAAAAAAATTCTTTGACGTCCCACAAGAGACACTTTAACGTCCTACAAGACAAAGCAGTGAGACAAAAGGTCAGCTGTTGTACAGGCTTTTAACTGATCGACGCGCAGTGTGACAAGCAGAACATGCAGCTCGGCAGCGGCTGATCTGTCGGCATCTCCTTAGCGTGTGTTCAGCCACCACCCTTCACAATGCGAGCAGCAGAGACGCTAAGTTGCTGGCACGAAGTGCGGGTGGGAAAATGAAGCAAGCAGGGGGCTTTGCCCCCTAGTATTTAATATATTTAAAATATTTTAATTACTCCCCACCACTTTACTATGATTTAGTTCATATTTTTCAACTTTCTAGACATATAATCACATCATAGGTAGTGGCTCAATAAAAATAATGTTTTAAGGACCTAATGTTTCCAGACTTTTTACAGGTTTTATGGCAATTTCTGTATAATAGTACTCCATTTTATTGGGTAGAAAGTGGGTAGAATTATAGAGAGCTGAATGACGAGTAATTTCAGATCAGAATCTATTAAAATAATAACCTTTAGTAAGATATTAAGGAGCATGATCTTGTGTGTTTTTTAGCTGTTTCTCAGAAGAAATATTTTTTTCAGAATCATATTTTAAACATTTTAAATAAATTATGATTTATATCATTCAAAGAGTTTAACAAAAAACACAACCTTTTAAATAGTTGTGTTTTCCATCTATCCATTATCCAACCCGCTATATCCTAACTACAGGGTCACGGGGCTCTGCTGGAGCCAATCCCAAACAAACCCCGGGCAGGGCGCCAGCCCACTGCAGATAGTTGTGTTTTGAAAAATTCAAATATAATTGTTGTAGCAATGTTCAAAAGTTAAAAATAACACATAGCACCCAAATAAAAAATGTTTAATTTTACAAGAGTTTAATTCATTATTTTCCACTGCATTGAACAGCAGTAAACACTCATAACTGGAGGCTGGGTACCATTTGCTCATGTACCATCCAAATATGTGTCAATTTGTGCTTTCTTTGCATTTGCACATTTTAGTTGTTATAGTAATGAATGTTTACTGTGATTTTGAAAAACACAGTGAACTACATAAATTAAGCGTTTGCTGATTCAATTTCACCATTTAAGTTTCTTTTAGCAGCCTCACTAACCACACATCTCAGAGATTATGCACTTCAGTTACATGCTGTCTTGTTTTACCTCACACATGTTTTTTACAAAATAGATTGGTGGTTGGACACAAGTGTAACCATGCTAATTATAATCAGAGAATGAATATGAAGCCTACATTCATTTATCATGGTTATGTATTTCTAAAACAATTACATAAACTTGCAAAAGTGTTAAGCTTTTGTTGGCTTTGGAAATGCATTAAGATTTTTATGCTTCTTTAACTTTTCTCCCACTTTCTCTGTTTCTACCTTTGGTTGGGCTTCACTAATATCGACTTTGTGTATGTGTCTGCATGCTTGTGTGAGTTGCTCTGATATGAGAGGTTGAGAATTTGCCATTTTTGGAAAGATGTGTGTGATAAACTTTTTGTGAGCACTAACACACAAGTAATTGAGCTAATTTTTATAAATGTTTGTTGACAATTCTTTGTCTTAAGGATTTCTTAGGTTATGAGTCAAGTCTAACTATTCAATCTTTTACAATTAACAACTTTTAAAGTTGGTGACAAGAGCAGCCAAACCATTGATCATGAATTTCACAAAATTCAGCATACCTGTTTAAGACTCTTAAGACTTTTGTAAATTTTGAGTTCAATCAATAGTCAGAGTCCGACTTTAATCTTTTTAAGTTAAACATTTTCAAGTGCAGTGGTGGTATTTCAACCCATTTTGGTAAATTCACCCCATTTATTATATTTATGTTATAAACCTGAAGAAAGTCTGAAAAGGAGACAAACAAAGAAAAGAGTTGGGGCATCACCTTGGTGACCTTGTATACTTGAAGGTTTTGTAGAACAAAAAACATGCAATAATTGCGTAGACACCTTCTCAGATGTGAGTTCAAGACAGACATAGAAGCAAGATGGCCAGTTTCCAAGTTATATAACCTTGCTGCAGGAAGCGGAGGGTCTCGGAGGACAGACAATAGAGGTGACATCAGTGATGGAGTGGCTGTCATCTTCCATTCTACAGAGGGTGGAAAGTCAAAGGCATTAGAACACAGTACCAACCCATTTTTTAACCAGGTAATTACCATCACCAAAGTCCTTAAGCTGCTTTCCATAACCATGCATGTGACAAAAATTATGGCCATGTAAATATTTTTTAATCCTGCTAGCATTTCACTTTCTGCTATCACCAAATCAGAGTACATTCTTAATAGACTTTTAGAAGCTGGAGGGTTATAGATCTCTTTACATATGAAAACATAAGATAACTATGAATTAACTGCATTTGCTGTTTTAATTTCTGAAAATATAATTTTGCGCTGTTACTATACCTAACACACTTCACCTCCTCTTTGACCATTTATTTATTACTAAAATATTGAAAGAACCTCTGCAGCTCAGTTTTACAATTGTGCAATACCCATATCTACAGTAACTGCCTTTTACTGTTCTCTAATGTCCTTTTTAATTCCCCTGAAGTCCTAATAAGCCATTCAGCACTAAAGGTATTATAAAATATATGTTAAACTATTGCATTTTCTTTTGTAATTTGTTACCTCCTTTTTCAATCACAACAGATTTCTCCTAAATATTCAAATGTTTCTAAATTTAATGTTCAATTTGTGCTGCATTGTATGTAGTAAACTTTTAAACTACTCCTCTGTTGTCTTGACCATCTTCATTCAATTTTTGCTGCATATGCATTAAAGCCACCTAGAGAAGAACAGGTCATTCAGCCCAGCAAAGCTTGCCAGTCCTATCCACTTAATTCTTTGAAAAAAACATCATCTGGTTTGGAAAGTTCCTAGTCTTATTGTCTACCACACTATTTGGTAGCTCATTCCATGTATCAATGGTTCTCTGTGTAAAGAAAAACTTCCTATTGTTTGTGCAAAATTTTCCCTTAACAAGTTTCCAATTGTCTCCCAGTGTTCTTGATGAACTCATTTTAAAATAAGTCTCGATCCACTGTACTAATTCCCTTCATTTATCCATCCATCCATTATCCAACCCTCTATATACTTACTACAGGGTCACAGGGGTCTGCTGGAGCCAATCCCAGCCAACACAGGGTGCAAGGCAGGAAACAAACCCCGGGCAGAGCGCCAGCCCAACGCACCCCTTCATTTAATTTTTTCTTAATTTAGTAGTTTTACTGTTTGTGTATACTTTTCTACCAAAACACTTGAGAAGCTTTTTTACATTATGATCCTAATAGTTAAAGTACTTCTACCAAATGCTGTCCTGGTTATTACAAAACAAGAAATCTAAATAGGCTTTTTTCCTTTAACAAACTGTAAAAATAAGGTAATCAGTCAATTCCTGTTAATATTCGATTAAAGTTAAAGTTCAATTAAAGTTTCCATTACTATAACATCTCCCTGTAAGTTTTTTTTTTAATACTAACATTATATCTAAAATATTGTTGAATATATAACTCTCTCCCAATATCCAACCTCTAATCCTGTTGCTTTCTAGCAGAATACACATACCGTCACTAACTGTAAGCCAACACATATTCATATTTTCTTTAAATTGACTGGTCACACCCCACCTTTTTGTATCTGCTAGATAACATGCATCCTATTTAATTTATAGTTATTGTCCCTGCTAAGACTTAACTAGGTTTTCTAGATTTATCTTTATCTATAGATTTATATTTATGTAGGTTTTTTCTAGGTTTATGTGACGATCCCGCTGCCTTCAAATGTAATGGGTGCCTGAAAACACTTTTTTTCCTGTGTGTACTGTGATATGATTAAAAAACAAATATGTTCATATTTGCATTACTGCCTGTAATGCACATTTGAAGCCCAGAAAAAATATTAACAATATGGGAAAAGAACAGCACTGCCTGAAATTCTTTCTTGTTTCAACTTTCTTTATTTTAGCTCTTCCAGCTTGCCAATTAAACAGGGTTCACCAGATGGTGTCCCAACTATTTATCTTTGTATACTATCTTTATTACATATGCAGTATATATACAGTACATATATACAGATATCTTGTATATAAACGTATACTCGTAGAAGTGTGTGTGTGTCTGTCCAGCCCAGAAGTGAGAGGTGGAGATGGGGTAAGGGCTCCTCCTCTGAGGAAACTGACAATTCTCTTAGCAGCTAATAACACAAGCGAGGCAAGCATGTCAGTAAAACAAAACCTCAGAAGAAAGACAGTCACTTAGCTGCTAACATCAGCAAAACAGTATCCCTTTTACTTTTCCTCCTGCTGCTGAGGTGAGCACAACGGCAAGATGAATCCTCCTAGGCAAGATGAATCCTCCTAGGAGAGAGATGTCCAGAGTAGTTCCTTTCAATTACCTGACATCTCTACATTTCGATTTTTTTTCTGACAATTTCAATAGTTTCTAGGACCCCGGCTTTTCACAGCATGGGCTTACACAGCTAGTTCAGATATAAATATATATAGTTACAGTATATTTACATAACGGGTCAAAAGTTTTTTTCCAGTCGTTCTTCAGATTTAATCAGTTGAAAGGCAATGAATTACCTAAAATGGTGAAAAGGTAAACATTAAATTACCAGATGTTTACATTTAAAGTTTACGGTAGCAAAAACTGAAAAGAAAAACGAAATATCAGAATATTACCAAAGGGCCTTCTTCAGAGAACAAATAGATTGCAACCTACAGATGTTCTGCAGTAATTAAAGTAAATTAAGCCTCCCAAGTTAAAGCAAACAATTTGCACAGGTGTCCCAATGACTGTCTTAAAGCAGAGTTGGAACAGACTGCGCTACTACACCCTCTGAAGTACTACTTGGATGTGTTCTAAAACTTTTGATCGGTAGTGTAGATGTAGTTTCTTAAACCTACCCAGTCCAATTCAGGCTCATGGAAGGCCCAAGCCTACCTCGACAGGAAACAGTCCTGGAAAGAGCATTTTATAATGGATATAATTAAACAATGTGCAAGTACATTTGTGAATAACTATCATCTTAGTCTGTGAAGTATGGACTGCTCTCAATATTTTCTATTTTTCTTCTACTAGCTGGATCTTTGACATTTAGATATTCACTTAGCTGTCTTCATTGATCCATCAGACCACACGTTTATATGATTTAAAAAAAAAAAATTTTCAACAAATTTGTCTGACGTAGAATCAAGCTTGACATCAGAAATGTCACTGAATAAGTTATTTTCCAAAATGCCAAGTTACATTTGTTTTTAACCATTTATTTATTTTATTTTCAAGGTACAGTACATAAGATCACAAGGGTCCCAAAGGGAAGCAGCATTCAGCAAAAGAGAAGACATAAGTGCAAAGTAAAACCACTCAAAATAAACCAATAAGTCTGCTGTGTTCCAGGTGTATCCATTTTCTCTGAAGCTGTTGTCCTGACAGGATGTCCATTTTTGCCTACAATAAAACATATTTCTATTTCTTTTTATATCACAAAATGGGAAGCATTTAGTTAGCAATATTAAGCAAACATAAAATCATGTCTCCAGTATTAAACTGCACAATTCATAAACTTTGATTGTGCATTTCCCATTAAAAGATCATTAGTAAAATGCACTTAATCCAGTCCAGGGCTATTGGGAGCTGGAGCTTTTACCAGGAGCACTGAGCACAAAATAAGAACCAGGTTGTGCTCTGCACCAGACCATTGCAGGGCCCACTGATGCATTCACCAACATAGGGCTGATTTCATAAATGTGCATCTTTGGGGTGTGGGAGAAATGCTACAGTGCCGATTCACAAACCTTCACAGACAGAATGTGTAAAGTACAAATAAATAGCTGCCAGACATTAGATTAGACCCAGGAGACAGCAGCACTAACCATTGTTAGCAGCATAGTTGGCTCCTTGGCAGAGCTAGCATTTTGTTCTGGTTTATTATAATTTTGCTTAATTTAAAAATATAGTGTAGGATGTTGATTTGTTTTAATTTTTCATACAGAGAAGAATTTCTCGTTTTAATATGCTGTTAATGCTCTTCTAAAGTGTTTAAAACTAGCTGTGAAGAAATCTGGGATTACCACTTTGATCAAGTTATCAGCTGTCAAGTAGGTTAGTTTTAACATCAATTTTTAAAGAAAAAAATTAACAGAAAATTAAAGGCGACAAGGAAGTCAGATTTTTATTTATGCTTGTCATTAATAGTGCCAAATTGTTTTCTTTTTTTTCTTTAAACTTTGGAACCCTTTTCATTCCCTTCAAGGACGACTGCATAAGTGAGTGTGACATGCAAGATGAATGAATCACTGCTTATTATTTTGTCCCCAACTGATTTTTTTGTTGAGTGTTAAAAAGTTATTTAAAAAAGAAAACCCGAAAGACCAGTGTAATTTACTCTATATAGCCAAAAGTGTGTGGACACTCCTCCAAGTTATTGAGTTCAGGTGTTTCAGCTGCACCCATTGTTAACAGATGCCTGTTAACAATCTCTGTTGACAAACATTGACAGTAGAATGGACCATAATGAAGAGCTCGGTAACTTTAAAAGTGGCACTGTCATAGGATGCCACCCTTGCCACAAATGACTATGTTAAACTTCTACTTTTTTTAGATCTACTTTAGTCAACTATAAGTGCTATTCCTGTAAAGAGTAAGTGTCCAGGAAAAACAGCTCAGCCACAAAATGGTCGACTACACAAACCCTCAGAGCAAGAATGCCTAGACAGGGCTGTTGACCAATGAATGAGGGGGAGACAGGACTTCATTTCAAAAGAGCAACCCAGTGTGAAGGAGCTTCCTGTTTGTGGACTACTTTTGATTTTCCCAAGTTATTCCTTAGTATTTTAGCAAAAAATGTGTTTTACTGTGACGATGCGGGTTCGGCTCCATGCTCCCATCACTGTTTGGAAGCCCTTGAACACAACACCGTCGGTAATGTCACCGATGAGCTAGACAGTGGAGGCAATAACAATTGAGCAAAGGGGATGGTATAAATGTGCAAAGTGCTTTTATTAAAAAAAACAATCAAAAACAAAGTGTTCAATAAATAGTGCTGTGCAGTTCAAAATTCTTCAATAAATAATCCAATAAAAAATTGTGGAGGTTAAAAATACACAAAAACAATCCTTAAAAACCAGAGGTTAAAACGTTCATACAGGAGCAATCTTTAAAATCAATAACAAGTGCCAAGCTCGGTGCTTCTTTCCTGTTAGCATTAGCGTCTCACCTGCTTCTCCCATACGGGCCCTTCGACAGGCGAGACGCTCTCTCTCTGCAGCTGCCCTTTTCTTCTACATCCATCCACACGAGACTGGAGACCTCCCGATCCCTGGCTTCGGTCTGGCACTCATCCCAGTCCCGAGACTTGGTTCACACCAACGGCCAGGAAGCACACGTTGGGGAATCCATCACCAAGCCTCACGATTCCCGCTGCCTTTCCGGCCTTCTGCGGCCAGTCGTCTTTCCCTGGTCACTCCCGCTACCTGATCGCTCAGCGGGAGCGACATCAACTCTAACGCCTGGGTGTCGGCCTAACACCCAACTTCCTCGCAGCTGCCCACGAGCGCTCGTTCGCTCGCTCATCCACACACTCTGTGTGTCTCTCTCTTGCACCGACTTGCTTCCTCTCTCGCTCCCTGTAACCTCCGTCCTTTTCTTTTAATTTTTCATCTCTGATCTTTTCTGTCCTCCCAACCGACTTGCGCTTCTTATTATATTGTGAAGGGCCATAGCAGCTGCAGCACATTAGCCACGAGAACAATCACGGATGTGGGCAGTCCCTCACCTGTGCACTCGGTGAGAAATGTCCACACCGCAGATCGCCCCGCGGCTTGCTACGACTACTACGCCCCCTCACGAAGCCGCCGCGAGTGCGGTGATTATTTGTTTAAAAAGAAACGGCCTTTGCAGAATGAGCTGTGGACCCATAACACCACATTTACACATTGTGAGCTTACGTTTGGGTGATATGACATGTGGATTATGCAACATAATTAACATGGGATTTTATTCATGGCTGGGATTGGCTCCAGCAGACCCCCCGTGACCCTGTGTTTGGATTCAACGGGTTGGAAAATGGATGGATGGAAGTTTTTTTTTATTGTGCTTGTTGTCCAGTGTTGGTCTCCATTGGCTCCCATTATATCAGAAACATTGTTATGTTCATTTTCTATTAAAACATGAGATTGATAGTTTTTCTTGGCCATCGCCACTGTTTTTTAGTCGAATATTCCTATTACACTATTGATCTGACTGTTTGGCTTTTTGATCCAAGCTTGGTAAAAGACCGATTTCAGATTATCTTTTCTGGATTTTGATAGCCTGATTTTTTTCCTCTGCCTTTATTTTCTTTGGGCAGAACAGCAGGATCAGCAAAGTGGGTTGGTAACTAATATTCATCTGTCAAAATGAGATGCAACAGAAGCTCATATTGAGTGGACAACTATCTCATAAACAGTAACTAACAGACATTTAAGATATCAGACTATAGCCAGAAACAGAATGTGAGCAGAAAGCGAGCACACTGCACATTTTCAAGACAAAAAGTTAATACTAGCAATATCTATAGTATAATCTATAACACTTTTGTGGGTTAAATACAGTAAATAAATAACCTCACCAACAGTCCACAAAATAAACACAGTGCCACTAAGAACACATCACAAACTGTAGCATAATCTTTGAAGACTCTGTAGCCCAGGATAAATGTCACAATTAGTGATACTTTTTTTTTTTTTTTAAACTTCAAGTGATTTGTTTCACCTTAGAAATGGATGTATATTGTTTAATTGCTTCTGATGTTTTTCAGTTAATTCTAATCTTTCTTGACTAATCTGGTATCTCATAATTGTTTACATGAAAGAGTATGCAGTATAACCTTATTTTTTATTTTATTTTATTTTTTTATTTTTTTTTTGAAAAGGGGAGGGTGTTTTATCTTGGTAGAGTAATATATGTATTGCTCTACTTTCCCCTATTGTATTATTAATATGCAGCCTTAGAATGCCTAATCTCACAGACGTACCACTGTTTATAAGATATTATTTTATATAACTTATCCCCACCTTCCCTTCTATATCTATAACCTCAGGCAATTAGATGTAGTAAAAAGACAAGCAGGAGTTAAGTTACACATAAAATTATGTATTACTGATAATATTCATAAATAATAACAAAATGCAAAGTACATTTGAATATTGGCAACCATACAACCTGATAAAATGGTGATGTGTAATTCAGGTGGCACACTGACTTGTAGTTACTTAAAATGTCTCTAGTTAAGGCATCGTTGGTGCTCAGCTTTCAGCCACATGTCTGTTCAATATGGCTGCTGAGCTGTGCTCTTCATTGTGTTGACTTCATCATCACAGGTTAGCAAGGGAGATGCTTCTTCATCATATGTTGGTAAGAGAGATGCTTCTTTCAGAGGTTAGTAAGAGAGAGAATGTGAGGTTAAGCACGTACATTTATAGATGTTTTCTCCAACCCCTCGAACCAATAGGACATCATGGTACTTAGATGCCTCTAAGACAAGCCAATTCCAAACAGCCATACCTCAGACAAATGGGTGAAATAGAACATCTTAACACCTGCCCCAAAACCATATGTTAAACATCCTGGCTTCCTTGCAGGGGGTTCAAAGACTTTAGTAGAGAAATACTCATCAAACTGGTTTAAGACACATCCCCCCAAATCCTGTCATAAAATTACAAAGAGACAGTCGTAAAAGGGGGGGGGAGTGGCAAACACGAATACCTCTAAATTACATTGGTTTGCCTAAATTATAAAGACATACAAAACATTTATCAAGTTATATGCAAAATCTCACATCACAACAGAGGGGAAAAATGTGTTGCAGAATTCAGGGCTTGCAGTGGGAAAAGGCAAACGTAATGGAATAAACAGACATCACCAGAGGAAACAGAACCTTCTCAGGTTGATGCCTCTTGTAACGTAACAGTTTCTTCAGTTGTCTGATTTGAAAGTTACTGGCAGTTGGTTCTGTTGCTAATCTGATTTTAGATTGAATTTGGGGACTCTAAAAGGAAAACAAAGTGTAATTACAAAACTGATGAAACCATGTCAGTCAAATAAAAAGGGACTGATACAATTGGGTTCTCAGAAATCTCACTATATCTGTAGTACTGTAGATTAATCTTCTTATATTAAAAATAATATATCACTAAGTGCTGTATGTAAAGGAATTTTATCTTTGTCTTTTGACTTTTATTAAAAAACGATTGCACATTATTTACCTTATTAAGCTTTGTGTAACAACCACGTAGCGTATTTGGAACTTTGTAGTAGTTTAAAAGCTACCTAAAATTTGTAATACCAAATGACAGTGGGTGTCCAGTAGGGCCTTGTTAGACATTAATATGAGTTTTATACATCTGCTCTATTTATCATGCTGTTACTGACAAGAAACAGCATACACCCAGCCAAGAATGTAATTAGCTAACATAAGAGAGTTTTAAGAGACAGAATTGACTGCTTCTGTAAAAATTTAGATATCTTTTTTGTTGGTATTTTGTGAAAAGCTAGTATTTATGTTCTTTGTAATCACTAGGCAAAGCAACTGAGAAAATGTCTTATTAAAACAGACTGGTGCAGTCATTTTACCACAAAGTTAGCGGCATAGTCATAACAATGAAGTAATACTTTATATCAAAAGGTGAGATGCACTTTCTCTTAAGTGTGTTTAAATTTAAAGTTCCATTAATGAAAATTGACCGGCTTCTAACCCTGTCTAAACAGATACCCTTTTTCACATTGAATCTCCAGCTCTTTACAGACTTATTATAAAAATTGCACACTAAAAGGGCAATGTGGCAAGTTTAAGTACCAAAAAGGAAATGGGTACACTTAGGAATCGAAGACTGTATTAAATAAACATTTTCACAGTTTTTGTTTATATTGGATTGCACATTTTGCTGATGTGTTTCCCAAAACCTAAACAGAATTTTTTGTATATATAAATTTGACATTTTGAACACTGAATGCCTGACACTTCCCCTTCAAGGTAAGTACTTGTCACTCAATAGATGCTTCTGAAATCTTTTAATATAGTACAAACAAGAAGTACTTACTAAATTTAAAATCCACAATCTGTTTTCCCTTTCTGATTTAATTCAATTGCCTATGTAGCACAGTTTTAGCCAACACACAATTCTGTAAATAACAGCTTTTCTGTTGTTTTTCATCTTTTTTATTTAAGTAGGTTTGTTCATTCCAGCAAGGTGAATGTAAAATCCGTAAGAAAAAAAGGAATATAAATGAAAAAAAAAAGTTTGAATAGTGTAGAAAAACTTCTGAGAGTTTGACTGTGGTATTTGTTATATTCTCCATTGACGACTGCATGTCATCAGTGCCTAGTGTGTAATTAGAATTAGTGTATGTTATGTTACATTTAGAATTTCAAGGAGCCTTCTACAGAGCCTGTTTCTTACTTCACTTCTTATGTTCAGTTAAAACAAAACATGTTCAAATTCCATTTCTGTCTGATTATTGTTTTGTTTTGTTCAGACATTTTCAAAGAGTGGAAACATGTTTTCTGTGTCAAAAACAAAGACAAAAAGGTTTGTTACTCTAAGATCACTTTGGACAAGGAATAAAAAAAGGGCAACACAAATTGATAAAGCATACAGTGTATCTTGAGGGGCACCACTATTAAAGGATATGGCTGTATACTGCATTTTATTCATCTATATTTCTAGCGTGTTTATTACACTTAACAGTCAGAGCTGTCAAAGTAACATCCATTTTATATGTTCTGTAATGGCAGTTTTATGGTTGCCAATTTGTATGTGTCGCTGCAGGATTTGGAGGGATAAGTAACTAGAATAAGTAATGGAGGGTTAATTATAGTAGTGGGTCTGACCAAGCAGCTCTTATCTACTTATTTGTCACTACATTCCATTATTAGGATATAACTAAGGGAACAATACACATATATCATGTGTGAGAAAGACGCTATATAGCGCCCGACCCGACACAGATTAGACACAGGAGGCATGTGTAAAATTAAATACATTTTTATTTTCTTCAGCTGTGAAACACGTCTTCTCCATGTCCCACTAGCCCAACACAGTACCAAGCACACAATAAACACTAATTTCAACTCTTCTCACTCCACCACTCCTCACCAAGCTTCGTCCTCCTTCCACCCGACTCTGGCCCCTGAGTGGTGGTCGCTGGCTCCCTTTATAGTTTACCCGGAAGTGCTCCAGGGGCTTGATCCCTCATTTCCGGCTGCACTTCCGGGTGTGACGAATTGGTTGCCCACACAGGCTCAGGAGACCTAAATAAAGTGTCCCCTGATGGTTACCTGCGGGACCCAACAGGGCTGCACCTAACTCCAATTCCCAGGATGACCTGCGGGAACCCGAGACACTGTTCCACCCCAGCGAGTTGGCCAACTAGCGTTCAGGGGGAGGTATTGCAATGTCCATGGCTGTTCCCCCTGAATATAGTGTGCAGGGGCGTCCCGGCTAGGTAAGGACGCCAAGCCCCTGTCACACATGTCACACATTCACATTAGATGATCGCCTTCAAGGCTTGTCACAGGTGAGAAGGGGAGCTGTTGCTAACGGCCTCATCTTTTCTTTGCTCTGTGGCAGTGAGAAGTCTCCCCTTGAGTGAAAGTAACCCTGCCCCTTCCAGCTGTATGGCTATTAAAGTCCAACATCACCTGATGTTGACATCTCATTTGGACCCAAACTTGGTGAAAAGACAGAGCTTCCTGTGTCTGACCTGCTCCCAAGAGCCAAATATTTCTACAAAGCCAAGAAGGCTGCAGTTCTTGATTTCTGTTTTGTACCCTCAAGCACGGATTTTGATTTATTGTTGTTTAAGAATTAAGAGGGTCAACCCCATTGGCACCCCAACAATTGTGGGACTTTCCCTACAATTAGATTGATAGGTAGATACTTTATTAATCCCAAGGGGAAATTCACATACTCCAGCAGCATCATACTGATAAAAAACAATATTAAATTAAAGAGTGATAAAAATGCAGGTAAAAACAGACAATAACTTTGAATAATGTTAATGTTTACCCCCCGGGTGGAGTTGAAGAGTTGCATAGTGTGGGGGAGGAACAGTCTCCTCAGTATGTCAGTGGAGCAGGACAGTGACACCAGTCTGTCGCTGAAGCTGCTCCTCTGCCTGGAGATGACACTGTTCAGTAGATGCAGTGGATTCTCCATGATTGACAGGAGCCTGCTCAGCGCCCGTCGCTCTGCCACAGATGTTAAACTGTCCAGCTTCATTCCTACAATAGAGCCTGCCTTCCTCACAAGTTTGTCCAGGTGTGAGGCGTTCTTCTTTATGCTGCCTCCCCAGCACACCACCGCATAGAAGAGGGCACTCGCCACAACCGTCTGGTAGAACATCTGCAGCATCTTATTGCAGATGTTGAAGGACGCCAGCCTTCTAAGGAAGTATAGTCGGCTCTGACCTTTCTTACACAGAGCATCAGTATTGGCAGTCCAGTCCAATTTATCTTCCAGCTGCACTCCCAGGTATTTATAGGTCTGTACCCTTTCCACACAGTCTCCTCTGATCACGGGGTCCATGAGGGGCCTGGGCCTCCTAAAATCCACCACCAGTTCCTTGGTCTTGCTGGTGTTCAGGTTTAAGTGGTTTGAGTCGCGTAATTTAACAAAGTCCTTGATTAGCTTCCTATACTCCTCCTGCCCACTCCTGATGCAGCCCACGATAGCAGTGTCATCAGCAAACTTTTGCATGTGGCAGGACTCCGAGTTGTATTGGAAGTCTGATGTATATAGACTGAACAGGACCGGAGAAAGTACAGTCCCCTGCGGCGCTCCTGTGTTGCTGACCACAATGTCAGACCTGCAGTTCCTGAGACGCACATACTGAGGTCTGTCTGTAAGATAGTCCACGATTCATGCCACCAGGTATGAATCTACTCCAATCTCTGTCAGCTTGTCCCTAAGGAGCAGAGGTTGGATGGTGTTGAAGGCACTAGAGAAGTCCAAAAACATAATTCTTACTGCACCACTGCCTCTGTCCAAGTGGAAGAGGGATCGGTGTAGCATATAGATGATGGCATCCTCCGCTCCCACCTTCTCCTGGTATGCGAACTGCAGAGGGTCGAGGGCACGGCGGACCTGTGACCTCAGGTGGTGAAGCAGCAGCCGCTCCATGGTCTTCATCACATGTGACGTTAAAGCGACAGGCCGGAAGTCATTCATCTCACTAGGACATGATACCTTTGGGACTGGGGTGATACAAGATGTTTGCCAAAGCCTCAGGACTCTCCCTTGTTCCAGGCTCAGATTGAAGATGCGCTGTAGAGGACTCTCCAGCTCCAGTGCACAGGCCTTCAGCAGCCGTGGCGATACTCCATCCGGACCTGCTGCTTTGCCGGCACGAATTCTCCTCAGCTCTCTGCTCACCTGCGCTGCTGTAATTGTGGGTGGGGATGTCTCTCCTATGCTGGTATCAGCAGAAGGATGGGTGGAGGATGCAGTACTCTGAGGTGAGAGTGAGTTAGGGTGGTCAAACCTGTTAAAGAAGTTGTTCATCTGGTTTGCTCTCTCCACGTCTCTCTCGATGGTGGCACCCCGCTTCGAGCTGCAGCCAGTGATGATCTTCATCCCATCCCACACTTCCTTCATGCTGTTATTCTGCAACTTCTGCTCCAGTTTTCTCCTGTACTGCTCCTTCGCCACCCTGAGCTGGACTCGGAGTTCCTTCTGCGCGCGCATGAGATATATATATATATATTTAAATAATATACTGTATAATGTGTGTGTGTCTAAATTCCAACTGTCTGTTGTCAGCCAGTTTATTAATGTGAGCAGATGACTGTTTCATTTGGACTGAAGATATCTGAATCTGTGCCTCTCATTTGTGATGACACATCCATACCAAGTATGCTAAGAAAATGAGAAAGTACATTAATTGACTGTAGTTAATTTTAAAAGTAATAAAAATCATTGTTAGGGTGGTTTATCCAATTCTAATCAAGATTATGTAGCTGATGGTGCCAAGATTCATATTGAGAGAGTCAGTGCAAATTTTCCTAAATATTTTCTAGATCTGCAAAGCAACTAGAGATCTATCCTAAAAGTGTAATGGCTTTTTACCAAATATTAATTAAAACATATGGGGCATATTTGTGAACTCTTCTATATATTTGTTACTTTCAGTACATCTTAAAAGATTTGCAGAATTTTGTTTCTGTAAATACAACCTCAGCAAATACCTTCAGATATCATATTGTAGAACATCAAAATGGAAATCAGTCCAAGATTAGAGAATATTTTAGACACAGAAGAGAAGAAGAGATTGTAGTTTAAAAGTAAAAAGGGATGAAAATCTATAGACACAATTGATCTGAAGACGTACTTGTTAATGTTCCAAAGAAGAGTGCTGGGTGTTGAGATTTTTATTAAAGAATGGTCGGAACCAGATGTTGTGGTGAAAACAAAGACATTGTAATTAGTAAAATTTGTATAGGAAGGTAAAATTTTAGTTGCAAGTTTAGTTATTCAAGAAATGAATTTGTTGTGTGTTTGTGCTTTGAGTTGAGGAATTGATGTACATGTAACAATTAAATATAGCTGCTGTCTTTAATGATGACTCATTTTTTAAGAGTAAAAAAAATCTGCATTTACTATTGATGCACAACCCACATAGATTCGGTTTTAAGTTAGTTACATTAAAAACAATGAAAATTAACAAATACAAATGAAACACATTACGCCTTAATTACAAAATTGAAGGCAGAAGTAAAAATTAGAATAGCACAACATAATCAATGCATACACTATGTACAGTATATGATTATAGAAACAAACTAGACACTGTTAGGAAAGTTTGAAAATGTCTTGCCATACATTTAGAATCAAAGCCAATGCTCTGTATGTACAAATGCATGTTAATTATAAGAGATGGTTTGCAGCTCTGTACCTTAGTAGAAGAGTTATAAAAATGGCTCAGAATTCTGACCAAAAGCTCAGGGAGCTGGGCCAGTAGATGAGTAAGACTGTCATTCCTTTCTGGAGACCAAACTCTTTCAAGTAACCTTTTGTTGCGACTTGCTTAATTTTTTTTGCAGTAATGTCGAACCTTGAAGAAAGTATACAGAGAGTTAATGTAATCACACTAGAGGACTTCTGCATCTGAGTCTGGCCTTGTTTCATACTGTAGTTGATGGACTAAAGTTTTAACTGCAGCTGAGATGTCGGTCTAGCATGTTAATATATACACAGTATGTTGCTGTGATCCTAATTCTTGGTTTGTCCTATCAGCTCAGCAGTTGAACCATTGTAGCCTCAGGGAGAGAGTTGTTTGTTTGTGAAGAAATATAAAGGACAGTTGAAAGCCCTTGGTGTTAGTGCTGCTTTGAGGCTTTGAAAAATAATGCACTTAGGTATGTGCCCAGCTCATCAAAATTTAAGTTCTCAACATTAACCTGCTACTGGTTTCAAACTGAGGACAGAGGAGAGTAGCACACCATGTTGTTGTGTATAAGTTCACTTACATTCTTTGAATTGTTGGTCTTTTTGGAATTAAATTAAGCCTTGAGAAGGCAAAGTATATTAAAAGCTCTTAACAAGCTTAAAGTAGACATTGCTCATTCAACAGAAACCGAAGGTAAAGTTAAGGTTTCGGAACTTCAAGGTGAAGACTGGGTCAGTGAGCTGGCTCTTATCCTTCTGTCATCAAAACAAAATCTTCGCAATTGAAATGATGTAGAAAAGAGCTGGGTAGTAATCAGCAGGTTAGCATATTCCTCTGATATTTTTACAGTTTATACTTAAATAATTTTAAATCAAATTACATCCCACTATGCCTTCCTTATCTATACTGTTAAATACTGTGTTCATTTAGTTTAGCTATTCTGTTTCTCACTGGAAAAAAATGTGAATAAACATCTGCTTCAAAGCATTATATTGTCTTGGGAAACCTGCAGGTAAGAGCTAGGAGCTACAGTGTGCTTGAGGCTTTTAACTGTTGAATGGCTTGCTTCATTTTAGTCATTTATCATAAACCTTGCCACTATGAACATTTGTGTTGTTTCCTTATTTAAAAATTCTAATTCAGGGTTAGTGTTTGAAATTTTCACTTAACTTCACATGTCTAAGCGGAGGTAAAAACGGGTGTCCATGAAAACGCAGCAGCCTTAGATGCTTTGTAGTTGGTGCATCTAGTGTGACCAGTAGGGGGCACTGCAGCACCTCAAATCCCAAACACAACCACACTGCATAAGTCATGGGTTTATCAACCATGTTACAACAAGGTTCGTATGTTGAGTCTTAACAACTATTCTTTCTCTTATTCCACCACTCCTTCCAGGTAAGTGTCGTCCACCTCCACTCTCAACTACGACTTGCCTGGATGAGGTCAAGAAGCTTCTTTTATTTTAGACATAGAAGTACTTCTGCTCCACCTGGAAGTGCTTCCATCAGGCTATGCCCTAACATCAGACGTTCCCAAAAGTAGGGATCGCAAGCCCTTACAACCCCCTATATTGGCAACCCCAGGAACTTAACAAGGCTGCCCCATAGAAATTCAGTTCCAGCATGCCTTGTGGGTGTCCATAGTGGTAGCATTGTCCAGGGATGTTGCCACCTAATGTATTGGGGGAGCATGTAGCCCTGACCAGTTGTTTCCCCTAGTATTTCTACCAACATTAACCTCCTGGCCGGGTATTGTTCCTCAGTCCGATCCTTCTTTGAGGCCAGCATAGCCTGTCCCAAACTGGCATCTTCTGCCATTTTTCTGGCTAATGTAGGGGACACCCTGTCTTTTCTCTTGGACTTCCAATGGGTTGGCTTCTTGTGCAGGTAAGGAAACTTGGCTCATCCTGGCCAGGATGCCCACCCAGGTGCACTGTCCTTTACACTAGAAAATTGAAAATGTATCATTCACCAATTTGCTACTGACTGTTGGACAGTGCTCACAGAATGTGGATTATTTTTCTGTAGTTATGCTTAGAAACCTGCTGAAACTAACGAAAAAAATTAATTACTAAAATCAAAGATGATAATGTGATGGAAAGTGTAAGATTAAACACAGGAGAGAGATCAAATGTTGGGGCACCTTGAAGGCGAACCCTACATTTTTTTTTTTTTGGACAAAACAAACAGAAAATTTAGAAAAATATATGCAACATCTTTCCAGACGTGAGTCATCTGCTAGACTGACTCAAGATAGCAGTTGAACCTCTTAAGAGGAAGCCAGACCAAAATGGGCGGGTCCAAGGAACCTTAATGAAGAAACGTCACTGTTGCTGCAGGTCATCTGATCTGCAAGGCTTAGAGGTAGTGAAGTATTAGGCAACAGTACCATCACTTGACTCAGGGTTGAATTACCATTGGATAAGCCCTCATATTGTCTCCCAACAACATGTGTGTGACAAAGGATTATTTTGATAATTTTTTGCTCCTTTTCTGGGACTCATGATCAGTTAACAATGGACTTTTCTCACCAGTGTCCAGGAGATTCATAATCTAACAAAAAACATATTTTTTATTAGTGTTGTGGAAGTCTTTGAGAATTAGCAGCACACTTTACATCTCCATGTAGACATTTGCACTCCAATTAAATCAATTCTATCTTATTATTTTCTTTCACATCACTACAGAGGAGCAGAGTGCATTTTTTAAAAAATGTCGCATGCTGCATAAGTCCACATTACTTCATTTTCTCTGCAGAAAACCAGTACTTTATACTCACCCGCTTGTCATTGTCATTATCTAGCAACTGCCCTTTTCTGCTTCTTGAATCTTGCAAATGAGGTAGAGGATGTGCATTCTCCAAGTGCCATGGATGACTGTAGGAACATTGTTTCTGTCAGAATGTCTTCTTGTTTGGCAAAGCAGGCATCGTACTACCAGAACAATGACACCATGTACATCCTTGCTCAGCGATATGCCCAGGTGTGACAGGATTTTTTTTCCACAAGAGATCTTTATTTAAACACTAAATGACACATCCAGACATGCTGAACTAGTGCATGGAAACATTGCCAGACAGGAACTAAACACTCTTCTTCTCATCTTAATGGTACAAAGTTTCAGTGAAACTTATAGATTTGCTTCATAAAATTCGCCGGGTCATTGATAGCTGTGACGTAGCAAAATGCAGAGGTCAGGGACTAACCTTCAGTAACAAATAGTTCCCATTAAAAAATTGCTTAAAATTAGAAGTGAACTTTCACTTGGTCTTAATTTGTAATGTTCATCATCAGACAACTACATGTTCAATTCCATGCTTTCTAGTAATCTTTGCAGTTTGTCAGTAAGAACCCTCTTTTAATACTAATGCTTGAATTATGTCGCAATATGCATGACGGTTGTGGTCACAGTAGACACTTTCAGGACATTGCACATTTCCCCTCACCTCGCCAAATGGGCTCTTTTATCATATCCATCTCAATGGAGTTCCTTATAATTGGGATGGTGCACGCCACTGCAAACTCCCCAGTAAACATGTAATGTGACAAGGTATAACTTCATTTTATCTGAAAAGCATTGCATTGGAAAGCAACAATTCTAAAGTTTCTGTCTGTGTTGTTGTTGCATATGTATGATAAACTTTTGCAAAGCTATTAATTGAAATATAAAACCATTTTCTAACTGTGTGCTCATTGACAGTTTGGGTTTTTACACCATTAGTTATGCAGTAGTAGTTTTGACCTCATGGGGGCACCTCAGCTCCCCCAACCCAACACATACAAAAGTCCAGCACAACACACAGGCTTTTATATAGCTTTGGGAAACTCTTCCCAACAGTTTCCCACCTGCGCAGCCATAGTACACAGGCCTAATCAACAATAATAAAGCACACAACACTTTGTATTTGCCTTCTTTTTCTGTGTTTCTCTCTATTCCTCTGTCTGCCTCCAATCCTCCTCCAGCAAGCTTTGTCTTCTCCCTCCCGACTCTGGCTTCTGGAGCAGTGGCAGCTTCTTTTATGTTGCACCCGGGAGTACTTCCAGTGGCCCGTTAGCGTAGTTTGGGACCACTTCCAGGTGAGGTAGAAGCCCAACGACCCCTCTGGCGGCACTCAAGGAACCCAATGTGGCTGTACCAAACTCCAATTCCCATGAAGCCCTTGTGCTTAAGCAACCGAGGGGCAGGGCTGCCATCTAGCATTCCAGGGGAGATGATGCCTTGTGCATGCTCTCTGTCGGTCCTTCCTTTATAAAGGCGTCCCGGCTAGGTAAGTGCCTTGGCTGTCTGCCACAAATGTCATCCGATTTGCATGTGGTACTAACATGCAGCACGTCACCACTCTCAAATGATATCATAAACAAGGAAGCAGTAAAATAACTTCATATTATTTAATGTCTCTCGTGTAGCAAGCCCTCCAAAGTGACCTGCGACCTGTTCTTTCATACATATCCCATGTTTACACTTGTGTGTAAACAGACTGAACCCAAATTAGTACTTCCTGCCTTCACATAAAGGCACTAGGGCTCAGATAGGGCATCTCCTTGCTATCTTTTCACATCAAAATGGAAATGGGGGGAGCAGTGGCTTTACAACACTGCCTTTTTACTGTTTGTGATTCTTAAAAAATGTCTGAGGGACAGAATTGTCCATATAGAGCATATTATGGCAAGTCCAGTAGTCATTATTAATGGATTTTTCCACTCCTGAATTTGTATGTGGTTCTGAAATGTCTGTGGGGCAGAATTGTCCACATATATATTATGGCGAGTCCAGCACTCATTATTGATGGGCTTTTCCATTCCTGAAATCTTGAAATCCGTTTTAGTACTTTGCATTGAGGCAAACCTCTAGAGAGATGCATTGAGTGATAAACGCATACAGTACATAACTCTTGCAGTAAAAGTGCTATTTATTTAGTACAATTTTGTTTTCATCCATTGAGTGTCTTTCAATTTTTTTTAAACAATCTTTATATTGTATTGATCATGACTGTGAAGGCGAGCACAAGTGCAAGACAATATCAAAATAAATTTCAAATTTTTTAATATTTTGTGTTTTGTAATAATCACTCAATAAAAATGTTTTCTACAACTAAGATTATAATGGACCTTATATTGTTCATGAAAGAAGAGTACCATTGATTGAAAAAAATAGCAGACTGTGTTGATGGGGAGCGTTCCCTATTTTCGGTTTTACTGTGGATACTTAGAAATAATGATTTGAGTTCAAATAAAGAGAAATTGACCAAGGGAGAATAGGGAGTTAATTGTACCAGATAAGCAGCAAATGAAGGATGTTAACAGATTTTAAGGCTGCTACACGATGAAGCTTTGATGAATAAAATCAAAGAGTTGGTACATTTAACACTGACTGATGATCTAGAAGGGACTCAGAGCTGATGAGGCTTGAAGGATTTTGTTCATTTTGCTTTTTCTTGTTACAGCAGCATTAACAGAGTGAATGTGGACAGGTAGCTGGAATTTAAGACTAAGTATAGAACTAATTAATTAATTAAATAGCATGCAGCAAGTTTTTTTTTTCATTATTTAATTATCTTGGGATGCAGCAAAATACTGCCAGCAAGAGATTTTAAAGTGCAGAAACTTAAAAGGAGTCTTATTTTGTTAATTAGATTTATTTGCCATTATAGGAGACCTTGTCTTACGAAAAAGAGGAAGCACTTAATTACAGACAATGTCTATTGATACACTGAATAATGGATGATGACTACATTTCCCCTCCTTTATTTGCTTACTTATGGACCAACTATTGGTGGTATCACATTCATTATTAATTGTGGTGCTCTGTCAAGTGAGAGCTTTTTTTTTATTTTTGGGTTCTACTGAGTCCCTCCCATTGTTTTAATGGGTCCATCATATGGTTTATTAGCAGATGGAGGACCCTAATGATCTCATTTGTTTGACCAGAGAAACTGTGCCAACTTGAAATGACAAAATTAGGTCCATTCAGATGTTAATGTGGAACAAGGTGTGTAATTACTGTATATTTGCCTTCTCTATATTTCTTAAGGCAGTGTTCCCCAACCTTTTTTCTGTGGTGGGACACTTTTTGTAACCAAAAACATCCCAAGGCGCGTCACTATTTTACTAAACACAAACACATTATATCTCATACATCTGTTCAGCTGTCCAAATGAGTGGGACTACTGGAGAACCTGGTAAAAAAGCAGTTCTGAAATCAGCATTCGCAGACAAGGCACTTAGTGAGCACTTTGGTGATATCTCCTAGCTGCTTCATCCCTTTGCCCACCCCACACTGCCTTAGAGGCAACTCATATGTCCACTGCCCACCAGCCCTTTCAGGCTCACTGGATACCACACACCCAAAGTGCTCTAAGTTCTGTGTCTGCAACAGTAATCATGGAGCTAATTTTATGCTAGCTTCTCCAGGTAGTCCTGCCTCTTCTGATAAGTCTTAACCACCTGCGTAGTTTGTCCCTCTAAGGTTCAGAGCCAGGCACGCTACCCCATACATTTTTAAGCTATTGAGTTTAGGATACTGATTTTGTCTTATTCTAGTTGCAGGTATAATTATGCACTAGTTATACTCTTGTGTTCACTTTTTATCTTCTTCCTTGCTGCTTTGAAGCTTATACTGTTATTCTTGTAAGTTGCATTGGATAAATGCATCTGCTAAATAAATAATAATAATAATAATAACTTGGGAAAAGGATCTCTCACTCAACATCCTAGAAAAGGAGTGGAAGGTAGCAATGCACAGAATTCACTCGAGCTCTATATGCACAAAGCATACAGTTATTCAACTTAAAATTATATATCGAGCGCATCTGTCTCATTTAAAATTGTCCAAAATGTTTCCAGGGCAAGATCCAACCTGCAAATGTTGCAATCGACCTCCAGCCTCATTGGGCCTGCACCAAATTAACATCATTCTGGACCAAAATCTTCAAATGCCTTTCAGATAGCCTTGGTGTCGCAACCCCTCCTAATCCACTAACAGATGAGTTTGGTCTACCTCCAGATGGACTTAGTGTTGAAGGACAAACAAACTGTAATTGCCTTTTCTTCACTATTGGCACATAGACTTATAATGCTTAACTGGAAAAATATTAACCCACGTCTTTTAAATCAATGGCTTTTTCAAAGCTTGGCAGGATCTAATCAATAACATTTTAGAATAAACATGTAAATTGAGGAAGCAGATTCTCGCCCCTCTTTTTTATTCTATTTACTTTTATTAATTTATTTATTTACATATTTTACTATTATTAAAGTTCTACTCTGCTGGCCTAGCTCTCTTTCTCATGGGTCGGTTGATTTGCTTCAAACCTAGTTTTCTTATACTTGACTTGCTTGTATGAAATGTTATTTGATTTTAATAAAATCAATAATGTTAAAAAATATAATAATAATAACTTGGTACACCCATTAAGCGATGCTTTAATTGAGTCTATTTTTGGGAGCTCCAGTGCTGCAGTGGCATTTGGCCACATAGCTCCAGGGACCTAGGTTTAGGTTCTGCCTGGTCACATTCTTTGTGTAGTTTGCGTGTTTTTTATAGGCTGCCAGTTTTTTTTTTGTTTTTTTTTCCCCAAAACAAGTGCATGTTGTATTGGCTGGTGATCTTAATCTGACTCTTAATCTGTCTGAGTAAGAATCATTGGGTGGAACAGGTTACTATGCAATAAATAGGCATGCTATGTAGGTTTGGTTCCTGCAATGTACCCAGAATAAGCAAGTTTGTATTAAAAAAAAGAATGACTGAATTAGTGAATAATTGACCACACCTTTCATTTTAAATGGGGCATAATTTGTTGAAATCCTCCAGCAGAAAATTACATTTCTTACTTTTGGTAGCATAAGGATATTCTGTAATTAATCAAGAGTGTATGTAATGGGTCTTTGATTTTAATGTTCAATAATGTGATAGTTATATTGACATATGTTTATGCCCAAAGTGACTAGATTAATTTAAGAATATCTCTCGGTTATAAAAGAAAATCTTGAGACGAAACTATTGCCAAGAGATTTTTTCAAGCCCCACATGATATGACTTTTGCCAAGAGATTTTGTCAAATCCCACCTTCCTCTCAACCATTTGGCCCACGCCCACTGTCCTCTCACCTCTCATTCGTGTGAATGCTTTGCTCAGACACAGTTCCTGCGCTCTCAGCTCTTATAAATTTTTACATTTTCCTCATTTTAAGTTCCCAAAAAAAGAAGACTTATTATGTTCAAATCTTATTAAAGAATTTCATCCCGAAACTTTTTCCAACAGAAGAAATGAGTACACGGGCAATCCTAGCACTGAGAAATGAAGTCAAACGAATTAACGTGAAAATTGTCGATCGGTTACAGTGCAGATTGATTAAATATGCAAAAGTTTGGTGAACTTTTTGGTTGTAAACCGAGTTGTACGTGTACCGAAACGTTCGTGAACCGAGGTTCCACTGTATTTACATGTTCATTTCAAAGCCAAACAGAACGAAAACGTATAACACAACAAATACCTCTAATGAAACATAATTTTCTTTCAATTTATTACGTTTTACTATTTTTTACTATGGTTAATTACTCATAATGTAAAATAGTTAGGTCTATTATGCATATGTAAAAATTTCCATGAAAATAACAATCTGTTTAAAATTGTAGTCGCTTCCCCTTACGCCAGTGGCAGAGCCGCAAAGTGGCTAATGCATAATGCCTGCCCATGGGTTGGCAAGCAAAGCAAGCAGGGGACAGAGCCCACTAGTTATTTAAAAAAAATAAATAAAAAAAAGCAGAAAACTGCTGCACTGGATAGTATTGCAGCCTAAAAACTTGGGGAGCCCGAAATGAATCCCTAAATCTTTTGTTTTATGTGTGACATTTGCCTGTTTTCCCATCACTTGTATGAGTTTCCTCCAAGAGTCCAGATTAATGCTTTTGAGGCCATGTCACATTATGCAACTTTTCCAGAGATTTTTCAGTCTTAGCCTTCATTTACATAATCTTGAGTCGGAGGCAGTGCACTCCTGTGACATACCCAAAAGCTCACTCCCACTAGTCCACAACTCACTCTAACAAAATGATTAAATTGGTTTAACTTTGTCTTTAGTTGTAGGCTTGATCTCCACAACTCTGTCTCTTAGTGTATGAAAACTGACAATCAGTGAATATTCATCTGGAAATAACCACACATAAAATGTAGCAAAGGGAATAAGGAACACAGGTTTTTGGACCTAAGGGAAGCTCCTCTGTCTGTCTTGTGGTTGTGTACCACAACAGCATGGAAAAAAAGGCCAAGATTGTGACTAAACTCACTGTACTCTTTAACCCTTTGTACAGCACAGGCTACATCAGGAAGCATGTTAGTGGCTGTTACAAAATGGGGCAAGCACAACTATACTGGAAAGTCCACATGCAGTGGCTAAATGTGACATACCCAGTGTTTTTTGGTTGTGTAAACTGCAGTTGGCAGATATGTCTTTCTCCACATCTAGAAGTCATTCAATGTGACATAGGCTTTAGATTGAGTGTTAAGAATATATTAGATAAGTATGCTAGAGTATTTTGTTGTGAAAATGGAATGCTCATATCTTACATGTTTATGACCCTGCTGGCATAGGTTCTTGTGTGCCATAACCCAATACAGCTAAATAAAATGGATAATTTACTTTAAAATTCAAATTATTTGAAGAAATTTTAAAATTGTTTATGATTGTACGGCCGTGTTCAATTTGGCCTTTCCAAATTGATCAGGATTCTAAATTGATCCCAGGTGTACTAGGGTCTCAGCCAGGGTTGGTTCCTCACTTGGGCTCTCGATGGTGCCAGGTTATGATTTGGGCTCCTATGATCCTGATTTAGACTTGGCAGCTTTGCAATATCTTAAGCCATGCAGTGAGCGTAGACCAATTGTGCAGGTCAATCGGGGCTTTTTGTCTGATATCAAAATACACGTGCTTGAAGCTCCTAATGATGAGAGACATTTTAAAATTTCTGAACATTTGTAACAAATGATATGCACAGCTTTAAAACTTGTTATTTAAATGCCTTCTTCAGGGGCATGCATTAAAATTAACTTCATATAAGATCATTTACCTCAGTGTTTAGTGCTCCTTAGAGAGAAAGATCAATTAAGTGCAAATTTGTGTCTCTTCTCTTTGAATAAGAGATTGAAAATATGAACTTTGAAAGTGCATATCATGATAGCTTACTTTTAATCATGGCCTGCATTAGAAAAAATGGGCAAAAAGAAAACTGATAGTTTACAGTGTTTAAGAAAAGAACATTGCAAATGTAGGGCTGTTTCTAGCTTTTAAGGCACAAACTGATATTCCTTCAGAAATCGGGGATCCTTCACTTTTTTCAACTATTATATCTTTGTAGATTGCAAGCCTTGCAGTGACCATGGCACCCTAAGTGATCGCTTAGTTTCACTTATACCAGGTCTTAGCCAATGTGGGCCATAGTCTTATCCTGCCTTTCTGAACTCCTGTTTCTCTCACTCTTTATTATATGAAAAATTTTGTATAAAATGTATATATTTATGCTCTACTGTAACACATTCCTTTTCAAAACCCATTTGATGCAATTCAGGGTTGTTAGGGTCCCAAGCAGCATCGGATGTAAGACAGAAACAAATGCCAGCCCAGGCAGGGCACACTATTTAATATACTTGTGGGTGGGGGGACACAGACATAGAGGAAAATTCCAAACTCCACACAGAATGTAACCAGACCAAGGTTGAAACTCAAGCCAAATAGAGCTGTGATTCAGCAATGTGAACCACTGTGTCTCCAAGCCATCCTATGTTGGGAAATTTTGAAACAAATTAAATTACCATATGAATAATAAAATTGGCCGTTGACGGATCAATGCTAACAAAAATGTGCAGTGGGGGGAAAAAAATTTTCACCACATGGAGAGGCTTACTGTGGACCAGGGGCCTCTGAGTCAATATTAAGCAGCTTTTCCAGTTGCAAGCAGGCTTTTGACTTCTACTACAACTGCGAGGTTATTACAGTATATGGTGCAGTGACAGGCTCTCTTCTCCGCTCCCTTTTCATCCCTGCTGACCCTCACTATCACGGGCATGCAAATATGAACTTAGTAACTGATATCTACCTATAAGAAGCTTACATTTCTTGCAGGTGTTATTGAATCTGACTTTCTTAATCTCAAATTACTGAGTCATGTTAATCATATTGATAACACATTTAACAATTATTGAGGTAAATAAAAACTATTTAGATTTTTATGTCTACAAACCCAAAATGAAAATAAAAAAACTTACCAAAATTATTTGCCCACTTTTGCATGCACAGAGCTTCTGTATATGGACTACAACTTAAATTCCCTGAATGTGGAAAAAATGTGTATAAAACAGCATATCTCTTGTTTTGATTGTTTGTTTTTTTTTTTTTCTCATTTGAACAGTATTCAAGTTGACAATGAGTATGCTTTTTGCCAAGTAGCTGTAATGCTGGATTTACTCCTCAGTGTATAAGGGGCTTGTTGAAAAAGACATACCATTTTGAGCAATTCACTTTTTCAAGAAAAATAACTACCATATATGCACTGATCAATGCATCCAGTAAATCATAAATAGTATCGCCAGTCTCTGCTGTCCTTCACATTAAACTAGGATTTTGTATGTATCATTCTGTTATATGGTACATATACAGTATATATTTTTTATTTTGGATAAAATACACTAAATATGTCAGTATGCAGTCTTTTGACAATTGTTCCATCCTTAATTCCATGTTGGCAAGCTTGTGCATTAACATCTGTCATAAAAAAAAAAAAATTCCGTCAACTCGGTTTTTTTTTAACAAAATGTCAATATTACTTTTTCATATGGAAATGTTTATGACTGTACTAGGGTGTTACCCCCAGCTCGATTCACTCGCCAGCCACTATTGCATCATTACCGCTCATGTTATGAAGAGGGGGGCTGAACGCACCTCAAGGAGACGCGGTTGCTCCTCCGAAACCCCCTCTTAAACGGTGATACAATGGGAAACAAATACAGTTTTTTATTTATTTTCTTTTTTACCTCCTCTTTGCTCAATCAGCTGCTGGATTGCTGCTGCTGCCATGCTGTGTGATCTGCATCTTGCGCGGTGCTTCGAACATTTTAAAAGCCTGTACAGCAGCTGTCTTTGTCATCTACTCTGTCTTTTATTTCCGGCCCAGGGTGTGGTTAAATCTCTTGGCACAAATTCTCGTCTCACGGGACGTGAGTTCTTGATATTTTTTAGCTTATAATTTAAAAACTGAATAAGAATCTGAAAATCTAACAACATCACATTAAAGTTTGATAAATTCTGAAAAGAATGATACTAAACATATATATGTAGGTTTTAAATAAGCCAGATTTAAAGCGTGACAAAAAGTCACATAAAATTGTTGCACTTTTAGGCTTAGGATTTTATATATAGAGAGTAGGTTTGGAGAGTGATTTGATTCAACAGTAAATTTATTATAAAATTAATTTTTATTCTACCTGTGTCTTGGTTGTTTTGTAATTGGCAAGTCCATGTCTATTGAAAATGGTAAAAATATTTTTTTATTTAGATAAACAGTTTACATTTATTTATATTCTGGCATTTTCAGGATTAAAGTTTAAACAGGCGTTGAGCTGTTTTTTTTATGTAAAAGATCAACAGAAAGCATAAAATGTGAGTGGAGTAAAAAGCTAAGCATAACCATGCTGCCCACACCAGATTGCCTCATGGGTAAAACCTAAGCCAAAATCAAGCATTTCAATAACACACCTCTTATTGCTTGCTCATTGTTATAAAATTCAGAAAACTTGTGCATCTTATCTGTAGTCACTGAATCATTTTATATCTTCTGCAATTTTTTTATAACATTTCATTGGTTATGAATCCAAAGAAAGACTTGTGGGTAGTTTTTAAATAAACTTGGACAATAGTGTAACACTGTTGCGTAACCAGAATGAACACTTAAGCTGCAGCACTTTAAAACTACTTAATCCAAATGAACTAGTTCTCGGGTTTGATTGACTAAACTGTGAATAAATGTGAAACTGTGTAAGAAGGTAAACTTACTTATTAAAGTGTTCTGTTATCATCTCACACTGTCTTGTGTCTTGCCTTGTGCCCAGTACTGTTGGATTAGATTAAGAAGCCTCAGAAAATTGATGGATGGCTTCTTCTAAACTGCTAGAACTTGCAGGGAGGACAACCATAATGGAAACAAAGCCCTACTGGTGATCGACTTTGATCTGGATTAAAGCGGTTTAAGAATTTTATGTCTTGACAACTCTGTCAAGTTCTAGACACATCTTGAGGATAATTAAAGCAAACAGCATGCATCTCACAACAATTTGTAGGGCCATAGCAAAGGTTTAAATACATAAATGAATTACAGGTTTCAGTTTGTGGTTTTTATTAAATTTGCTAAAGCTTCTGAAAACATGTTTTCACTTTGTCATTATGAGTTGCTGAGTGTAGAATGAATGGGAAAAATGGCAAATTTATCCATTTAAAATTAAATTTATAATGTAATTAAGTGTACAGAAAGTGAAGGAATATGTGACTACAGGTAGTCCCCAGGTGACAGACATTCGACTTACAAACGGGGCCGCAGCTGCGACGCATGCAACTCAGTAACTGCTGCTCCGTCATCTTCGGTGGCTGCAAGCGGTGGCTGGAGGGAGGTGATTTCGCTGCTCGCACAGTGTAGTGTCCCTCGGGCAGCTCCCGGCGGCAAGCAGTTTCACTGCCCGCTGACCACACACTGCTGCCTCATTCGTTTTCGGTGGGCGGCTGGTAATGCTGCAAGCAGTGACCTGGTTGTGGCTGAACGGAGTCCATTGAGGGTGAATGGGACAGCGGGGGGTAGCATTGTAGTGTGCCTCGGATGGCTGCCTGTTGAATATGGGCGGTGGTGGGTGATTCACTACCCGCATTTGGCTGCACCGTGTTTGTTCTCGGTGGGTGGACGCTGCAGGCAGCATACTGTAGTGGAGGTTACTGTGAGGTGGGCTGGTGATGAACCGCCCCTCGCTGCCCCTATTCATTTTCAATAGCAAGCCTGCTTGTTCTGTTACGCACATAGCAGGAAGTTGTCTCTTGTCAGTACATCAGACGTGTTGACAACGGGTGCCTTCCTGCTGTTCTAGCGTGTACGGTGCTGCACAGGAGAGCTCATCTTAACCTTTTGTCTTCATCCTTCAAGAATGTCTCTGAAACGCAAATCTGATGCAAGTGCTGGTGATACAGTAAAGAAGAGAAAAAACATCACCATTGAAAATAAAGTAGAAATAATAATAAGGTCAGAGAGCTGAAACTCCATCATTCATTGGCAGAGCACTTGGTTACAGTCAGTCAGCAACAGCATTTATTAAAATAATGTACCTGTTCCGACTTACGTACAAATTCAACTTAAGTACAAACCTACAGTTCCTATCTTGTACGTAACCCGGGGCCTGCCTGTACTTTATAAATCCACTGTATGTTGCCTCCATGTCTTCTCACATTGTCCTGGGCATCACGTCTCTAAAACAGATTGTGAGCAAGTTGGTAAAGACCAAGAAAAGCTGAAAGTCTGATGCTTTGTATGTGAAGTGTTAAAATCTAGATAAAGCACTTTATTAAATATTATTTAATGAAGGACAATACCTCATTAGGGTTTTAATGACTACTTATATTAAACTAATTCTTTAAATTGTTATGTGTTTGGTATTATTTGAACATAAATTGGTATTTTTTGAGTCATGGAATGCTTAAAATGTTTTCAATTTAAAATTAATTGAAATTAGGTATTCTCATGGCTAACATTCTCTTCATGAAGGAGGTTTCAAGAATGAATAAGCTCCTTCATAAAGTGGAGGAAGTCTTTGTGCCTCTCCTATTAGTGCCATTTACACTGAATTTGAATGCAATCATTAAGAAATCCATTCTCGCTGAAAGTCACTGCTTCAAGTTGACTAGCTATTGCAATACATCTCATGTAAAAGAAAGCAGCCTTTAATTATTTTGTTTCTAGGAACATTTGACTATATATAAAACAGTGAGAGGTTCTACATTTACTTGTCAGTCAGTTATTGTCCAACCCGCTATATCCTAACACAGGGTCATGGGGGGTCTACTGGAGCCAATCCCAGCCAACACAGCGCAAGGCAGGAACAAATCCCGGGCAGGGGACAAGGCGCACATACACACACCAAGCACAATTTAGGATCGCCAATGCACCGAACCTGCATGTCTTTGGAATGTGGGAGGAAACCAGAGCACCCGGAGGAAACCCATGCAGACACAGGGAGAACATGCAAACTCCATGCAGGGAGGACCCGGGAAGCGAACCTAGGTCTCGTTACTGCGAGGCAGCAGCGCTACCACTGTGCCACCATGCCACCAACATTTATTTGTACTTTTGACAATTATGTATACTTAATATCAGATACTTTAAAACATCTACTTGAGTAATTTATGGAAAAAAAATTACTTCAGTCACTTTCCTGAAAGGTATTTGTAATTTTACTCACGTATAGCTGTTGGGAACTTTATACAACACTCTAGAAAACTAATAACAATAATAATGATGATGAATCTACTATATATATGTAAGCAACGATTTTGTGCAAGGATTTTATGTGACTTTTTTGTCACAGTTTAAATTGGGCTTATGTTAAAACCTTCATATATATGTTTGGTATCATTCTTTTCAGAATGTATCAAACATTAATGTGATTTTGTTAGATTTTCAGATTCTTATTCCATTTTTAAATTATAAACTAAAATATCAAGAAAGTCATGGTTTTTAATATAAAGAAAATTGTGGTTTTTAATTTCAATAAATCATTTCAATAATTTATTTTAATTTAATTCAATAAATAATTTTTGATCAAATCAACTTTTTCACAGGAACAAACTATTAAAAAAAAAAAAAAAAATCTATTCATAACACCAATGTTTGTATTTAGGAGATTTAGTTAGCTGAAGGTCGAGTTGCGATGACCCATTGCATACCACTTTAGTTTTCACATGATTTTTCCTGTTATTTAAATGACTCATTTTTTAAAAAAATTGTATCTGTAAGAATGTCAGTTAAAATGAATTGATCATTTATTTAGTCTCATATAAGTACTTATCGAGCATAGTGGACCTCAGTTTAACGGGAATACTCCAATCGGTAAGAGAGTAAATATTTTATTCTCTTTTCATGATTTTTACTCTGTTAAATGCTGTAATTAATTTATCTTTTACATATTTATAAAATTTCATGATTTTGACTCCAATAAAAATTTTTGTTTTGTACATTTACAGATTTTACTAATAATCTGGCCACAACTGGGGGTTGGGTGCCAAAGGTGCCGGGGGCTTGGCCCCCCTAGTAAGCTATAAATAAATCAGGACAATACTCTACATATTTCTGGCACTATTTTGCCACTTTCTTCCAGATTCAAATAAATGGTCTGTTTGGTAAATGTCTGGTATCTGCACTCACCCACAATTCCTCCACATCCTGCTAATTTTTATGCTGTTTCTTCATTGCAAACTTCACGCTCTTCTCTTCGTATTCCATACCGGACATTTTCTCTGAATGTTTTATCCATCCATGTTTATACTTTTATTGCACTTATTTTTCTCCATTTGTAATACATACAAAAAATGGATATTGTTGCCAAATTTCACCCTAGGGACAAAAATAGTTCTGTCTATCCATCCATCCATCCATCCATCCATCCATCCATCCAATTAAACTGTCTTTCTAGCTCTGCCTGCATCCCAGAGCACACAAAGACAATCCAAGTGATATTAGTTATATTCTTCCTAACATTTTTCCATCACATTTCCTTCCCTGAGTGACAACCTTGAATTGTGCTCATGTAATTTATCAGTAGAAGTAATCCTTTTCTTAAATCTCTACCACCTTAACTCTTTGAGGGCTGAATATTTTTTCCAAAAAACCGAAAAGCACACAAAGCAATGTTTCCACACATAATTCAACATAAAACGTTTGTTGCTACGTGCTGTGGCTGCTGTTGGTGTATGTTTGGCAAGTCTTGTGGCAGTGGCTGCGAGGAGGGCACCTCGATGACCAGCAGGAATACATAGTGGGCCGGCTGCCTGGTGGTCCTCGCACAGCAGATGGGTGGTGGTGGCAGTCGCAGTGTGACGCAATATGGTTTGTACCTCTTGTTATTATAAGTGGTGGTCGTCCCAGGTGAACGCTGCTGTAGGCGTATCATCTACACAAACGTGTTCAACAGCGCAATCAACTGGGGACTGATCAGCTGATGCTGGAACCCCATTTTTGTTTTCGATGTCCATCTCCTGTTCACTTGCATCAAATTCCAAGTCCGACAAGTCAGAGTTCGATTCAGTGATCATATGTAAAATGTCCATGGGGTATTTAGTCTCTCGCCAGATGTTAGAGGTTGTTCGCTCTTCGCTACTCACGCAGGGAATCGAAGGTTAAATCAACAAAGCTGCTTAACTTTCCTTCTAGCAAAGAGAGTCAAACTTAAACGTAAGGGCGAGTCTTGTCGCAGCTGACTACTGTCCTCTACCCCTGAATTTCGACAAAAGTCGACATCAGCCCTGAAAGAGTTAACAACATACTGAGTTTACTCTTTTTTAGCAATATGTTGTCGTCTTTTCTAATTCAGCACACTACTGAAAGGCCAAAGAATGGTACTAAATTTACCAAGAATATATTTCTGGATGTGTTTCTTCTTACTCAGTTGCATGCAATCATTTGTCTCCGGTGACAAGTCTACTGTTTACAGCCCATCTAATGCATGGTGTCAGTTTAAACTCCTCTTTATTTCAGGGTCTTTATGTTGCATTTGGGATACTTGATTCATCAGAATGACCTCATGTTACTCCTAAATGCTGATCATAGTCAAGTATATTTGAAAAGCACTCCCAGATATACATTGGCAACAACAAAAGTTTCCTGCCAAGCTCTTATATTATATCAACTTTGTTCAATAGGCTTAACTCCTTCTCACTAATTACTGACCTATATGAAATTAGCACTTTGTCTTTGGTTTTGTACCTTGGTTAGTCATTCCCCTGAAGCACTTTAAATATCACATCCCAATAACACTGAAAGCTTCTTTATATCAGCTACACAATATTGGCAGAGTCCAATATGTAAATTCCTCTCCTCTCCAAAGTTGAAATATCAACTTTGTGCTATCTTTATCATCTGCTAGTTGGATAACTATGTTCTTTTGAATAGTTTTCATGGCCAAAGCATTAAGAGATTAAAAAAGGGTGTCTTACTTTTTGCAGTACCTGTATTTGCAATATGCAGTGAACATAACAGCCCTCACCTAGATCAAGTGCACTGACATTTGTGCTGTTTTCATTTATCTTTTGCTGCTGACTTACAAAGCTATTGTTGTACCAACTCAGTATGGGTTTATTATTGCTCTCACAAATTTAATCCTAACAGAAATTAGAGGTTTATCAATATTAGACTTTTCACTATTCCAGAGCATTTTTAGGCATATTTCACTGAAGTCTCCCTGGATCCGTCTAAGTTAACATTCAAATTGCTGCTGAAGACGCATCACGGGTTGTGCTTGTGCTAATTTCAGTGTTTATGTGTAGAACCTATATTGTGCTGCTAATAAGTCTTATTTTAAATCTACTCATTTGTATTATGAAATTATCCTGTTTTCCCTCTGATTTATTACTTATACATATCTGGATATTTCTTATTCTGAACATCATTCTGTTACTTTGAATTATTTATTATTATATATTATTATGCTGCCTCATGTGTTTAGCAAAGTACTGGTGTATTCCCAATGAAAGTTGTTATATGGTCTAAAGTTTAATTGAATGATAAGTCACACAACTAAGACCTTAATGTAATGATTCAGTTACTAATAAATACTGACTAATTGTTTGATTACAAGCTGCAAAAGCTCAGGTTTAACTCCCACCACTGATTCACTTTAAATTCCTGAGCAACTCACTTAACCTGCTTCTGCTTCGATTGTAATCACATGTGATTTTTAAGTTGCTTTAAGTAGAAGAGTCAGCGCAAATAAACAAACACACAGATTAAAAAAAGAGAGAGCTATGCAGTTTATTGAAAGTGGCACCAATTACCAAACCTGATTTAAAATTTATGGGCACCTGCTAAATGCAAGAACAGGTTAAATGGCTTCAGCACTTTTAATATCATGAATGGCAGTGTTCAAAGTCGAAACGCTTCTGTGTGTTGCCATTGATCGTACATATTAATGGACATAGACTTCTCGTGGGATGTGAGGCTTTAATAACTGCCTGTCTGTTGCATCATCTTTAAAGTGGTCATATAATTCAATTGTGTAATCTGTGTGGAGTTTGGTTTCAGATCCATTCATCTTTGAAAGAATAATCAATCCCACAGATTAACATAGATTTTGATGTAGAGCCTGTAATGGAGTCACTGTAAGTGTCTCCTTATTGACAGAAAGTGCTAATGAAAGGTGTTGTTATATAAATGTAAATATAATTGCAGGCTAAAGATGGATTACCTGTCTGGTAAGATCAGCCTTCCATAGTTTGAACTATAAAAATTGCTTGGAGACTGCAATTAAACCTTTTGTGCTTACTGCAGCATTGCACTTCAAAGTATATGGCAGTTTTTCGATTTCTATTTGCACGTTATCCAGTTAACTAAATAAATTAAGTGGATGTTATGCCATACACTGCTGTGTCATTTAGGTTATTTTCGCTCATAAGTGTCCAACTAGCTATCTTTTTTCTCACTCACTTAATGTAGCTCATGGTCATGGGGAGATATGGCCTATCCCAGTAGCATGGACCACAAGACTGGATCCAGCTCTTGACAGGGCACCATTTCACCTCAGGAAACACTGACACCAACATCCACACCCACACTTATTTAAGGAAAAATCATTTCACACATATGGAGATGAGATCTATGAGATCACAGCACTGACCAGCATACCTTTGTGTGTACCTCATATAATATATTCAGTGTAAAATGTCCAGAAATTACAGCACATAGAATGTTTTTTTTTTTTTTTTTTTCCCGCCTTGCCAAGTTGCTCATTTATACCTCATGTAATTGACTCATTTAGATTTTATTCAGTACTTCTGGCTAAAGTTTATTATGCCAAAGTTCATCCAATGAAAGGATTTTCTTCATTTTTTTTATGCCTACAGAGGCATACTAGCTTATGGTGCTACAGCACACAGCAGTGGGCAAGCAAACTTGAAATTAAAGAAATATGGATTTTTTCAGAAAAGGAGGAAATCCAACTTGTTTGTATTTTACATCTTTCCTGATAGGAAGAGGCATTTCTGACTTAATAGAAGGATAATATTGGCCCAGTATTTTCAACTATGCTGCTGAAGTATTATAACAGACAGCTTCAGGGCAGGCATTCAGAATTGATTTTTCTATCCTCACATTTTCTGTTGATTCATCTCACATTATTTTCCTTGTTACCACCTCTAAAAGTTAATAAGCAGACAGGAATTGAGCATACAGTAATATAACCTTTTTAAACAGTTATTATATGCTATCCAAGATGGATAATTTACAAATGGTGAATAAGATTTTTATAGGTGACCTATAATACTAGGACAAAAAAACTGGTAATTTAACTTATGTACAACAAAACAAAGTACTGGGGCATAGTTTGGGGCATGTTTCCTTCATCTGTCTGAGGTAATTGAAAAAGGAAAGCCTGAGGCCACAGTCTAGTCGAGATTTTAGTTTTGTTAATAATAATTTACATTGTGAAACTGAATTAACATGTATAGGAAATGCAGTAACCGCAAACAGATGTTCCTATAGCATATGGGCAGATTTTTCCAAAATGATGTATGAAAATAAAAGCAAACAACCAGAACTCAGACTGGGCTATATACAATACTGTTAAAATGTACAGTTTATCTTATAGCTATGTCTTTGATTTATTGATAGTATGATACATCCTAATAAATAGGTTTGATTAAATACTAAACCTGTTGGCACTTAATTATTCATCTATTCATTTCCCCAAACTGTTTATTCCAATATACTGTATGGTTTTAGAGGAGCCAAATCCAAACCCAACAAGAACCAAGCATGGTTAGAGTGCCAGTGCACTGTAGGGCATATTTAACAAATGTGCTGAAAAAAAATTCTAAACAAGTTGCACAAGCAAGGGTTGCTCATTACACCTTTATCTGTAACACGATATAGCTATGTGTCCAATATAATATTACTAGCAGAGGTACCTGATGCTGCCAGAGGTAGAATAAAGTCGAGGTGTGATCACTGGGTAAATTTCCACAGGGGAAGAATTTTGGCCCCAAACCAAAACTTTTACTGATTAAACTGACCATGGGAAGCCACTTTGTATATCTTTGCCAAGTCCCAAAAATGCCTCATAGCAGCACATTACTGAGAAAGAACATACAACATTTTCCGAATTAAACATAATTTATGGTTTTCTCCTGTAGAAATGGGGAATCTGTGCAAATATTGGTAATATAGATTCAATAGTGTGGATTTGCACACCAAGCAAACATATAAGCTCACTTTCATCTTTATATATTAGATGTGCAGATGGTTTAATATAAATCAGAGCTCTAGTGAACAGTTTTTTTTTTAAATTTTTTCTTTATTGAAATTAAAACCTTATAAAAAAATGGAAAAATATCAGTATAATGAACCCTTTGCCCAAACTTCTTTCAGCTTATTTACATACTGAATGTATCTTCAATGTAATATGCCTCATATATTTGGCAAATATTTTTATCAAAGTGTTTATTGCATATTTTTCTTTTTGGAACTACAAGGAATTGCAGGTGATCTTCGCAATAAAGGGCCCAATTGGTGGTGGTTACACTGGAGAAGGGAATCACTGGTTAGTACTTTATGATTTTGGATCATGGGAGTCAATGTCCATAAAACATCTGGGTAGAACATGGCAAAAAACAAGACATCCCTAGTTAGTAGACAACCTAGCCAAGGATTATGCCTGATTTCAACTACTCAGAGTGTTTTGTGATGTAAAAGTATTCATGAAAGGCACTTTAACCTCTAAGGTTCTTTTTATATTGGTGGAAAAGGTAATATTGGAAATGTCTAAATCATTTGCCCTAATTTACATGCACACTCCGCTTACCTATGTTATATCATCACCCATGTTTCAAACAGAATGGTAGCCAAGGCCTGTCACTGCCCATTCCAAGTTACAGATCAAATATCAAAGCCACTTCAGAATACCTCTACATAGGTCAAGGACCTATTTCTGTCTTGGGCAGTTTCCCCTGAAAGGTCTAGACTTATGAATACTTTGGCAAAGACCAAGAGTTACTTCACAAGCTGCATTCTTGGACTTATTAGATAAACGGCCTTTGAAAGTACTGCACACAGCAAACAGGGCAATACAGAAGAGGCTGCCAACCTCTACCAGCAAAGTTACTAACCCTGAAAAAGGTGTGCAATTCTAACAGAATGAGCTCAGAGACATACTCCAACAAGGTCAGATCAGTGCCTTAAACAAATAAGAAATTAGTCGCTGGGGTAGGTGATATCAGTAAACAAGTTAAGTTTCAGTGAGGAAATATTTAAACTTTAGTCATTATGTATGTTTATTTGCAGAGAATCTAGGTATCAAATACTAGTTAAAAGAAGAAAAAAGTCAAAAGTATAGCAAAAAATATAACCTGAATGAAATAAGTCAGTGTCCATGAAAGCAAGATTGGCTTTAATAAAACTAGGAGAGAGAAGTATTTTAAAGAGTTCATTCTTCTTTATCCAACTGAGGCGTTCTTTGAAAGTGTGTGGTGTCATGACGTCCTCACCTGTGTAGGGGCATCTTAGGTGGGGCTACACTTTCATAGTATGAAGGTTTGGTGCAGTTTTAGAACTGCCTGCCATCCTCTCTTACACTGTGCCTCTCTCATATCAACAGTGCATTTTCATTCCTATATTATACATTCACGTTTGCCTGTCTCAAATAGTGATGAGTCTGCAACTCTCAATGGTTGTATAGCATCTGCTACCTCTTAATAGTTGTATTCTCTTTTATACATTTTTAGTAAAAGTTGGATAACTGTGAATTTACCCTTTGTGCTTTTGCTGTTCTGTCTACCTAAAATTATTAAGCTAAATATGAGATATAAACTTAATAGCAACGTTTTCTAAAAGCCTCCATTTCACACCTTATGAGCATATACACACTGGTTAATTTACCTGGGGTTAAACATACTACTTTATTTTCTAGTAGTCTTAAAAACACCCACACAGCCAGTGCACAGCTCATTGGGTGTCCATGGAAGGGGTGGTACAGAGGTGACAGACGTTTTGTCATAGGTAGCCCGCTGAAGATAGAAATAGTTCTGAGGTGGGCTGTTTTGGGATGTGTGAGGGAAATATGGACAACAATTTAGGGTAGGATTTAAAATGAGAATGCAGAGTCCATGAAGCCGCAGCACTAATTGCTACACTACTGTAATGCCAGGAAAAATGTTGTTTGATAATTTATTTTGCAAATTCAGCTTCTGGTAGTCTGGAGATCTGAAATATAAAGACAATAAATGTATTTTCATAATGAGCATTGGCCTGGTCAGGAAGCTTTAATTTTTTTTTTAGATTCTGTTTCTGTTAGTGGTAACTGTTATGTAAATCAATTGAAATCTTTTATTCTTTTCTGTTCAGGTTTTGCCTCAGAATTCACTGCTCATTTGTATTTGGACCACATAAACCCTAGTGCTCCCCCTAGGGTGAGTCTCAAAGGAGGTCTATCCCAAGGTCTATTTTGCTCAAATAAGAGAACATATTATCTAGAAATGTCTAGCAAAGTTATTTTTGATTTGTTTCTTACATGCCCTCTGCATGACATTCATAGCTGTCTAATTATTTCCCAAAAATAAAGAATCATGTTTAATGTTGAAATTAATTTATGTGGTACTTCCTCTGGGAATGCAACTGCAACAATTAGAATTGGGTTATTACGCAATGTCTTTGGAATTTAATTTATTGTGCGCTAGATAAATAACCATTTAACTGCAAACCAATTTCTGCTATGGAAACAGTGTTAATTAATCTTGTAATTGCTATGGAGTTTGCAGTGTTAATAAGGGCCTTGTGGGCCTTGCTAATTATAGGATGAATAGTGAAATTCAATAGTCAGTGACACCTAGTAAAGTCAAATTATTATATTGGTAAATTCAAATATTTTTGACATCTGTTGCACTGTACAGGAATAGATGTTTTTGCTTGTGTAAGCAAAATAAAATGTGTGTCATCTACTCAATTGACAAAAATTGAAGAAAGTTCTTTCAGGCGGCTAGCAAACATTGCAGTATAAACATGTTGACTCAAAATTATAGACAGAACTATTTTCGCACTATTATGGCTTTAATTTTTATGAGACTAACTTTGTTTCTGTTGGAATTCACCAGATGTTTTACATCACTGGTAAATGTATAGTTTTTTAGGAAACCACAATTAATACATGAAGAATCTAATCTTTGGTAAAACTGATGGACGTTCTGCAACATTTTCTAAAAGACATGTCCAATTGAGTATCAGCTGATGAAGAAATTGTTTCTGATAAATCTGGCAAAAAGATCACCATTAATATTGTTGAAAACAAAACTAACTGAATTATTAGGTTGTATGTAACTATAGAAGTGATGCTGGTGATTGTTATCCGTAGAGTGCTGAATTTTGCCATATATTCTCTCTTCTGTGTCTAAATTCAAGCATTTGATGACAGCACAATGGCACATTAGTTAGTGCTGCAAGGACCTCCGTTCAACTTTCAGGCTGATCGTTTTCTTTATGGGTCTCCCTTTCCAGAGTAGTATTCATGTTTTGATCCTTATCTTACAAATATTAAGTACAGCAAGCACAAATATACAGTATATAGCCACAAAATTAATACCACTAATAGTTGAAGTGAATAGCATTGATTATCTCGTTACAATGGCACCTGTCAAGGGGTGGGTTATATTAAAAGCCACGTGAACCGTCAGTTCTTGAAGATGATGTGTTGGAAGTCATAAGTCACATGTACAACAAAGATCCACACAAAAAAAAGGTTTGGGGCAGCCACCTATATATTGTTCCTGGTTGTAATGGATAATTTTTTGGTACAGAATTGTACAGGTTCGAGTCCACAACTGAACTGCCTTGTTGGCACAAAGATGACGGCTTTAAAGGAGAGTGGAGGAAGTGACGTCATCCCTGGGATTTGGAACCGGAAGTGATGCCATTGGGCCCAGGGCTGAAAGTGACGTCATCAGTGGGTCAGAACTGGAAGTGATGTCTTCAGTGGGCCTGGAAGTGGTGTCGTCCGGGCCAGGCGAGATTTCCCATAACTAGTCATCAGAGAAGTGAGAAAAAGAGTTAATGCACTCTACCACCCCCTTGTCTGGCATGGAATTACTCTCGTTCAGACCCTTTAGCTGCCTCCCATGCACACATGTATGACAAGGGAAAGTGGATTTAAATGAATATATTTGTGGATGTATATATATTAAAATATGTATATACTGTATATGAAAATATGCTTATTTATGATTACGATTACTATTTTTTATAATATTATACAAGCATACTATGTTTATGTCTTTTTATTGTGTGTCTTTCAAAGAAAATCATAATGATAGACTGGCTACCAGTTTTGTTTCTGCTTCATTTTTAATATTTCTTAGTTAACATTTTCCATCTGGACAAACAATTTTTTCCACTTTAATAAAGTGTATGAACTATATGCCTTTACTGAAAACGTTTACTTCATCAACATTGTACTTTGCAATGTAGTGACCTCAGGGTCTGAACCTGAGTGGGACAAACTCCACAGGTTGCAAAAACCTGTCTGAGTAGTAGGGAATATCTGGAAAAGCCAGCTATAAAGCAGCCCATGAGCAGCAGGTGGAGGGGTTTCAGACACAGCACTTAGCAAGCACTTTGAATGTGTCTCCAGCTGCTAATGCCCATTGGCAAGTCTTGGATATGGACTTTGGCCTTTGGGTCAGCTCATGGAGCTGGGGGGATACTGTAGCATACGGGTTGCCTCTTACCCTGGGTGAGTGAGGTGAGGCACTGCCAGGTGGCGTGTATGAGCCAACAAAAAGAGAAGGCAGCTGGGAGCAAGTGTTGTCGCAGAAGATCTGAGCAGAAGCTGTTGCTGAAAATGCCAACAGTCCTTTTAAGGGGCACTTACCGGCAATGAACGTAAATAGGCTGATTCCTTCATTTTTCGCACACCACCAAGGAGGTTAAGACATTTTAAAAACCTAGCATCTAATTTGATTTATATTATGGATAGAACATATGTGTTAGTTAATCATTAATTGGAATTACATGGTTTGTTAGTAAGATTTTCAGATAAATTAGCGGTACACTTATTCAGTATAAATGCTTGCTGCTGCTGTCTTGTATTGGATTTTCATTTTGTGGAACTGATTCTCGGCTTTTGCAATTTACCCTTAAGCAAAAGCTTATCAGTTCAAAGAAAATGCTTCAGAATGCTCTTCAGTGGGTGATTGTTAATATTTATAAGGAGCACAGGGCTTTTCTGTGGTTAACTGTGCATGCACAGGGAAGATGATCCTTGCACTTGCTCTAGAGCCATGAAAAGAAGCCATATAAATAAAAATATTTACCTCATTTTGTGATTAAGAATGAAAAATAAGGAAAATATACCACTGTTGGAATTTATACTGTACATTGCCTAAATTCAAACCATATTCTTTTTTTATCCATTTTTAATGCAGACGTTAAACAATAAATATTTAGATAAACTCACAGTTAAAAATGGATAACTGAATTTATCTGTTTTGATCAGAAAATATTAAATCTGATCTACAGTCTACTTACTCTAACAAAAGTCTAAAAACTTAATAGAATATTCTGTTTTTAAGAAATTATTTTTGCCCTTCAATAATAACATAGTAGCAACCACATATGGAATGTCCACAAAATGATAGCACCAATGGAAAAAAATGACTTTGCAGTATAATGTGAAAAAATATTAACTTAGTCAAAACAAAACCTAAAGTGAAAATTATATCATATTCTGCCTCATTTTACTTTCCAGTGTGAGAATACTGTAAGGCTACTTAGTCCTCATACAGTGACAAATTCATTCTGGATTAACCAAAAACAAGGCAGAAGTCATCCTTTCAGGTGCTTAAGAAACATGCCAACACAGACTCGAAGGCAATTATACCAAAGACTTAATCAGATATTGTTACCAAGAAATGATAAAGTGAAAGCATATTTAGAGATAAAATTCACTAAGAAATTAACTTTATAAACTAGGCTCAAGACTGAGTGATGTCCATCACAAATACCTTCCCATGCATTTAAATACTGATCCAAATTTCAAGCTGGTAGTCTTGTGTCAATTGCCAGTGTGGTTTAGCTAATGTTGTTGCCCTGGCTTAAATTAATTTTTTGTTTAAAAAACAAATATAATTCTGTGGTGGGCTGGCGCCCTGCCAGGGATTTATTCCTGCATTGCGCCCTGTGCTGGCTAGGATTGGCTCCAGCAGACCTCCGTGACCCTGTGTTAGGATATATAGCAGGTTGGAAAATGACTGGCTGACAAATATAATTTTGTGTATGGTATTATGAAGTCTTGAAGGCTTTGTTTTGTCTTTATGTAATAGTATTTTCGTTGAGATACTGTTTATTGATTATTTTGTACTTCAATATTGTACATGTAATTTACTTAAATCATCTGCAAGGTCTCCATGCCATAGAGCCCAAAGGGGTGGGGCCACCTGATTATGCAGCTGAGATACTAGCCATAGCTAGTATTTAAGAGGAACATTATCTTCTCTGTTGTATTCTTACTTTTGATGCTTATCTTTTGCTTTGGATTGTCTGGTTTTGTCCCCTGGTTGTTGTACAGTCTGTGGACACTGATTTGGATTTGTTTGCTTAAGGAATTTGCTGTTAGACAAAATCTATTATTGAACTTTATCCTGCCTTGTCTTTTTGTTGTTCATTTTTTTTCTTTAAATATAAAGGAGCTTTTTTTTTTTTTTTTTGCTGTCATTTGGAAACAGAGGTTTTATGATTTCCCTCCCATCCTTATTGTGGTCATTTTGTTAACTTAGAACTTTTCCTAGTTAAACACCTTAGCCCCATTTTTGCAGTTTGCCAGGTGGAAGTCTGCCATTCAAATTCGGGGCTTGGTTGCCTGGTGTGTGGCCTGTTCAGTGGGTGCAGACCTGTAAAAAGATAATGTCTGTCTATCTTTTTGTGCTTGTCTTTTGAGGACTGGTCCCATTTTTTAAATTCATGTGTGGCAGGAATCACAACATATTGGAACAGATCAGGAAGTCGTAACAAAACTGCTGATAAAATGATGATTAAAGCAAAAGGTTTGCTTTTACTGTGCATGCACGAATATGGCAAACAAACCTTATTTCAAGTTAAAGAACAAGATTGAAATAAATGTAATTTCTTTTTCATAAAATGTTTACCTATGTAGTCTGTCTCCCAGGTATATGTGGCTGGTCTTGGTGGATTAGTGCCTTATAATAATATATGACATTACAAATTCCAAGCATATTTTTAATTTTAATGACTAGTTCTGTTTCTTTTACCACTTAGTGTAAAAATAGGAATATTATGCTGCCACTTAACTGGGTGACTCATTTCTAATGTAATGCCATTACTTCAGACTGATCAAATTATATTTTGCTGATTTGCGTTGATATAAGAGACAAGCACAGCTGAGAAAAAAGATGATACAGTTTGAGAAAGGGTTTCAGTCAGATCTTTTAACTCTATCCCACTAATTTGCCTATAGCATTTTAAAATCCTGACATGTTGTTTTATCTTGTTGTGGTTGTGAATGAAATGATAATAGATTTAATTATTCCAAGCAAAACAAGTATAATATAATTATGGAACATCAAACTAAACAGTAGCAGGTGGCTAAAAAAAATTAATCACACTTGCGGCTTAGCTACTACTTGAATGGGAGATAGTATTTTTCATAAAAGAAGTTAAACATATTAATTAATTCTGCAAATTTCCTTTCAAAAAAGTACATTCAGATGCCATATCACGTTTTGCCACTTTAGACTCCCCAATCCTCAACTGAATGGACTGATAAGACCATTTTGACCTTGGGAAAGGAAGCAAAATCAGCACATATATACTATACCAGTAGCTAGTTAAAGGAATTTATACATTAGATGAGAATAAGTACAATTTGTAACCAGTCATATTTCTTAGTGAACAACTCTGCCCTGTCCTAATAGTCCCAGCCATAAACCTGGGAAGCTTATAACAGTGGAGAAGGTTACAAATGAGAGAATGCAGAGTGAAAGAGTGAAGTGAAATGTAAGCTTTCAAAATTACTGTACACCATTTACTCATCCTCATACCGACAAATCATTGACATTTATTTGCCCCAGCTATATTGAATGCATAGGCTGATGGATGGAAAAGTTAATGTCCTAAAACTGCCTTCCAGGGCCTGGCAGCTAAGATGTAAATAATGACCTTAAGTTTGACCAAGACTGGAAGCATGGATAGTAGAATAGTATGGCACTGACAACTGAATAATTGAAATAAGGAACAAAAGGGAAGCATCACAGCAAATTTGCCTCTTCACATTACTTTTGCTCAGTGTATGTGGGCCTGTATCAGGGGCCACCAACTCCTGGACAGATACCCAATTTAAGGCTCGATTTTGCAGTCAAGCTTTTGTTGCCAGCACAGACTTCTTAACAACAAACAATAATATACAAATAAATAATTTATTAATAATTGAAAATTTCATTTTAAGTAGTTCTGGGATGAACCCTTTAGAGATACATCAAAGAGAGAATTATCAGCCTTAGAAAGAGAAATATGTATACGTAGCCATATCTCAGCAGATTGTTTGCAGTCCTGAGCATGTCAGCTTTCACAATTAATTTCAAAAAGTGCTTTGCAAAGTAAATAGAAAAGCACCTTTCATTTCAGTTTCTATATGTATTTATTCACACAATGAATTTTGTATATTTTAAATGTGTTATGGCATTCAAATATCATATTGTAAAAGTGAAACCAGGATTACTTTTAAACTAAATTTCAATTAACCTGAAAAATATTTAGGGCTAGATTATACAGATCAAAGTTCCCTTGCAAATTAGAAGTCCAAAGCCATGTCATCACTGGTGCTGTCGTGCTGCAGTTTAAATTAACAGCTTTGCTAGCTACAGTATTAATTATTTTCAAATATGATATGGAGAAGGAGAAATGTACAGTAGAAATATTCTACAATCCTGTTCAGAGTTTTAACCAAAAGGTTTAAAGTCATCGTCAGCTGAGGCTACAGACATTCACCTCATGTGGTCAGGTTGTTATAGAATATTGTCAATTTAAGTGCTTAGTTTTAGTTTTTAAGGCTGGTATATCTGGAAACTTGTCTTATTTAATGCTATATGATCTTAAGATAATCTTTTTCTGTCACACACATTCTCTATTGTTAACATTCAGAAGAAAAAAAATTACATTAAATGAAATCTACTGGTACAGCTATATACAGTATGCTGCATAAGCTCAGACTCTCTGCAACAATAAAACTGGATTAATCAGGTTTAGCAAATGCATAACTCTACTCTATAAGCTTTAAATATGTGCCAAAACAATTAAATAAAGGCACTTGTTGGAACTTGCAAAGTATCTGAAGCATAACACGGGGTTCTTGTGTCTAATAACTCCTTAAATCAAGTGGTATTTGAAGCTGTATGATGGTCTATCATTTTTATTGTGAAAAATATGTTAGTAAAAATTGTGAAGAACTGAACAGGAAAAGTATCATGCTTAAGTTTAAAATAAGTCTAACTTTACTGGTGCAAAACAAGGTGACCTTGTATCTTTTGAATGAAAAAAATGTGGCCCATCAGGAGTTTTAAAAGTAATAACAATTTGCTCCTTACATAGACATGGCAGATTTCAAAAGGCTAGATATCAAAATTAAAGGCACACCATTCTTGAAAAAGATTAAAATACTTAGTCCATCTGACTATCAATTCTGAAAATGTCATCTGCATATTATCTAGGGCTCTGTTACTAGCGCATTTTCAGTCGATCTATGCAGATTGGTTTAGGAAGAAGAATTTCCACATCTGACATTAAGTGCTGTGAAAATCTTAAAAGATAATGTCCTAGATAGTTTTAAAAAGGAATGTTAGGTGCAGAAAAGCAAATGTATACTTTTACTACAGAATACATATTAGATGCACACCTCCCTGTTACAACCACAGACATGGACATGCATTTGGTGAAGGCTATCAGTGCTGGTTTCTATAAAGGAAAAGCGACCGTATATCCTGTTGATCGTCTGATTCTACTTTGGGTGCATAGCAAGATCTCACAATTTAGCCATGTAGATGTATGCATAAATATTGATTTAATTTATTGAAATTAAACAATATTTCAAAAGGCAAGAAAAGATCAGAAGCACCAAAAAGCCAAGCAAAGTATGGGCAGAGGCCTGCACACACACACACATAAGTGTACTTAAATGAATTTGTTAATGAAACATAGTTAAAATTAGATGAAGAGAGAAACTTCTGCTGGCATTAAAGATTAATTCGATGAATTTAATCTAAATTATTTAACAAAATAACCAATTTAAACAAATACTCTACGACATTCACTGTTCAAGCTTGGAGCAGACACATTACACAGTCTTGACATTAAGATTGACATCATATAACAAAGATCAGTAATGTGTTTTAATTTTCTTTGTGAACAACTTTTCATTAGAAAATGTTTTGATATATAATAATACATGAAGCATATCAAGATAGTGTGCATGGGGCTGCTATTGTTTTCTTCAGTGGCTTTCATTTCAGTTTATTTTTAGTGCTTGCTTCAATTAATTTTAAAATATGATACATTCAGAAATTTCCGATCTAACTGGCAATCGGAAGAATATCTAATCTGATGAGACCAAGATATAACTTTTTGGCCTTAATTCTAAGCGGTATGTGTGGAGACAACCAGGCACTGCTCATCACTTGTCCAATACAGTCCCCGCAGTGAAGCATGGCGGTGGCAGCATCATGCTGTGGGGGTGTTTTTCAGCTGCAGGGACAGGACGACTGGTTGCAATCGAGGGAAAGATGAATGCGGCCAAGTACAGGGATATCCTGGACAAAAGCCTTCTCCAGAGTGCTAAGGACCTCAGACTGGGCCGAAGGTTTACCTTCCAACAAGACAATGACCCTAAGCACACAGTTAAAATAACGAAGGAGTGGCTTCACAACAACTCTGTGACTGTTCTTGAATGGCCCAGCCAGAGCCCTGACTTAAACCCAATTGAGCATCTCTGGAGAGACCTAAAAATGGCTGTCCACCAATGTTTACCATCCAACCTGACAGAACTGGAGAGGATCTGCAAGGAGGAATGGCAGAGGATCCCCAAATCCAGGTTTGAAAAACTTGTTGCATCTTTCCCAAGAAGACTCATGGCTGTATTAGCTCAAAAGGGTGCTTCTACTAAATACTGAGCAAAGGGTCTGAATACTTAGGACCATGTGATATTTCAGTTTTTCTTTTTTAATAAATCTGTAACAATTTCAAAAATTCTTTTTTTTGTCTGTCAATATGGGGTGCTGTGTGTACATTAATGAGGGAAAAAATTAATTTAAATGATTTTAGCAAATGGCTGCAATATAACAAAGAGTGAAAAATTGAAGGGGGTCTGAATACTTTCTGTACCCACTGTAAATAAATGTTGTTGTAAGTCCAAAATAAGCAACTGACTTCACAGTTCAAAACAAACTCTATAAAGCTCATTGATCTATAAAATGCACAAAAGTGCCCTTCTAGGGAAAGGAACTAAAAAACTTTTGTCTAGAAAAGACAAAGCTGTAGAGCACAATTTTTATAAATTAGAATTTTTATTAAGAAAATCTCAAAAAGATCATAAATGGCTAAAAAATACAAAAAAGAGTTGCATTCCTAGATTAAGTCCCAATACACAAATCCTAGATATTGAAAACCAAAAATTAAAAAAAAAAAAAAATCGGAAAATCCGATACTCAATATAAACACACAAGAACTTCAATGAAGCATTGAAGGATCTGCTCTCAGCCTCTGAAGACAAAGGCTGGGGGGAGGTCCTTCAGTGGTGACATCAGCATGGACCTGCCTGTTGGGGCTCCACCCACAAAATACAAGGAACATACGTAATGGAACAAATCATTACACAAAGATATTAATAATTTTAAAGGGACAGAACATAATAAATAATAAAACCAAATGAAAAAACACTGAAATATGAAAAATGATGATTCAAAGATAACAAAACCAACAGAAAATAAATATAAGCCAAGGAATAAACCTTGGTTGTAATATAACACCTGGTCCAAAATATCAAAACCAAAGATTAACATTTTAAAGATTTTCATAATACAATATTCAAAAAGCAAACAGGAATATAACAGGAAACCTATATACAGTATGTAATGTGAAGATGACTGACTGATTCACCCACGCACAAATCAACAAAAACACTGAAATTTGGCAGGATGATATGTGTAGATTTCTACTAAGAACATTTATATATACGAGTCGTATATTAATATTTAAGGATAAAAACACTCACAATGATAATACTATATACCCCAAAATCTCAAACATACCTTGACAGATTTAAGTGAAATCTGATGACATTGTACAAAAAAGAAAATTAGCTGACATGTGCTTCTTTATTTGTTGATATTTGTTATTAATAATTCTCTAGCAAGTGGCACATTCTAACACACTGCATCCCCTGTTTTCCATAGCACTGACAGCAATTGCACAAAGAAATGGAGAGTGCCTGTTTATGTAAATTAAAGATGTCTGTAGAAGCAAAGTGAAAGGAATTGAGATTTTTAGTTGTTTTTAGTTCTAAATGAACATACTTCAAATCACCTTTGTAACATTACCAAATGCCTCTTTGCACAGAGTTCTGCTGAAATCTCTTTCACACCAACACCACCAAGGACTGCATGTAGTATGTTCAACAGTATGCAGCTCAAGTGATCTATTAACATGAGCCAAGATACATAAATGCACATATACAAAAATGTACTTAGTTACATAGTACTTTTGATACGTTCGATTAAACAATTTCACTATAATGGAGGCCCATTGACTTACAAAATCTATTAGACAAAACCGGGTAACATAGCTAATGATTTCATAAAAGTAATACCGAAAAGGCAAACCAAAGCAAAGTAATACCAGTCCCTAATCCAAAAATCCAAATCCTTATACACAGCAAAAAGTCCAAAAACCAGACAATCAAAAACTGGAACTTATAGTACCCACAAAACGAAACCAACAGAAAGCCAAATTAAAATGGACAGTGTCTGCTAGTCCTTTATATTGACCTTAGGGTGGTTCTTAAGCTGCAGTATCGGGGGCCCTGCCCCCATAGGTACAAGATATAAAAACAAGGAACATTTCAATAAGAATTTACGGAATAACTATTGCCATGGACAAAGACCTCAGCCGGGACGCCTCTTCTCTAGGATGACCGGGGGTACAAGCCTGGTCAGCCTCCCCAGGAATGCTACATGGCAGCCCCCCTGGGTTGCAGCGGTGCCTAGCACTCCCGCAAGGCTTCATGGAAGTTGGAGTTTGGTGCTGCCCTGTTGGGATTCATGGGTGCCGCAGCTGCTGATGAGCCCTGGAAAGCAGCACTTCCACAACACCCAGGAGGCGCTGCCATAAATAGGTCATCAAATACCTGGAGCACTTGCGGGTGGGCTTTAGAAGGAGCAAGCAGCCACCACTCTGGGAGCCAGAGTCGGGAGGAGGGAGATGAAGTTTATCAGGAGAAGTGGAGGAGAAAAAGGAAAAGGAACTGTGTTGCTGTGCTTGTGGGAGACGGGGAAGACATTTCCCACAAGGGAAAGAAAAAATAAAAGCCCTTTGTGCTTTGAACTTGTGTCCTACGCTTGTCTGTGTCAGGGCTGGCCTTTACACTATACATAAAAATAATACAAGTTTTAGATACCCAAAACATATTAAATTAAAAAAAAGGGATGGAATTAACTCAAGCATTTACCTAGAAAAACTTGTGAAAACAATCATTAGAAAACAGACAAACTCAACAAAAGAAAACAGAGACCAAGGATGAAACCTTGGTTGAATCATAACAAAGGTATATGTTAATATGAAATTTGGGAATATGCTTGTGAACCACATCTGGAGTACCACTTACAGTCTGCCCACCATATTACAAATGGGGAGAAGAGAAACCAAATGCTTCTTCAGACTAAATTATGTGTTTAATACTTTAGGTTTCAAATATGTAATTCAGTATTTAATTGATGATGGGTTTACCAAAACCATGTACAAATCTATTCCAGGTCTTTAAAATTCTCAAAGGCATCAATTTAACTGATCCATCACTGTTTTTTAATTAAATGCTGAATCATATACTTGATGACTCCAGTGAAAATAGAAAGTGCATTCCACACATAATCCAGGAAGGTCTTACTTAGGCAAAGTGTCGTGAAGATCTGGAACTGCCTATCGATGTCATGTAGATCAAACAGAGACCCTGATAACCTTTAAAAAGTATCTGAATGAGATTTTTGAGAAAACACAGCTATTTGCTAAATAAACAAGTTTAACAGAGCAAACTGCATCCTGTCATTTGTCAAACATCTCATGTTTTAGAATACATCATGTTTTTTATGAACCCTGAACAAAATTCAAGATAAGTTTATTTTACACTGCTCAGTTATTGCCAATTATATGTTCTAATAAGTGACACTCAGAAGTGAAATATTTTCTTAGCAATTAATGGAGAATATAGTGAATATGATTAGATGCAGATTTAATGCAGTTAGTAGAAGAATCTCTTTTTTACAGATGTTTTTCACTTGCTAGCACAGCGTTGTAGTGGTTAATTCTGCTGCTTCACAGCTAAAAGTAATTGGCATTAATCCCTCTCTGGCTGCTTTGCATATGGATTGCTTTCTGACTACACTGGTTTTTCTCCCATATCCCAGATGAACTGGACTCTGCATTTCCCCAGAGTGGATGTGTGTATGAATGTATCTTGCAATGGAATGGAATCCTGTCCAAGGATATTTCTGCTGTTGCAGTAGACATTAGCACACACAGCATCCATATTATGACAGTCGGTGGGTTTGAAAATGGATAGATGGATGGATGGATGGGTGGACAGGTAAATGTAGATTTCCTGTCAGTGATGATAATCCATCCACCCCCTCACCCAATTTACTGTAGCCTAAACCTTTCATTAAATTTGCAGGCTGCTATTATATAGGATGAGTGTAGTTTCACCTTTTTCGAGGATTTTATTTGCAGAGGAACTCTCACAAAATATTTACAGTAGCCATCCTGTTTTACATTGACAGTCTTGTCAGCCTGAAGTAATGTAAACACAGTTGCTAAAGGAAATGGCGTATTTCTTATAATAATGTGCGCATATGGAGTATCCATTAAAGGAGCATCTCTACAAATTTCAGCTACTGAATTATAACTCTGGTTAGATTCACATTTTTTTTATTTGGGAATATTATTTGCATTTTGTTTTTCCTAGTTTGCTTATAATATTGCTTCCGTCTTAAAATAACCTCATTAACAGTACAGGCTTATCTTAATAATCCACATGCTACACTGAAATTGTGTTCTGACTGTGAGAAAAATCTATGCATGTGTGTCCTACATTTTTGTTCTGTTCTACTGGGACACAAACTGAATGCAATTATTTTTAATTGTGTGTTTTTTTTTTTTTTGTTTTTTTTTTTTAGTACAAATTTTATAATTTATCTTTTTAAGTCATGGGAGGAGGGGTGGTAATCAAAAGTCCTGAACAAGTTTGTCTTCAGAAATTATCCTGCAGTCTACAAGCCTTTTGTAAATGGCAGTGAAGTTCTAAAGGCAGTGCCATTTGCCTCAGCCTGATTAGCATAATTAAAGTTATTTAGTTAAAAGCTGAAAATAGCTGTCTACATAACCACCCTACAGTGTCTATAAAATGACCTTTGGATTAAAGTAGCATTTGCTTTAAATAAATTGATCTCTGTGACAATATTCAATAGATTGTGGATTCGTATTTTTATATTTTACACACAGGTACAAGCAGTAAAAATATTAGATATGATTCCACATGTGGATCTGAATCCTAAACGTTTACAACACCTCTCAAGAAAACTTTCACACTGTTTGAATGGAAACATCACTCCCCAAAGCCAAACAGTGTACAAAAGGTTCAGTTTCAGAGGGAAGCTGTACAATACACTTCTGAGAAAAAAAAAAATTATAATAACCAGATGACACCATTCCATCCATCAGCCTTGCTGATTATCTAATCGATAACTAGAACTACTGTTTCATACAAATTAAAAGTTATCAAGGCTTCTACTTGAATTATATGGCTCGGTAGCTCAGTAGCTTGCTCCCACGAGTCCCATGACCCTTTGTGCAAATAAATGCTTCCTGGCATCAGCCTTAAAGGGAAAGATTGGTATTTTTCAAGTCTTAGTTATTTCTTCACACTCATGGTACATATTAATTTGCCACATAAAATTATGTTCTAAAGTTTGTTTTTTTTTATATAAATTTCAGAAGTACCTTGTCTGGTCTTATAGCTTACGATGGGGCTTAAGAGTACATGTGAATGTAAAAACCTTATCTTTTATCAGGCGAAAAATCTTATTTTGTGTTGATCAATGTCTTGGGATTGCACACTTACACACAGTGTATCCATGTTGTTTTATGAGGGTATAAAAGAAAAAACAGGCACATTTAAAATTGCTTGTATTATTTCACCATATGAAGCCAATTTGTTTGTGTTGCAAAGATTACGATCTGCCACTAGACAGGTAAAAGAAGCATGTGCTTGAGTGAGTTAATAGTGAGCAAAAACGTATAAGTAATCGGGTGAAAAGAACTTAACAGATGGGCATAAATTCAACCATCCATCTTTCTTCCTAACCCATTTTTATCCAGAGCCTATCCCAGCAAGAATCAGACACAAGGCCGGAACAATACCTGGGCAGGGCACCAGTCAGTTGCAGGGTGAAGAGACAGATGCACATGGGCCACTTTAGCAATGACAGTCCACCTAACATGCAATTCCCACATGGACTGTGGAAGGAAACTGGAGAATCTGGGAGAAACATGCAAACTGTGTACACACAAACTCCAGTCTCCTTCACTGCAAGAAGTCAGCAATACCACTGTGCCACTTTGCTGGCCATTATTATTATTATTATTATTATTACAAATAATAATTGCTGTCTGTAATATCCTGTATCCATTACTCTTTTTTTTCAGAGTAGCACGTCTACAATAGCATGGCCACCTGATCCACGTGTGGGCAGTTGTGGCAAAGACAGCCTGGTTCCTCAGCTTGCAGGGAAAGTGGCCATTCAGACACCCAAAGAAACACTGGTTTAACTAGTTGAGAGATGACCCCTGCGAATTCAACTTGCTCCTGAAGTGCTTTTGGGTTGTCATAACTCTACTCCCAACAGAGGCTGTACATAGACACAGACAAGCCATTAGGGAATGTATTCTTACAAGAAAATTAGTTCCAAGGAGTCTGTGATTAAAAAAAATAGTTTCCATATCACAAGGAGGCCTCATAAATGCAGAAGACATGTTTCTTGAATTGAAACCTTTGTTGCTTCAAAGTGGACATATTCGGTAAGTTTTAAGGCTTTTCATTCACCTGTGGACTCATGTACTCTTAAGCCCCATTGCATGCTGCAACAACAGGCAATGTATTTTTAAAATTTGTCAAAAAATGCTTCACTTTAAAATGCAATTTTAATGTGGCAAATGAATATATACCATGGGAAAATAAATTAAAATACAGGACATATCTTTTAAATGCATTTTAATTTAATTTTCACCAGCGTCTCCAAGTATGTGATTAACTGCTTAATTGAAAGAATTCTAGTGGATCAATTTTATCAGTGCTTTAAGAGTTTGATGACTTGGATTATTAGGTCCTCATGCAACATTTTTTTTCTGAAGACTTGAGAGATTTATTTCCATTCGCTTGTCAGAGTATTCCATACATGTCTTTTGTTTACAAAATGTCAGTGGTGATCAAAATGATTTGCATGAAATTGAATTTGCAGTGAAAGCCAGTATTTTGTTTTGCCAAAAAAAAAAATTAACCTTCTTTTGCTTTCAATAAAAGTGTAATATTAACACAAGAAGTTATATTTTAACCCTGTCTCAAAGCATTTGCATGCATTACTTCTTAATGTGCCAGCCTGTTATGTAGTGTCTGAAGATCTCCAGTTGAAAAAAATAATCACAGGACTCTTTTCTCGTCACGTGGTAATATTATTATGTTGAGCAGCCAGACATGTCCTGGTGGTATGATCCCCACTTTGCCAGTTATGATGATAGTCTTGGAGATTGCCATCCTAAAGATGCATCAGAGAGAGAAAAGAAACGTAAAGCTCTTCAGTGCTTGTAGAATGCATATTCTCGACCTTTTGTGTAGAAATCAAGGAAAGGATGGTTGCTAAGCAATGGGGGATAAGAGGGAGTGGCTTCATGTGTAGTGAGGCTTTCCTGTGGAGAAAATATAGTAATGTGCACAATGGTGCTTAATGGTGTGTGTTCATGTGAAAAATATACAACATGTCACTTAAAAAAAAGTGCTACTCCATAATATGGTTGACAGACATCAATAGAATTAATGTTACAGGTGTGTGACAGATTATCTACATTATGCAGCTGCAGAAAAGAAAACGGGTAAAAACAGAAGTGTGAATGAGGCATTAGGAAACCGTATTTTTTGTTTCTCACCCCTGAAAGAAAACTTTAAACCTCCAAAAAACTCTCTTTTTTTAATTAATTTTGAATTAACAATTGTGAAATTGAATGTAAAAGAAACTTTGGTGGCAGTTTTGCAAAACTGTATGCAATTTGAAACTTTCCTGTTTCATTTATCACTAGCAACCTATCAAGGGCCTGAAGAAAATAAAACTTTTCTTTTGTAAAATCTGTAAATTTAGCACCAGAGTTTATTTCTGCCTGAGACATTCCTTTTATTTCTTGCTTTATATGTATGCGAGAAAAGTATTTATTTAGTTCTTTACCCATTTATTGCTTTCTTTCAAAGATTTCTTCTTGTGCATCTTTAAGGCTTCATAAATTCTCTATCACTCTGCTTTATACTGAAGTAGTAAAGAAAAAAATGTTTGCTGGATATTTTTGCTACAGAAATTCTCTTTTCAGTTTATTTTTTAATCTTTAACCTAGGTTTTGATCTCTTGTTGTCGTTCATGATATTTCACTAGGTCTGATTTTTTTTTTTTTTTTTTTTTTTTTTATTTATTAATTTTCTTTTGGAGGAATTTTTTTTGTGTTTTTCATGAAACCTTTATTCGTTCATTTGCATAATTTCCGTAGACATTTTTGTTTAAAGTTTTTCTTTGTAAAATATATTATTGAATGTCTGAAATGACAGCTGTTATTTATAGTTCTACAGTTTCAATTTTTTTTCTAAAAGTTTTCTCATCCCAAAAATGTCTGCTCATTCATATTGTATGTCTTTATTCAGATGTATATTTTTAAATATAATATCAAATTTAATGATGGTGTGATTACTGTTGCCCAAAAGATGAATAGTGTCTTTCTTTTGTGTTGTCAAGATGGAAAAAATGAGTTTTAGACAAGATTTACCCTGTGATGAGCAGTAGACAAGCTGGTTGAAGAAATCATTATTTGTTTTGAGCACCATTTAGTTTTCTCTTTCTTATTTATAAGAAGGGCTTCCCATATCTATTTGGAAAGTTGAAATTCCCTGTTATTCCCATTATTTTCATTATTGCCTATATATCTTATTTGATTAAATATTTTTGAAATGTCATTGTTTGGTGGCATGTAGCAGACTCCAGTCACTTAACCTCACGAGTTCTTAAAGTAATTTTAAAACGTTCCTTTCTTTTGTGTCAGTCTTTCAACCCTAACTATTATTTTTGAGATGTAGTGCAACACCTTCTCCTTTCTTATTTTATGTTTTTTCAGGAGATTGTATAGCAACTGATGTTATGTTTCTCCCCATCACTTTTATTTAGTAATGGTTCAGTAGTTCTTGCAATATCATATTCCCAAAGTAATACCGTTGCCTGTAATTCATGTATTTTTTTCCTTGACAGTTCTCCCATTAAAAAGTAACATTCTAAGATTTGAATTTTATGGATTTTTTTTTGCTAAATTTTAGGTTTGTTGCTAAATGTTTTCATCATTCCCGTTACCACACCCTCAAATCTACTTTAAATGATTTCATATTTGTAGAGATCCTCTCTCCTTTGTCCTCTTATTTTTTTATGTTCAACTATTATGCAGTGACTGAAAAATTTATAAAACTTTTTGCTGTCTCCATAAACTTTGCCACTAATTTACACCCAAATATTACATAACTTCTAGACAAAGGAAAAATGTGGCCATGCCTTGCTTCTTGTCAAGAGTGAATCATGCTCCATACGATTTAGTAGATAGATAAATCATTTGATTGCTCAAACAAACTTTATTTGTACCCAAGAGAAATTAGGCTTTTTACAGAAGCTTTTTTAAATACATAAATAGATAGATAACTAAATATATATACACACGATATGGTTTGAAAACACACACCAGAATGAGTAATATTTCCATGAATAGAAATAATGATAGCATAAAGAAATTACACAAAAACACATACCTTACAATTACACTTTCCCTGCAAAGGGAATCATTGGGCTTGTGAGGTTTGTACCATATCCTTTCATCAATCAAAATGAATCAATAGAACCATAATTCATCCAAGTTGCTCACTGCCCACTGATTGTGCTCTTAGCCATCTATAACCTCGCCTTTTTGGTTTTCACTTACACTAAAAGAAATCATTGTCTACCATTCCTTAATCTCAACAAGACAGAGTGAGAGCATACATTCTAATATGCTTCATTTAGCTCCTGTTTTGTACTTACCTGTTAGTTGACTGGGTACCCCATCTCTTTCTTTGTAAGTGTGTGAGTAAGACACTTTTTCAATAGACTATTTTCGAAAACAGGGCCACAATTTTTCAGTGATGAACAATTTTGTACAAACATTTATGACACTGTTATACAACAAAGCACCAGAAGTGTTCCTAATTAAATTATGATGGCGCATCAGATTCCAAATGCCGTACAACTTTCAAGGTCACTTGTCTTGCTCATCTTCCCGTACACAATAGAAAATATCATTGTCTACACCAATGATACTATTACTGACTCAGCAGTAAATTACACTAGGAGGGTAATAAAGTGGCTGTTCATTGTAAAGTTTCTCTTGTTTTATACTGACCTGTCTAGTAACATTGTTCTTTACGTGTCCCACACCAATCCTTTTCTGGTTTAAAAAATGATACATTGACAAAGTATCAATGTCCTATACATAACTCCAATTTCTTTATTTCTTGTGATCTTTAACATTAATTTCTTGAGCATGTGTAAACCACATATATATTTCAGAACAGATCATAAATCTTTAATGTACTTTCTTTGGGCAGATGCTAAAGCACGTTCTGTTTGTATAAAGATAGATAAGCTAGTAAAAATGCAGAAATATTTGATAATGGGTATGACAACAGTATTTTATCACAATAAAATATACTGCTAAAAGATGTATTTTTTTGAAAGAACTTTTATTTCTGTATTTGCTACATCTTTTTTTGTAGTATATATAGTATCAGATATTTAAGTATATTATAATATTATAATACTAGCCATGTGCGCCCAACTACGTTGCGTGTGTTAAAGTTGTCTGTGAAGGGCTCCCTGTTTAAACGCGGCTGCCAGTCGTGAACTGGGCCCTTCGTCGCACAGCATTATGATTTTTTTATAAGGGAAACAAAATTACAAAAGAAAACCCTTGGACATTGATTCGATAGGAACGGCCTACTTGGAATCACTGTCGGAATAGTAATTACTGTATGTGGTGGTGTAGGAGTATTTCTGTTTCTGTCCGTTCACAGTCCGTCTCGTTTTCACAACACTATCGTTTTCCTCTCATGATGTCTTTTCAACCTTTCTCCAATCTCGCAGGTTGCTTTGTGGCAATCCAAAGAGTAAGGCAATATACACGGAGCAGTGGATATAAAAGGGGGACACATAGGTATCCAGGCTCTTTAAAGCATAAATAGGGATCACTTCACTGACATGTGAGCAAGTCACGGTACAACTATGAGACGAGCAGCACTTGCCGGCTACAACGTAACAATAATAATTTCCGGAACGTGTTGTTACGTTGTCATTCATTTTACCCACTGTCTTTCTTTCATTCATATGTTATGTAGGCACGTACCTATTATCTTCGGCAATCTCATTCTCTAACCAGGCCTCAGGAGCTAACCAGCGTAACACTGTCCACCACCCCTTTCGTTATTCCGGCACATTGTTGACATCCGTGAGTAACAACCACGTACTAAACTGGAAGGTGGTCTACACATGTGTGGAATTCGCGGACAAACAAAGATCAAGATCTAAATGAAGATCTCTTTAGTTAATTTAAAGCACAACAATTTGTTTATTTTGAATGTCTGTGTTTTGAGGTGTGACTGGCGTACTACAGTCTTCAGTAGTATAAACCTGGAGGAGATTCTTAATGCAATGCCTATGTTTTAGCTGTCTCTCTACTGCTATTTAGTGCTGCTTCTTCTAATTCATTCGCGGACAAACAAAGATCAAGATCCAAATGAAGATTATATATAGAGATTATAATCTAGGAGTATTCAGAAATCCAGACCAGGATGAGGGTTAAGTTTTTTCAGTTTATTAAATAAGATTTGTAATTGAACTTGTGTATTTTTTTAGGATGATTGAGATAAGGTGAAGCTTTTAAGTCAATAAACTGTATATCTGAGACTATATTCAAAGGAAAGGAACTCTTATTTGTGATTGTGTATATTTGAACTGGAGTTTAACAAAAAAGGTTGGAGAAAAGCAAATAGATCCACATAAGTTAGCTCATCATGCTGTCAAGAGATGGGAGCTGCAGAAGCTGACTTATTACATGAGACAGAGGGGATAAATGTTGAATGAAGGCCAGGTGCACACTAGGGCTATGCAGTGTCTTAAAATTTCACACTGTCATTTTAAAACATCACCCGGTGGTTGGTGGTCATTCGCGTATCGAGAGATGCTTGTGGATTATGAATAATTAGCTACTCTACCCTTGGTAATGTGTTGAAGCTGAGGTATCCAATCTTGACCCTTGCTGAGATATTGAAACTGAGGTAGCCAGCCTCTCTTGGTCTGTGATGAGAATGAGTGAAGAGTGAATGCTAAAGAGGTAATTATTGAAGGATTTACATAATTTAGACATTTCCAGTATTATCTTATTTACTTTAGGGGATAAAGTACCTTTGGGAAACAGTTTTACACGATAAAACACTGGCAAACGTCTTTTATCATCTTGTCTAACTCATCTCTACTCTAGCTCACAGCGGTAAAGGTCAATGGTTCATTCACACTAATATTGAGAAAATATACCTTTTTGTCTAACTAATCAGAAAATTGGATGGACGATTGTCCCTATCTCAAGCCTTTTTCTTAATTTTTGTTTCTTGATTTTGTTTCTTTCCATTTTTTCCACTTATGGGAATAGCCATGTTTGTTACCTATCTCTCTCTTCAGTTTGCTCAGTCTTGTCAATAACTTGCATTCAGTTTCACCTTTTATGTGGCTGGGTTTGACATGGATGGGTTAAGGGAAGCCATCAGCCATTGATAGTATGATCTATTTGGTGTAAAACTGTAAGATTTGTCGTCTTTTCTCTGATTTTCATTTAAAAAAAATAACTTATCAGAGAAAATTTTTTTTCATTGAGTAGGACACAGTGTATAAAACATTGTTTGAGATTTACATTTTAAAACCTACAAGGATCTTTAATAGTTATTGGTCAATATACAGTATATACATTGGCTGCAATGGACTGGCAGCCTGTTTAGGATTTGTTTCTGCTTTGTGCCATATTGTAGCTGGGATAGGCACCAGCACCCACTGCAACACTGGTCTGGATTAAGTGGGTTAAACAGTGATATGACATTACATACTTTTATGCATTAATATAATATGACAGCATCTTCTGAATGTGTGTTTGTTTTCAGTGTATACAATGTAATACAATAGTCAGTCATACAGGCTTTTTCTTTGCAGCAAAAAATAATGAATTACTTGCACACTCTTTAAACAGAAAAAAATCTACAACTGAGAATAACTACAAACAAATCGGCCAACATATGCAACCTTTTGAAAAAAGTCAGCTACCCTACTTAATGTGTGCAAAGAAAAGAATGTTTTGATTAATTTACTAAAATACTTTTACACGCTTATTTTGAAACAATTAAGAATGTTTTAATACAGTACATGTAATATTGCAAATGCAAATATTACAACAGTTTGTTTACTTTCATTATAAATTGCATTGTTTAATGTATTGGAGGGAAATCACATCACAGATCTAAGCACACTTAACCACGTCTAATTAATTACTCCAAATAACTAGTCTACTGTAATAATGGCAATTAATTATTTTTTTTCTGTCTTCATAAATTAAAAAAAAAAAAACTTGCCTTGAGCCCTTAATCACATCCGAGGTTTTACTGTGAGATTTACAATGCAACACTCAAGGTAGTTTGCAGCCAGAAATGGTTTAATCTCATTTCTCTCAGACTGGAAGCTAGCCTAACTGTAGTCTAAATAATAGATGTAAAAAATTGTTTCAGAGGCATATCTTCACTTATCACCAGGCTGCTGGTGGTGAAAATGAAAATGCTTTAGAAATGAAGGACCAGGTAGCGATCTAAATATTGACAATGAGACTAAATTCATTGGCTTGTGGCATGCTGCGAATGACGGCAGTGCTTCAGCTCCTTCAAAGCGATGACACACAGTCAGTAAGAATGTAGCTCTAGTAAGTGGTTAAAAGGACAACTGGATGCATTGTTGATGGGACCAGACTACGGAAGCTATTCTTTAGTGAAACTGACCTAGTGCTTATAGAGTTGAGTCAACACTTCAGTGAGCCTAATGCACAGTTTGCTCAAGCACATGCTGCTTTGTGATGGTGCAGGTCGGCCCCTTTGCTCCCACTTGCATAATGTGAGCCTTTTGAACCTGACGACATCGATAACCTAACCAGATGAGATGAGCTGATGAGGGCAAAACACACCAAGCAAGGGGATGGTGAAAAGTGCAAGTGCTTTTATTATAAAAAAAAAAAATGTAAAAATACAAATCCAAATAGCATCCAAAAAGTGCAGTGCTCAAAAAACTTCAATAAATAAATAATCCATGGAAACATCAAGGTGCTGGTCCAGGTTAAAATCAATAAATAGAAAAAAATAAGTTAAAAACGAAGTTAAAATTCAGACAGGAGTCGTCTTTATCACGCTCAGTCCCCAGTGCTTCTCTTTAAAACTAACCGACGCCTTTCCGGCTTATCCTTGTAGAATTTCGCAGCACGGAGAGATGTCTACCAACAGGGACAGACACCCATCAATCTTGGCCTGTGTCCCCGCTGCCAATCCAGGCTCCACCTGGTGAAAGTGCGCCATCCTCCCCCTGCTGCCAGTCACAAGCTCCACCCAGCAAGAGGAGCCTTCTGAGTGTAACTATCTCTCCTGCTTCCTGGATGCTCAGCAGGAGTGATCCTCATGCCTCCCTCCTGAGCATTAGCTGTATGCTACTCCCGAGGCACTATTCCTGCCCACCTGCTTCTCTACTAAGCACTGGCTCACCACTGCTCCTGCCTTTCCCTCCATCCTTTAACCTCCAATCCTTCTCGTTCTGTCCTTTCTGTTCCCCCTCACACTCACACTTCCCTTTTTAAACGGGAACGTGGCACAGCTGTGGCAACCAGCAGCTCCCGGCATCAATTAGGGTCACTGGCAATCCTATACTTGTGCCTCATGCATGACCGCCCATGCCCGTATTGCTCATGGGAACTGCTCTCACCATGCTACGATGCCCCCTCTCCACTAAGAACCAAATGCGGCAATTATTTATTTAAGCCACAGACCTCACTTTACCACATGCTCTTGATGAAAAGAATGTCAAATACAAAACATGTTAAACTTATCCTGGACTTACCAAAGTCAACCATAGTTGAGAAAAAATATGTTATGGCAAAACAAATTTTCTACAACAAATTATTAACAAAAAACGTTTTTACAAATAAACAACTCTTCCTAACACATCACAAAAATAAATAGCCAAGTCTAGTGTTTTAATTACCATACATGTGGTGTATTTAGTGAACTACACATGACTTTGCCTGTTTTGTAATCTTCTGTAGAGTCGCATGTCTCAAGTTCACCCATTCAAATTGTTCTGGTGACTACGTTGATTACAGATATTTTTGTGATATTAATACAATATATGTTTGGTTGTCTGTTATATTTTTATATATTTTTCTTACTCTAAAAGGTACTTTAAAAGGTAAGAATAAAAGGCATAATTTATAAATTGTATATTTATGTATTATACATATTTAAATAAAGACCTCAAAGCCCTTTTTGCCTTTCAGTGGAATAGAAATTCTATTCCAATTACTTTCAAGTGGCAGACCAAACTTTCGAGTTTATTTAAACAAGAGGGATTTGGTTGTTATTTTTTTTTTTTTTTCTTGAAAAATCTCTGTATTTAATGGACTATCAAATTCTTTTTTTTTTCAAAACACTTACCAGACAGCAAAAGACCTCAATGCATAAATGTTTACTGAAAATGATATTTTATTCATCTGCAAGCTATATGTGAGTGGTCTGTTAACCCCAAAGAGCAAATAAAAATAACCAGAACCTAAAAATAGCTGCTTCTTGCTTGCTGTTTTGCTTAAGATGAGTGCTTTCATGGCAGCTATTTATATCTCTACTAAATATAGTACTTTAAATAAAAAGAATTTTATATAGGGTCTTACTTTGTAGATGGAATGGAAAAAGTAGGTTAAAGGATGGTTGGATATTGCCTGCTAAAAATAAACACAAAAATGCTTCAGTTGCTATATTTGGATCAGGCTGTTCAACTGTGAACCAAAATTTGACAGATGCAGGTACGTGAGCTGTAACATAAGGGAGTGAATTTCAAACTACTGCTTGATTTGCAGTTAAAAATACAGATACCATCTATAAAGATGCAAAACAAAAAAAGAGTAAAAACAAAAAGAACAGCATGAATGACCAAAAGAGTCCTTAAATTCTCCATTTGAGAGAGAGAGAAATATATTACTAGCTGAAGTACCCGGCATTGCTAGCTGTCCCATACATTATACCCACACTGCTTTTCTATTGATGTCTCTGCTCCTGTGCCTTTTGGGTCTGATTGCAGAACTGCAGTAACTCCTTGATGGGCTGTAACCATGAATACTATCATGCCTGACTTGTCCTCTTAGTTCATGGTGGACAGTTCAAACTGCTTAAATTATGAAGGAAAGTCAACAAAGTAGTAGTTAAACAACAACCCTTTGATTCTCCTTTGTATTGCACTGCACCTCCACTCTTGATCAATCCTCACCCAACACCCCCTTACAAAAGCACATATACTACAGTGGATAAAATCGGTACATGGTGTTATAATGTTGAGCTCTGGTCATTTTGTCTGCTAGTCTAGGCTTTGGTCTTTCTAAATGTATTATCTAAATAATACAGTAAAGATAAAATATATAACCAACATGTGAAGGACGTTTTAAGCTTCTTGAAGTCCAAAGATGAAATGCAGACTGCATGAATATAAATAATTGTCAGATATAAACACCAGCATTATATACTGAAGTTTACATTACCAGCTGCCTACAGTAAGACCCTCAAAAGCTTAATTAAAAAAAACACATGCCTATATTAGGAGACACCCTTGTTTGCCTGTTACGGTCCCAACCAAGTCCTAGGTATCATAACTTATTTAAGCTAAAGAGGTTTGCACCCTTTCTGTCCAATTGAGTGATTAGTTCCCTTTTCCAACTCTCAAACATTATTCCAAGCCCCATTCCTTTCACCAGATTTCCTTTGGTGCAAACTGTCCCCTTGACTTTATTTTAATGCTTCTTTAAATCCCTATTATTGCTACTTCCAGCCAAGCCACAGATTATGTTTTGGAATTAGGAATTCCCTTTTTTGGCTATAGGAACATTGACCCTTTCCTTTTTAAAATCTTTAAACACAGTTGCACCATTCAGACTTAAGGGGGCAAGCAGTTAAGTCAGTGAATATGGCCTCCTGATAATTCTCCTTAATCTTGTCTTCCTCTTCCTCAGCTATCAATTTTGTGCTGTCATTTCTAGACTGAAGGTCTTGTAATTTCTTGCAGCCTTGCCTACCACAGCACCCTTTGCTTCCTTCTGCCAGTGTGAGCCTCTTTGTATTTAGGAGGTTTTATAACATCCCTGTGTCAACGGCCACTAAATTGGTACTCTAGTGACATTGTGGGAGCTGGCAGAAGGCCTGTAGAATTTCTGGGACCTATAGATGGCAGTAAAGACTTACCATGTTTGTATAAGCATTTTGTTTCTGGCTATTTTGGTGAATTTAGTGTTATCAAGCCTTACCTCCCTCCACTTTTAAATATATAATGTAGCACTCCAGTTATTTGCACAACACATCAATATGCAAGCAAAGTGCAGCTTTTTGGGATGCCTTTGCTATTATATTGTTTGATGGTCAGATTAATAAATTGCAAGTAATAAAGTGAAATAAATAAATTCACACAATAGCCACCTGACTAAAGTAAATCAACTTCATTAATACTTAAAGTCAGTTGGAGAAACATTGTATTTTTATATATATATATATATATATATATATATATATATATATATATATATATC
>JANRMT010028174.1:97782872-97810003 GCA_026402145.1 Polypterus bichir lapradei
ATACATACTAGCAAAATACTCACGCTTTGCAGCAGCTTTTAAGGCGGAGTACTGCCTTAAAATTTTTATTAAGAAGAAAAGTAAACCTTTTTAAACTGAGCGAAAATATACCAATAATTATTTGTTAAGGATCTCTTTGTATACCACGTTGTCAGTTCAGCCGTCCGGGTGTAATATGACCAAGCTGTGCGCTGAGCTTACTCTTGAGCATGCAATGTACAGTTGGCCATGTGAAAAGCACTCTTGCCTCAAATCTCACATCTTGGATTGCTGCTGTCATAATCGGTTTGAGTTTCATGGTTTGTTACAATTACGACAGTATTTGCAGGACTTGTGTTGAAGTGACATTCGGCATCTGTCAAGTGTTGTAAGCATACAACCGGTTTCATCGATAACTTTGCATCCAGCTTTTGAGAGTTTAAACATTCATTAACATCAAAGTGTCCACTACTGAAATTGTCACCTGTTAATCTAAGATGTTTAAGAGGCATTTGCGGTTGTCCAAAGGCGTAAAATATTTGGCCATTTCAGTACACTTGAAAGCGACAACTGAACAATTCAGCGGCAGCCATCACCTCACATGCAGAACCATAGGTGAAGGGCTTAAGCATCTCACTCTTATAGTGCTCGTGTGTAGTATAATTATCTCCTGTACCATCATCAGTCCACACCTTGAAACTGTCCCAGTCATTCAATACATAAGACACAATGTTCCTCCAGATATCAAGAGTGAGCCTGATATGGCCGTGCAATATGTAACACATAGAATGGAAAAGGCAGGTGCCATCTCCAGGCATGGAAACCACTCAGTTAGTGACAGTTCTTTGATCGATAGTGATCACCTCGATAGACATGTTAATGGGGGTACAGTTGGAACGATAAAGGAAATGGGTACCTGAACAATGTAAAGTAAGTCTAAAATACCTACACAATAACTATAATTGTAATAAACGAACAATAAAACAGCGGAGAAGCCGTGGATTAAATAAAAAGGCTGCAGTTACCAGCAGGGAGACGTGAATCCTGTGGCGAAGCAAGGAAGGGAATGAAGAAACCGGAGCGACGGACGGCCTTGTATAGGCAGGCAGCCAACAATGTGGGAGGCATTGGGATGGGGAACCCAATGCCGCCTCACACGGTGACCGAGCTGCAGGCTATGGACGTATATATGTACGTAAATAGGATTTAGTTAGCGTTGGGAACCCGCGTACCAAATTTCTTGAACATGGGCCCATAAATAAGAAAGACAAAGACCGTTGGAAAGTTCAATATGGCGGCCGACAGTGGCATCATACCACCGAAATAAGTACGTACATCGGTTTCGGTTAGCGCAGGGAAGCCGCCTAACAAATTTCGTGAAGATGTGGCCATAAATAAGAAAGTTCAACATGGCAGACGTTGTCGACCGTTATGACCATTATGCGTAGAATTTCGAAATGAATCCTGCTTAACTTTTGTAAGTAAGCTGTAAGGAATGAGCCTGCCAAATTTCAGCCTTCTACCTACACAGGAAGTTGGAGAATTAGTGATGAGTCAGTCAGTCAGTCAGTGAGGGCTTTGCCTTTTATTAGTATAGATAGACTAGAAAAATACCCGTGCTTCGCAGCAGAGAAGTAGTGTGTTAAAGAAGTTATGAAAAAGAAAAGGAAACATTTTAAAAATAACGTAACATGATTGTCAATGTAATTGTTTTGTCACTGTTATGAGTGTTGCTGTCATCAAGGATTTGATTATCATTATTTCTTTCAATCAGGTTCGTATTTGGAGGATGTGTTGTGTTCAAGTTATATTCCGTGTTTGTCAACCATTGTAAAGATAACTTTCCCAGTCCAGCAAAGTCAGTTCACATGAGCCGCTCGGAGTACATGCATCGAAGCTTCTCAGCTGTGCTTGTGCTATCTCGTTTGAGCTCGTGATGTCCACGGCTTTATTTAATGTTAGCTCAGACCCGGCACTTAAAAGTTTCTCTCGCACTTTTGCTGAGTTTGTGCCAAACACTATTCTATCCCTGACCATCTCATCTTCATTTGCATAAGCACAGTCCTTCACCAGCAATTTTAACTCCGTTACAAAGTGATCAAAAGTCTCGTTTATACCCTGCGTCTTCTCATTAAACTTGTATCTCGCAAATATCGTATTCGTCGTAGGCATGACAAACCCCAGCGGCAGCCTGTCTATGAACTTAATTTAAACTTTAGGTTTACACCGTGCTTCGTTCTCGCAGTAGCTGCACTTATGAATATGCTTGTATGCGTCACTCGCTTCATATTCTTTTGCTGCCTTCTCAATTGTGTAATGCATTTTTTGAACAGGTTTCATTCATCGAAGTGATCACTACCTAAATCGGTACTCATGAATCTAGATGTTTAACAGGCATTCCTGGTATTAAGTTGTGGATTTGCCTGTGAATATTTAGCGGCAGCGTGTCTATGAACGTAATTTAAACTTAAGCTTTACACCTTGTTTTCCTATTGATATGTGTACAAAGGCTTGTTCAGCATCAGAGGGTTTCCACAGTAGCTGCACTTATGAATATGCTAAGCACAGTCCTTCACCGGCAAATATTTAGCGGCTGCGTGTCTCCCTGACCATCTCATCTTCGTTTGCATAAGCACAGACCTTCACCCGCGGATATTTAGCGGCAGCGTGTCTATTGGATTGCTGCCGTTTTTGTTCAGCGCTCTTTGGAGCTCTTCCTTGTTCTCTGTGTACTGCGTTCACAGTCAGTTCACGTGAGCCACTCGGAGTACATGCATCAAAGGTTCTCAGCTGTGCTTGTGCTATCTCATGTGATCTTGCCATGTCCACGGCTTTATTTAATGTTAGCTAAGACCCGGCACTTAAGTTTCTCTTGCACTTTCGCTGAGTTTGTGCCAAACACGTCTATCCCTGACTATCTCATCTTCGTTTGCATAAGCACAGTCCTTCACCCGTGAATATTTAGCGGCAGCGTGTCTATTGGATTGCTGCCGACAGACGGCCTTATATGGGCAGGCACTCAATTACGTGGGAGGCGTGACAATGGGGGACGCAACTCCGCCTCACATGGCGACTGAGCTGCAGGCTATGGCCGTATATATGTACATAAGTAGGTTTCAGTTATGACCGTTACATGTAGAATTTCGAAATGAAACCTGCCTAACTTTTGTAAGTAAGCTGTAAGAAATGAGCCTGCCAAATTTCAGCCTTCTACCTACACGGGAAGTTGGAGAATTAGTGATCAGTCAGTCAGTCAGTCAGTCAGTGAGGGCTTTGCCTTTTATTAGTATAGATAAAATATATATATATTTAAAATATATAATTTATAGTGTAAACTTAGTCAACCAAGGTATAGGGTTATTATGGTCACATGTACAGAGTGCAATGAAATGGCTTTAAATATGTGTGCTATTCAACATGCAACACCTTGCCACTCTTCAGTGCCATAATTAGTGAGTATGAGACAAAGTTTAGGAGGCAGGTGGGGAACATTGTTTCTTGGTGCAAAGAGAACTGACTGCATCTTTACATCATCAAAACCGAGGAACCGCTTATTGGCTTTCACCACACCAAACAGCTTCTATGTCTGGTGACTTTTCAAGGAGTGGATGTAGAGGTTGTCCACTCCTACAAGTACTTGGATCTCCACATTAATGTTAGTTTGGACTACTCTTGGAACACAGAGGAACTATAGAAGAAAGGGCTCCCAGTCTCCCAGGAGACTGCATTGCTTTATTGTGGGAAGTGACATCTTTCACATCTTCTATAATTCTGTGATTGCCATTGTAATTTACTATGCTGTGGCGTGCTGGGCTGGTAACTTCACTACAAGAGAGACCAGCTGAATTAACACTCTAATTAAAAGGGCAAACTCAGTTATAGGATGAAGGTAGTACTGAAGGAGGGAATTAAAACAAAAGTGGGTACCATTATGAACAAAGCTGCATATATTCTCTCTGTCTGACACACTAAACTTGAGTACTTTCAGCCAATTAATTATTCAGCAGAGTGTGTCAAGAAACGCTACAGGAGCTCCTTTTAACTGTGGAAGAAATCCCCCAAAGGAAGACAGGACAAGTTCAATCAATTAGATTTTTATTCAGTCACAGATGAGTAGTTAATTTTTCTTTCACAATACCAACAGCAATAGGCCCGCATAATACCTCACTGTGACAAACAAGGACTTCTGTAAAAGCCAATTTTTCTCCTGGGGACAAATAAAGTTCTGTCTGTCGGCTGTGAGCTTAGGGATCTGCGCCGGTATTCGAAAGGTTGCTGGTTCGAATCTCATAAATGGCAGAAATGATTACACTCCATTGGGTCCTTGAGCAAGGCCCTTAACCTGCAATTGCTCTGTCCTGGGTATGACATTAACCTGCATCCAGCCCTACAGGCAAGTCCTCCATCTTGCAGGGAAAACTCGGGGGTTGCTGGCAGGATTGGCACTTCAGCCACTGTTAAACCTCACCCTGTTCCATTCCATTTGAACTAGTGTGGTGCTAGAGTGTCACCCATTGCATGGCTGCACTCGGGTCCCAATTTGGGATCCTGAGGTGTTTTGTTTTGTGGTGGGTACGGCAAAACGCTATACTAGTGTATGCTCCACATTACCCTCCATCCCATCTATCTGTTTTACCTGAAAATCTTAGAAGACAGTTTACAATGCTGTTTACCAATAGGGAACATTAATTTAGCATAATTTGCAAAATAATGGTAGTAAAGATAAATGCTCTCATTGCCCATTAAAACCCAATAAATTCCTAAAATTATACAGTATTGTGTATTTACTCTTTTTCAAAGCTTTGCCTTTGTCAAAGCTGACTTACAAGATCAGGGTAGAGTATAATTCCTTGCATACATTTTTACAGGTAAAGCACAAAAGGGGTTCAAACAGTGAGTTAGAGGCATGAAATAAACCAGACACCAATGCTTCAGCTACTGTGACCCATTGCCTGTTTAAATCTTTCACATCTTTAATGAATCGAACATCGATAATTAATAGAACTAGGCACACTGCAACTTTTATTTTCAGGTCTCAGTTATCTTTCACTTAAAAAGATAAATTCACTATTTTTTTAAGTCAACATATTTTTAACAATCATGCAATATATGTATTTTCCTCAGTTTCTGCATTTTTTCCATTTTCTTTTATAAATTAAAAAAATGTTTCCCCCAATTCCTTTACAGTGATGGTCTATGGGGCCCCAGAGCAAAAATGACACAAAAACTTTAAAACAGTCTGAGGGCCATCGCTTCATCTCTACCATCATTAAAGTAGATAAAAATGCTTTACTTAACAATACAACTTCCTCACACTTTTATGTCAATCTTATTTGGCTTTTCTGAGAATTTATTTCTAGTTCCCTCCAAAAAAGAGTCACAAACAGCATCTGATTTATTTAAAGATTTCAAACCCTCTTTAGTGATTTTGGAAATTTCCAGGAAGTTTTAAAACAGAATCGGGATTGAATTGTAAAGCTATTTTTCAGCTGTCTAGAAAGTCAACTATCCTCATAAATCAACTCAAAATCATTCTTATTGCTGGGACTTTTTAAAAAGTCTGTGATAAATGCAAGCTTTTGTATGCAAGGTATAAGTCATGTTTGGCAATAAATTAGACTAGTATTGTATACGAAGACAGGCTGGGCAAAACTCACCTGGAATTTATCACTAGAACTAAAAATATATGAAGAGAAAAGTATATTTTTTACCCTTTTCATATCACCAAATGAATGTCATTTTATGGCACTAAGGGAGCTATGTGCCATGCTCAGTACACTTCCCATGGATGGCACCAAGAGAGCATTCTGAATCCTATTGATCTGGAGAAGCAATAGTTCTTTTCTCATGTCCACCCATATTACTGAGCTCCTTACGTTTTAAGGAAAAGTGAGCCCAGCAGCCCTGCCCAGCAACCTCATTTTGTCCGTTTTATATTCAGTCAATGTGGATCAATGAGGTAGAGAGAGCTTTGTCAGTTCTCCTATGTTATTTCTCACTGTGCTTAATGAGGGGTAAAAACAGTCATCAGAAAGTTGTCAGAAGTGTTGCTTTACAATGCCATTCACGGTTCATTTGTCAATAAAGGTGCTGTGTAATATATGCATTTTTTAAGATTTGGATCAAGACAATGAAACTCGCAGTGCTACAATCAACAACATTATTCTGGAGTAATGCAGATTTATAAAACTCTTTTCTGAACTTCAGTTATGTTGCACTAAAATCTTCATTCTCACAAGGGTTAAATGTGAACTTTTTTGTTTCAAAACTCAAAGTCCATGATTAGTATTGATAATGATTGTGTTCAGATCCAATCTCCAATACTGTCAGAGTGTAGATTCTATGACCTCTCCATATCTATGTTGTTATTAAGTACACAATATTTGCCTCTTATTACAGTATATTGATATTGTAATTACTCCATCTTGCATAACTACAGCATAAAACAGCACTTCATGTAGTTAATATGCATTTACAATAGATAAGTAGGCAGATACTGTAAGTAAACATTTTTCAGTCATATACATTGTTGCTTACTTATATCATTAACTGAGTCATACACTATTAATGCATAGTTACAATTTAGGTATTATAGACAAAATAATAAAAAGAAAACTGATAATGTAACCTTTAATTTATTTAAGAAATACACAGTGTAACTTTACTAATAAATATGAAGAACGTGAATAAACAAGGAAATACACTGATCAGCCACAACTTTAAAATCACCAGCATAATATTTGTAGGTCCCCATCATGCCGCCAAAACAGCACTGACCCTGAAGTTGTCCTGTGCTATCCAGCACAAAGATGTTAGCAGCAAACTCTAAGTCCTGTAAGTTTCAGGGAGGCCTCCATGAATTGGGTTTGTTTTTCCAGCACATCCCACAGATGATGAATTGGATTCAGATCTGAGGAATTTGGAGGCCAAGTCAACACCTCTTTGTCATGTTCCTCAAACCATTCCTGAACAATTTTTGCAATGTCATCAGGGAATACCGTTTCCATGAAGGAGTGTACATGGTCTGCAGCAATCTTTAGGCAGGTTATACAGTGGGATGCAAAAGTTTGGGCAACCTTATTAATAGTCATTATTTTCCTGTATAAATCATTGGTTGTTACGATAAAAAATGTCAGTTAAATATATCATATAGGAGATACACACAGTGATATTTGAGAAGTGAAATGAAGTTTATTGGATTTACAGAAAGTGTGCAATAATTGTTCAAACAAAATCAGGCAGGTGCATAAATTTGGGCACCACAAAAAAGAAATGAAATCAATATTTAGTAGATCCGCCTTTTGCAGAAATTACAGCCTCTAAACGCTTCCTGTAGGTTCCAATGAGAGTCTGGATTGTGGTTGAAGGTATTTTGGACCATTCCTCTTTGCAAAACATCTCTAGTTCATTCAGGTTTGATGGCTTCCGAGCATGGACAGCTCTCTTTAACTCAGACCACAGATTTTCAATTATATTCAGGTCTGGGGACTGAGATGGCCATTCCAGAACGTTGTACTTGTTCCTCTGCATGAATGCCTTAGTGGATTTTGAGCAGTGTTTCGGGTCGTTGTCTTGTTGAAAGATCCAGCCCCAGCACAGCTTCAGCTTTGTCACTGATTCCTGGACATTGGTCTCCAGAATCTGCTGATACTGAGTGGAATCCATGCGTCCAACTTTGACAAGATTCCCAGTCCCTGCACTGGCCACACAGCCCCACAGCATGATGGAACCACCACCATATTTTACTGTAGGTAGCAGGTGTTTTTCTTGGAATGCTGTGTTCTTTTTCCTCCATGCATAACGCCCCTTGTTATGCCCAAATAACTCAATTTTAGTTTCATCAGTCCACAGCACCTTATTCCAAAATGAAGCTGGCTTGTCCAAATGTGCTTGAGCATACCTCAAGCGGCTCTGTTTGTGCTGTGGGTGGAGAAAAGGCTTTCTCTGCATCACTCTCGCATACAGCATCTCCTTGTGTAAAGTGCGCCGAATGGTTGAACGATGCACAGTGGCTCCATCTGCTGCAAGATGATGTTGTAGGTCTTTGGTGCTGGTCTGTGGGTTGACTCTGACTGTTCTCACCATTCGTCGCTTCTGTCTATCCGAAATCTTTCTTGGTCTGCCACTTCGAGCCTTAACTTGAACTGAGCCTGTGGTCCTCCATTTTCTCAATATGTTCCTAACTGTGGAAACAGACAGCTTAAATCTCTGGGACAGCTTTCTGTATCCTTCCCCTAAACCATGATGGTGAACAATCTTTGTCTTCAGGTCATTTGAGAGTTGTTTTGTGACCCCCATGTTGCTACTCTTCAGAGAAAATTAAAGGAGGAGGGAAACTTACAATTGACCCCCTTAAATGCTCTTTCTCATTATAGGATTCACCTGTGTATGTAGGTCAGGGGTCACTGAGCTTACCAAGCCAATTTGAGTTCCAATAATTAGTTCTAAAAGTTTTGGAATCCATAAAATGACAACGGTGCCCAAATGTATGCACCTGCCTGATTTTGTTTGAACAATTATTGCATACTTTCTGTAAATCCAATAAACTTCATTTCACTTCTCAAATATCACTGTGTGTGTCTCCTATATGATATATTTAACTGACATTTTTTATCGTAACAACCAACGATTTATACAGGAAAATAATGACTATTAACAAGGTTGCCGAAACTTTTGCATCCCACTGTATGTGTCGAAGTAACATCATTACCCACAGCATTACACTGCCTTCAACGGCTTGCCCTTTTCCCATAGTGCAACTTGCAACCACTTCTTCCCCAGGTAAATGGTGAAGACACATTCGAGCATTCACATGATTTAACATTAGAATTACCAGAGCCTACGAGAAAACTTGTAAATCCAGCCCACCTTAAATCCGTTCGCACCTCTCCGGCCAGCATCTTTTGTCCTGTAAATGTGCCGATTAAGACAAGCAGCTGGCTATTCCATCCCTCAACGTCACAGAATGTTCACTAAGTTTTCCCAGCTCATGCCTTGTTTGATTATCTCGGAGTGAGTGAACTGCTGGAGTTTTAGAGTGGAAATAATAGATCGTTATTTGGAACTCATGCATTTCATGTGTGTTCCATTTCTACAGTAATCTGTGTAAACACATTGTTAAAACAGAAACTTTTTCATATTTTAGTAATAAATGTTACAAAATGTAGGCATAAACTATAGAATGTGTGAAGCCTGAAGTCCAAAGATCAAAAACACTTTCACAAAAGGTTCAAGAACGATGCAACAGCTTCCATGGCGTAGCGGTAAGATTTGCAGACTTGTAATCAAAGGGCCACCGATTCGATCCCCACTGCCTCCTATATTTGCCGTTTTCAGTAGTGCACTGCTGTTGTTTTTAATATTATACAGTACACACATACATTTGGTTTGCGTCTGTAACAGACCGTTTACATTTATAGTACTGTACTTGTAAACGTTACCTTTTTTTTTTCACTTTTATTCTCTCACGATACATACTACTGCCCAAGGGATCTGACGCTGTTAGTTTTTATTTGAAACTGGGAAAAACTGTAGATGTGAGTAGTGTTTTGAGGCAATGGAACTGGACATTCTTCTGATCTGGAGGGATCTCACCGTCACTTTATTTTTTTTTTTATTCAGTTTTATTGAGTGTTCCTGCTCACGCAGAATTAGTATGCACCTTACGGTGTATGATGTCCAAAAAAAAAAAAACACTGACGTATATGTGACACTGGTATATGTGACATTTTGAAGAAATCATTTTATGACCTGAATAGTACCAATTCCAAAACATCATCGCACTAATGCAATATTATTTTAAAACGAACAGCGTCAGATCGGGTGTCAATTTACGCTGGTGCTGTTACTTAATCAGACAATGTGTTTACACAGATTACTGTAGAAACAAAACACACATGAAATGCATGAGTTCCAAATAACGATCTATTATTTCCACTCTAAAACTCCACTCACAGATAATCAAACAAGTCATGAGCTGGGAAAACTTAGTGAACGTTCTGTGACAGTGGGGGATGGAATAGCCGGCTGCTTGTCTTAAACGGCACATTTACAGGACAAAAGATGCTGACGAAGAGGTGCGAATGGATTTAAGGTGGGTCGGATTTACGAGTTTTCTCGTAGGCTCTGGTAATTCAAGTGTTAAAAGAAAATGTATTTATCAGACCAGGTCAGCTTTTCCATTGCTTCATGGTTCAGTTCTGATACTCACATTAACCAGTAAGCTGCGATTCTGTTTGTTCTGACACCTTTCTTTCATGGCCAGCATTAAGTTTTTCAACATTTTTTACTACAGTTCTTCTGTGGGATTGAACTAGATAGGCTAGCCTTCAGTACCTACACACATCAAGGAGCCTTAGGAACCCATGATTTGTACTTCTCTGGATCACTTTTGGTAGGTACTAACATCTAAATGCTGGGTCACCCCGCAATACCTGCCTTTTTGGAGATGCTCTGATATAGATGCCTAGCCATCATAACTCAGCCCATGTGAGACTCGCTCAGATCCTTACCCTGCTTCCGGAACTGACTGTTCACATGCTGCTTAACATATCCCACCCCTTGACCAGTGCCTTTGTAACAAGATAACCAATGTCATTCACTTCACCACTCAGTGGTTTTAGTGTTGTGGTTGATCAGTGGATATTAAATGTTGCTTCTTTTATGAGATAAATAAGCAGATAGGTTTACAGTAAAAGTGTTCACAGTTTTACATGCTTTGTTATAATGTAAAAAGCAACACTATAACAATAATTGATTTTTGGAGTATTTTGTTTAGTAATGAATTAGTTGTTTATGAACTTGTGCATGGTTCTTGGAAATACTTTATAATAGCATATTCTAAGGTTTTATATAAAAAGGTGATTGCTTGATGTTAGAAGGCACATTTGTTAGTAATATTATAACATGGGCCTTTTTTTATGAAATTGACACTTTGTAATATGTTTGCAGCTTTTAGATTGCTTTTTTTGTACAATTTTAGATGCTACTAGCTGATAAACACTTTGAGACTTAAAATTATCTTGGCAAACGTGTGTATATCGTGCTGATAGCCCTGATAAATATATGCTCACCGTTTAAGTCAACATTTAGTGTGTTGTTTGTTTTTTTAATTTTATTCAGAAAATTCCAGAGTATATTACATGTGGTTTGGCTAAATTAACAGTTAAGCAGCCTAGAACAGTATTATTGATTCTGCCTTTTTATTTTTCATGATGGTTTGTACAGTATAAGGTGCCATTTAAGTGCACTACTGTTTTGCATTTGTGTTTCAAAAGTGTCTGAAAGGAAGATGTCAGAAAAAATAAATCACATAGTATTTTATGAAATATAAGTACACTAGCAATGCTCACATATTACATCACAATACTGTATAATATGCACATAAACAGTAAATACTCTTTTAAAAAAAAACGACATTTATTCTCATGTTAATGTGGATACAACTTCTGCAAGTTCACAGGTCTATCAATAAATAAAGCAAAAGCTTTAAAGTTAAACAGGGAAGGTTCAGGATATAGCTTAAATAAAATATCTCTAGATACCAAAATCAAGTTAAGACATTTGTTACTCTTGAACGTTTAAAGGAGGAGGTTTAATATGTACACAACCCCAAATACCTGTCATGGTATCTTTAATCAGTTGTTTTGCTGAAGTCATATTGCTAACCTGTTAACTAATTTATGGTTAAAATTGATTAAAACAGGCTTCCTATGTTATGTATCTGTATATTATTAATGCAATCAGTGAAATACCTGGGCATCTTTCGAAAAGAGTAGGGTTTATCCGGGTATCCAGGCTAAATCGCCCCCCATGATCTAGTCATTCTGGCCCCCTGATCTCTAATTGCCTGTCTCTCTCACCACTTCACCACCTAATAGCTAATATGTAGTTAGCATACAGACGCAATAATGGCTGCTGTCGCACCATCCAGGTGGGTGGTACACAGTGGTGGTGGTTTGGTGGTTGAAGTGGTTTATAAGGGCTTTGAGTAGCAAGAAAAGTGCTATATGAATGTAATTATTATTATTTGTTAGCAAGACATTTAGAAAGGTAGGTTTTCTTCTTTGTCTTTATCCTTTGTGGGCCTTTCCCTCTGTCCAGTGTAAGCCAGGTACCACTTAATACGCTTGGCCACACTAGACACCATATCTTCCCAACTGAGAGTATAAGTTTTTATTGCTGACCTACGTTTTGCTTGGTTAATAGTTTAAAATTCGAAAGAGACAATTATTTGAAAGAGAGATCCATTTTTTGACTCTCCAATTTGAAAAAAACATGTATATTATTCAATCCATACATCCAGCCTTCCATGATCAAAGTTGTATAATACAATTATGCCTACCATATGTCTTATTTAAGTCTGTTTCTCCATAGCTTTTCCATTAGCAGATGTGTCACTTGGCATGTTGTGCACAAGTAGGGCTGAAGTAAAACTGGCAGGAAATAAACAGTGAAATGGAGATGCAATCATGGCAGAGAAAAATTGACTGGAGAACAGGAAACCAGCTACAGACCTGGTGGTAAAACACACTTTTTCTAAACTGCTAAATATTGCTTATACTGTAAGGGCATTTCGTGAATAATGCAAATAAATAACAAGAGTTGCTAATTGCACTTAAAGTCAATACCAGAACATCCATCCATCCATTATCCAACCCGCTATATCCTAACTAGATGGTCACGGGGGGTCTGCTGGACCCAATCCCAGCCAACACAGGGCGCAAGGCAGGAAACAAACCTCGGGCAGGGCACCAGCCCACCACAGGGCACACACACATAAGCACACACTAGGGACAATTTAGAATTGGCAATGCACCAAACCTGCATGTCTTTGGACTGTGGGAGGAAACCACACATACACGGGGAGAACATGCAAACTCCACGCAAGGAGGACCCGGGAAGCAAACCTGGGTCTCCTAACTGCGAGGCAGCGGCACTACCCACTGCTCCACCGTGCTGCCCTAATACCAGAACTGCATTGGCTTAATAATTGACATAAATTAAAAGCAAATAACAATCCATACAGTCAAATCATACTGAACAAAACCAAAAAAAAGAAAGAGGAGAGCCAGCCAACAAAGCAAATCTTTGAAGCAGCAAGGAAGGAAGAGTATCCTTTTCCTCAATATAGAGAATTATTCTAAAATGTTATTGATTAGTCCCTTTCATACTTTTAAAAATTTTTGAACAGATCCTCTGAATGAGAATTGGATTTTTTTCCAATTTCAGATAGTATAGAACATCAATTACCCACTGATTTAAAGGTGCTGGGTTGGAATTCTTCCATTTGAGCAAGATAAGTCTGCATGATTTTAGTGAGGTAAAGGGAATTACAATTTGTTTGTCCTTTTCCATTTTAAGTCCATCTGGCAGTACACCAAACTCAGCTGTTAGTGGATTTGGAGGGGTTGTGACACCAAGGCTGTCTAAAAGGCATTTAAAGATTTTGGTTCAGAATGATTTTAACTTGGTGCATGCCACCCAAAACATGTGGCCCAGTGAGGCTAGAGCTAGATTGCACCGTTTACAGGTTGCATCTTTCCCTGGAAACATTTCGGATAGTTTAAATCGAGATAGATGCACTCAATAGAAAATTGTAAGTTGAATAATTGAGTGCTTTGCGCATATGGAGCTAGACTGTATTATGTGCATGGCTGCCTTCCACTCCTTTTCTGAAATGGTAAGTTAAAGATCCTTTTCTCATTGTGCCCTGGGATCTTTGAAAGGAAGGGGCTTTAAAATGTTTTTATAAATTGTGGAGATGCTTTCCGATTCTTCAAGACTGTTGAATATTTTTTTCTGGAGTAGAAATAGGTTTTTATTTTTTTTTTAAGTTTTATTTTTATTCTTTACTTTAAAAAAATCAGGATGATTCCTTTTTTTGTTTCATCCCACTTACTATAACTGTAATTTTCTTTTTCTTTGGATTCAGACTAAGAAAGAATAACAATAAAATAATAATCTTTAAATGCACAGTTTAAAAATGGTCCCAGACTCCAAATGATAGTGTTTGCTCTGTGTAGACATTGTAGCATAGACATTAGAATACTGTGTGTATCTATGCCATCTATCTATGTCAAGTTTAAGAATGAAGTACAGATTTAGTTATTTTGCTAAGGGAAAATATCAGAAAGATAGAGCTGTTTAGTGGATTTTAATATTATATTGCAAAAACTCTGAAAGTGTTGTGAAAAAAACTTTCCTCTATTTTCAAAGAAGTTATTCTCTGAGACCAGATGAAACAGAACAATTCTTTGTGAACAGTTGTATGCACAAATGTCTTAGTCCATTGAGTGAGCAATCAATAAAACAATTCATCTGCTTTTATGCTTTTCTGTTACATTAAATCATCTAATTCATTACATCATCTGACTCTTAATATTCATAATATGCAGAGCTTCATCCAGTCTACAAGTGCTACCAGTATTTTCTGACTCCTTTTCACCCTCCCATTAAGCTGAATATAGCCTTGTAAACAGTGGCGACCTGTGGACTCTTCTATTGATTTTAGCACCGCTTTATAGGAGGGGTGTTTGGGTTTTCCCATTAGTTTATTCCCACTTTCTAGAGGGATGTTTTTTAGTCATCTACTTCATTTTAACCTTAACAACTATCTTGGTGGCTCCTCTAAGATAAGGCAAAAGTCTCACGTGCCTAGGCATTAAACAGTTAACCCTTTAGTTACATTCAACTCTTATCCTTATGTTTAATATTTTGTTATAACTTCATAGAAGTATGTACTTGTATTAACTTATTTAATGTATTGATTAATTAAAGTTATGTATAAGCAGCTGATACAATATAGTTTAGGAAAACCAGAAATAATGCTTTAGATCCTCCCATCCAAGCATTTTCATACTGGTTTTCTGTATCTCCCAGATGCTGTGGTTCATTAACTAATAGTTCCTCATATTATAAGAGTATATTCTGTATAAAGACAGATTTCATAGAAAGAATTTCCAGATGACACAGGAGGAGATGTAAACAAATTCAATATGGTTTTACAATAAAACATGCTATACTATCATAGAAATGATGAACATATTAAAAAATACAGGATCTTGTAACATATATGAAAATGTATTTTTGTGTAGAATTGCTCAGATTAGAATTTTAATGCTACATGAGATGTAACAGACTATATGGAAATAAGTGAAGCTTCTGACCTTAAGAGTAGAATCACCATAGCCTATGAAAAAACTCTTAATTTGGCCCACCTTAAATCCCTTCACATCTCTCCATCATCGTCTTTTGTGTTGTAAATGTGTCAATCAGCAAAAACAGCAAGCAGCCTACTCTTATTTCCGGCGCCGCATCCGAGTGGCAGCCTTTTCCAGCAGCTCCGTATATGACTTTATCTTTTTACCTTTTTATCTCTATTTTTATCTATTTCACTGATCACTTCTACCACTTTCTTTTATGTGGAATTGCTCCCTGGACACTTTTTACTATTTTTACTACTTGACATGGATTTTTACACTCCGAGAATCGCCTATTCAAGTAGTCAGCTTAAAGCACTGAGAAGAAATGCACATGCCGGTGTGGTTGCTTATTTACCTGACGAGGTAAGAAGACGATATCGGGGCAGCCGAGGCGGCGCAAAGATAAAAGATAAGATTAAATCGAGACAACTTGAGAGAAAATGGCGTTATAAACCGTCGGTGCCTTCTGTGATCCTGGGAAATGTGAACTCACTACCAAATAAGATTGACAAACTGGCTGTGCTGGTGAAAAATGTCAGAACCTACAGAGAATGCAGCTTGCTGTGTTTTAGTGAAACGTGGCTAACAACTACCATCCCAGATGCTAACGTGGAGCTACCCGGGTTTAGCACAGTTAGAGCGGACAGAGACGCAAGTACCTGCGGGAAGAAGAAAGGAGGAGGACTCGCTCTCTATGTCAATACAAAGTGGTGCAACTCAGGACATGTAAACGTTAAAATCTCCAATTGCTGCAGGGACATCGAACTGTTGGCCGTAAGTCTGCGTCCGTATTACTTGCCCAGAGAGTTTGGACACGTGATTGTTGTTATTGTTTACATCCCCCCTCAAGCGAACGCGGAGATAGCGAGTGACATCATCCATTCCGCAGTTGCTAAGTTACAAACGCAGCACCCTGAGGCACTTGTGCTAATCGCTGGAGACTTTAACCATGTAACGCTGGACAAAACATTACCTGCCTTCTCCCAGTATGTGGATTGTAACACCAGGGGAAACAGGACTATCGACCTACTGTATGCAAACGTTAAAGACGCATACAGCGCCACCCCGCTGCCTGCGCTTGGGAAAGCAGATCATAACCTGGTTCTGCTACAGCCTCAATACAAACCAAGAGTGAGGGCGCTACCTACAACCACACGCTCATTCAGGAAGTGGTCCCCTGAGGCAGAGCAGGCTCTGAGAGACTGCTTTGGAACTACAGACTGGGATATACTGCTGGGGTCACATAGTAAGAACATTGAAGAGGCTATTGAATGCACAACTGATTACATCAACTTCTGTATGGACATTGTTGTTCCAGTAAGAACAGTACGCTGCTATGCTAACAACAAGCCATGGGTTACAAGTGACATCAAGGGCCTTTTGAACCAGAAGAAAAGGGCTTTTAAAGGTGGTGATCAGCATGAGCTCAAGCGCGTGCAGAAGGAACTCCGAGTCCAACTCAGGGCAGCGAAAGAGCAGTACAGGCGAAAGTTGGAGCAGAAGTTGCAGAACAACAGCATGAAGGAAGTGTGGGATGGAATGAAGATTATCACTGGCTGCAGCTCGAAGCGGTGTGCCGCCATCGAGACAGACGTGGAGAGAGCAATCCAAATGAACAACTTCTTTAATAGGTTTGATCACCCTAACCCACTCTCACCTCGGAGTACTGCATCCTCCAACCATCCTTCTGCTGATACCAGCATAGGTGAGACATCTCCACCCACAATTACAGCAGCCCAAGTGAGCAGAGAGCTGAGGAGACTTCGTGCCAGCAAAGCAGCGGGTCCAGATGGTGTATCGCCACGACTGCTGAAGGCCTGTGCGTTGGAACTGGGGAGTCCTCTACAGCGCATCTTCAACCTGAGCCTGGAACAGGGGAGAGTCCCAAGGCTTTGGAAAACATCTTGTATCACCCCTGTCCCAAAGGTATCACGTCCTAGTGAGCTGAATGACTTCCGGCCTGTTGCTCTGACGTCACATCTGATGAAGACCATGGAGCGGCTGCTGCTTCACCACCTGAGGTCACAGGTCCGCCACGCCCTCGACCCTCTGCAGTTCGCATACCAGGAGAAGGTGGGAGCGGAGGATGCCATCATCTATATGCTACACCGATCCCTCTCCCACCTGGACAGAAGCAGTGGTGCTGTAAGAATTATGTTTTTGGACTTTTCTAGTGCCTTCAACACCATCCAACCTCTGCTCCTTAGAGACAAGCTGACTGAGATGGGAGTAGACTCACACCTGGTGGCATGGATTGTGGACTATCTTACAGACAGACCTCAATATGTGCGTCTTGGGAACTGCAGGTCTGACATTGTGTTCAGCAATACAGGGGCGCCGCAGGGTACTGTACTTTCTCCGGTCCTGTTCAATCTATATACATCAGACTTCCAATACGACTCAGAGTCCTGTCACGTGCAAAAGTTCGCTGATGACACTGCTATTGTGGGCTGCATCAGGAGTGGGCAGGAGGAGGAGTACAGGAAGCTAATCAAAGACTTTGTTAAATGGTGCGACTCAAACCACTTACACCTGAACACCAGCAAGACCAAGGAGCTGGTGGTGGATTTTAGGAGGCCCAGGCCCCTCATGGACCCTGTGATCATCAGAGGTGACTGTGTGCAGAGGGTGCAGACCTATAAATACCTGGGAGTGCAGCTGGATGACAAATTGGACTGGACTGCCAATACTGATGCTCTGTGTAAGAAAGGTCAGAGCAGACTATACTATCTGAGAAGGTTGGCATCGTTCAACATCTGCAATAAGATGCTGCAGATGTTCTACCAGACGGTTGTGGCGAGTGCCCTCTTCTACGCGGTGGTGTGCTGGGGTGGCAGCATAAAGATGAAAGACGCCTCACGCCTGGACAAACTTGTTAAGAAGGCAGGCTCTATTGTAGGAGTAAAGTTGGACAGTTTAACATCTGTGGCAGAGCGACGGGCATTAAGCAAACTCCTGTCAATCATGAATAATCCACTGCATCCACTGAACAGTGTCATCTCCAGGCAGAGGAGTAGCTTCAGTGACAGACTTTTGTCACTGTCCTGCTCCACTGACAGACTGAGGAGATCATTCCTCCCCCACACTATGCGACTCTTCAATTCCACCCGGGGGAGTAAATGCTAACTTTTTTTCATTTTTATTACTATTTAATTTAATATTGTTTCTTTGTATCAGTATACTGCTGCTGGATTATGTGAATTTCCCCTTGGGATTAATAAAGTATCTATCTATCTATCTATCTATCTATCTATCTATCTATCCCATCCCACCACCAACACAGAAAGGGCAGAAAGTTCTCTCAGCGTGTGAGGTGCCTAGAGTTGTATATGGTAAATAATATATCATCATTTGGAATACATGCATTTCATGTGTGTTCTGTGTCTACAACAATCTATATAACAAACGTTTTTCATGTTTTAGTAATAACTGACAAAATGTGGACATGAAGTGTACGTGTGAAGCCTAAAGTCCAAATATCAAATAAACACTTTCACAAAAGGTACAAGTATAACAAAACAAGTGTGCTTTTATTCAAGAATATAACTGCAGAAAAAGAACCCGCATTAGGGTGCAACATTGACGCACCTTTAATACGACCACTTTGGTGGCACAACGGTAAGAACTGCTGACTGGTAATCAAAAGGTCGCCGGGTTGACCACCGAACCCCTGCCTTTTACCATCTACTCTTGTTTTAAGGTAGTGTTTCTAGTTGGTATTATTTGGACTTGGTTGCTTTTAGGTTTGCCAGGCTTTTCTTGTCTTCTGTTTTTTTTTTTTTTTTTTTAATTCTTTTGAAAAAATATTTAAATATAAGGAACTTTGGTCTAGTCTTAAACCAGTGGTTTACTGGTTTTTCTCTTCATTTTTGGGATATTTTGAGAGTTTTTTTTTTTTTTATTATTAATATTCTGCACTTGTGCAAGCTGGAAAACCTGCCTTTAGAATATGAAGTTGGGCAGTTTAAGGGTGAGGCCTATTCAGTAGGTTCCAGTCATTTTTGTGTATAGGTTTTCAGAAGCCTGCTCTGCTTTTTGTGCTTTGTGATGGATGGATTTCTTAATAATATGATTAATTTTAGGGTACAACATTTAATTTATAGATTACAGTAATCCCTCCTCGATCGCGGGGGTTGCGTTCCAGACCCCCCCGCGATAGGTGAAAATCCGCGAAGTAGAAACCATATGTTTGTATGGTTATTTTTATATATTTTAAGCCCTTATAAACTCTCCCACACTGTTTATAAATATTCCCCGCAGAGTTATACAGCATAATCCCTTTGTATTCTCTTAGATATTAGGTAAGATTCATTGAAATTATGTATATAAACACACTGTTTATATACAGTAAAACCTAAATATTATTTTAAAGATATTGAGTGTCTCCGATATCACATATGTTACAGCCATTACGATAGACAGGCCACCAGCAATAAATACGTACAATGCAAGAAAAATAGTATACAGTAAATGTGTGTACAGTGACACTAAACATATGTACATGTACTAAGCACTGTAAGAAGAAAATGAATTATGGTTACTCACCAACAATGACACGATGACTTGTCCGATGACAATGAGTTTAATTTTACTGCACAACAAAGGAGAGCGTTTCAGCCCTTGTAAAGGAGCCACTTCAGGCGATTGTGTAGCACTGCCGTTGTTCTTCTTCTGGCAGTCTTCAATCCAAATCCCTAAAGCAGATTCCATCCAGACTACTGCCTTATTACATCCACTTACAACTTGTTTTGCACCCTGGTTAAAAGGACACTGCGGCCGTAGATCTTATTTCTTTCCTACTTTTTAAATAAAAAGAATCGTAGCCTTCAACAAATCCAAAACGTTTACCTTTTCGGCAATCGTTAACATCTTCTTCTTGCGCTTGGTCACGGCCCCTGAAGCAGTAGCAGATTGTTTTGGAGCCATAATGAAGGGCTTGACTATGCACAAAGATAAACACAAAAGAGCACAACTCTTTACACAGCGAAATACGTTGATGCTGAATGAGCGAGACGAGACTTCCTGGTTAACACTGCATTCAGCACGCAGGAACTCAACTGCGTGCTCCGATTGGTTAGCTTCTCAGTCAGGAGAACTTAACTGCGTGCTCTGATTGGTTAGCTTCTCAGCTATCCTCCAATTGCGTCCCTTGTATGAAATCAACTGGGCAAACCAACTGAGGAAGCATGTACCGGAAGTAAAAAGACACATTGTCCGCAGAACCCGCGAAGCAGCGAAAAATCCGCGTTATATATTTAGTTATGCTTTCATATAAAATCCGCGATAGAGTGAAGCCGCGAAAGTCGAAGCGCGATATAGCGAGGGATTACTGTATTTAGAAAATTTAGAAAATTCAATATGTACCCAAAATGTTTCATATGATAAAAGGGAAGGAATTTTCAATGAAATTTGAGGTCCATGAGCCTATGATGTCAAAGCACGGTTCTAACCAAAGACAACTTCAACCTCAACATTGAGTATTTCCAGTGTTACAGTGGAAAATAAAAATATTTATGTCAGATGAATTGAGTCAAAAATTTCGGTGTAGCATGAATATGATTTGAACTTTAATTATAGTCAAGTAAAAAGCATTTACTAAGTAAAATACATTTCCGTAACTGCAGGATAGAATTACACAAATTCCACCATTTTTGAATTGTCACTCAGGTTTCAATATACTATTATTTCATAACATCCCTGGAAAGTAACCATCCATGCTGTCATAATTGTGGGACGTCTTCTAAACATCCCAAAATTAGGCCTCCAAAGTAGCTGGGGATCAGGTCCTTGCACATTATAGATGATTAGTCAAAAATACTATTAAGTTCCATAAACTTGTGAAAAACTCCACAAGAAGAGGGGTCACCGTCAAGCCTTAATTTTATATGACAATTAGGGAAAAGATTGATTTTACAAAAATGCTCTATAGAAAAAGAAGCTTGGAGCAGCACAAAAGGCACAGAATGAATTGCCTTCAAAAACAGGTAATCCAGTGACAAACAAGTCCCAAAACACAAATCCAGAGAGGAAGGTCAAAAAAACAGAGAAAAATAGGTAAAAAGCCCAGTAAGTCAAATAAACTAAAACAATAATTATAAGAGAACTCACCAACACCCAGCCCATACAATGTACTGCAAGGAAGTGTGTGTTCCTTCAGGCTTTAGAGGGCTTAGGGCAGTCTCTTGATGGTGATAGATAGGTAGCCCTGCCTTATGGGGAACCACCCACAAGAATACGAGGAACATGGAAGAAGCATTGACACAAAAATATTAAATAACAAGCAAAACTAATAAAAAATACAGAATAATGCAAATAATAAACATAACTAAAATATTAACATAAAGAAAAGAATCAAACATGAACAAAAAATGATATAAAAAAGAAATACAAACAAAAGGCAGGGAAGGGACCTTGGCTGAAAGTTAACGCCTATGGTTTATGATCTCAGAATTTACCATGTAAATTGCAGTCCTTTACAATCCTTAGCACCCATTTTTACCAGAACTTTCCTTCAATGTTTTTACATCAGACAACACTTATCAGCTTTCTGCTGAAGTGCACATTTCATATGGTAAGACAGGACAATGTATGTCTGATCATTTTGAAAAATGGCAGCTGAGAACTAATTGATGTATCTTATCCATTTAAAAAAGTGATGTCAGCTTCTTCAAGTAATTTAACATCATAAAGGTACTATTTCTTGAACTTCTAGTATACAGGTATGTCACCGAACATGTCTAGCTATTGGCTTTTGGCTCTAGTTTTTGAGATCAGCATGTGTCAATGTTAAATAAATACTCTAAACGTATATAGAGCATATGTCCACTCGTTCCATATGTCCACTTTCTAACACTGACACTGTTCATTTAACACTGACCAGTTTGCTGTGCATATCCTGGTAAGTGGCTGAGTGCTTACATGGGAGACTTTTATTCTCCTGGCTATACTGTACACATGAATTAAATAGTATGCAACATCTGTTAAGTTACATTGCCAACCTCAAGGTCATACAGTAGTTACATGCTCCCACCTTAGTTTCATCCACTTCATTTGGCAGCTAATCTAAAAACAGTTCAGTTTCAAGACATGCCATGTAAACAATATTGTGACCCCCACATCAGTGGTACCCTGCATCTAGGGGGCAAAGTTAACTAATGCCCTTCCCATGGACAGCAAACAGAAAAGCTGATATTATCAGCAGTTTACAGATAAGAAGGCCATATTATCCTTCACCTTTTAATAGGGTGAGTGTAATATGGGTTCATAACAGGTACAGTACTTTTAAATTGATAAGGTAGGAGTTTTTGTAAACCCTATTGATTTCTCCCTTGTGCAGGACTGCTCCTTTTTTATACTTAAAAAGCACACATCTATCCTTGATTTGGAATGTATAAATTCATTTATAAGACATAAATATATGAGTGAATTCAAATCCTGCTCCATCCTGGATAGGACGTTAACCTGTAAGCAGGTCATCCATCTTGCAGGAAAAACTCAGGGGTTGGTGGCAGGACTCACACTATTCCACTCCATTTGAAATAGTGTGGTGCTGAGGTGTTGCCCATTGCATGGCTGCACTCGGGTCCTAATTTGGGATCCCGACATGGTTCGTCGCGTGGTGGGTGGGTGCAGCAACGTGCTGAATCCATGCATGTTCCCAACCTCTATTTCTCCTCTCTTTGTCCATCCATTTTCTAACCCACTTGTTATAAACTTTGGGCCATGTGAAATACCATGTTGAACCCTGCCAGTTCAATTTTTATCATTCAGACTAGGAAATATTTTTAGAGGTTAACCTAAAACTGAGCCTTTATGCATTAGGAACTCAGAAAGGCTTTGACTGGACTGACTTTTTCATAACTTAAAATGCCAAGTGATAGTCATACAGGTAATTAATTGAATAAATTGTCTTAGTTGAACATAGGGCCCTCACAAGCCACCAGAACAGTCTCTTTGCCATTGCACTGTTTTTTATCTGTATGCAGATTTGTCTTTAATAGGATAGTTACAATAACAGCACAGGTACATACACACAAGTAGTTATACTGTCTAGTGACATGTGGCATCACAGAATCTGAAATGTCAAAAAAGATGACTTCTTCATTATGCAGTAACGAAGCAGCAAAAATTAAATTAAGAACATAAGAGACTTTTCTGTCTGAATCATATTATGCTTAATGAGATTTTAAACACTTAATTACAGAATCTCAAAGATTACACTTGTGTAGAATCACATGCTTTTAATATACTGTAACTTTATCCTAGAGTTGCTAAGGGTAACTCTTATTTTCGCAGCTCTCAGTTTGCAGAAAAGACCTAATCCAGCAAAACCAAATGTTTTAAAAATGTTTGAAAGCCAATCAACTAGTCCCATCAAGAGGAAATGTGTGTTAATTCTAGTAAAGTCAACTGAGTAGGCTCTTTAGGTTCTCTGCAAAGTCACCTTAGTGTGCCACTGAAAGTCAATATAAGAAGAAATGGTGCTTCTAAGTGTTATTTTGATCAGTGGCTCGCTCAAAGCAAACTGAAATACAGTAATCCCTCCTCGATTGCGGGGGTTGCGTTCCAGAACCCCCCGCGATAGGTAAAAATTCACGAAGTAGAAACCATATGTTTGTATGGTTATTTTTATATATTTTAAGCCCTTAGAAACTCTCCCACACTGTTTATAAATATTCTCTGCAAAGTTATACAGTAAACCCTTGTTTATCACGGTTAATCCGCTCCAGACAGATAAATGAATTTCCTCGAAGCAGGATTCTTTATTTATAAATCTAATATTTTCGCAGTTAGAGCATTGAAAACCTGTTTACGACCTTCTAAATACATTTTTTAACATTATTAGAGCCCTCTAGACATGAAATAACACCCTTTAGTCAAAAGTTTAAACTGTGCTCCCTGACAAGACAGAGATGACAGTTCTTTCTCACAATTAAAAGAATGCAAACATATCTTCCTCTTCAAGGTGCGCATCAGGAGCGGAGAATGTCAGAGAGAGAGAGTAAAGTAAACAATCAAAAATCAATAGGGCTGTTGCGCTTTTAAGTATGCAAGCACCGCGATAATGCGGCCGCAATGAAGGGATCAATGTGAAGGTAGTCTTTCAGCATTTTTTACAGGCGCGTCCGTATCTTCTAAGCAAACAGCCACTGTGCAAACAGCTCCTCTGCTCACATCCCCTCCGTCAGGAGCAGAGAATGTCAGAGAGAGTGAGAGAGACAGAGAAAAGCAAACAATGAAAAATCAATATGGGCTGTTAGAGCTTTTAAATGTGTGAAGCACCGCGCGGGAAGCATATCGTATATCATTGAGGAGTTTTATTTAATACGTAATACGTGCTCTGATTGGGTAGCTTCTCAGCCATCCGCCAATAGCGTCCCTTGTATGAAAACAACTGGGCAAACCAACTGAGGAAGCATGTACTAGAAGTAAAAAGACCATTGTCCGCAGAAATCCGCGAAACAGCGAAAAATCTGTGATATATATTTAGATATGCTTACATTTAAAATCCATGATGGAGTGAAGCCGCAAAAGTCTAAGCACGATATAGCAAGGGATTACTGTAATACTAAAAGCAAAATAAATGCTCTGCTTGTCTGATGGTGTTTTCAGCAGTTCAGATAGATATTTAGAAAAAATCCCTTGTGTTAGATTAACTGTACATAACCACAATGTAGGTGAAAATGTATGCCTGATAAAATATAATGTTTTATGAGACATTTTTCTTTTTCTAATTAATTATTTTTTGTATTAAGTGGTCTTCCACTCAAGAGCTCAACAGTCTATACTATAACTACATATAAAGTAATGAAAGAAATGCAACATAAATTCAGAGTAAAATATTAAGATATAAACAAATCTCATGCAAAATAGAAAAAAATAGCTTTGTTACCCAGCTTCGGCCAACAAATTCTATAAGACAATGAGTGTCAGTTGTAGTGCTGTCGGTTTTTGGTTATCGGAAGGATCACAAGTACTTTTCTGTATACAATACTTGTGGTTTGTTTACCAAGGGCTAATATTTGGTAATTTTTCTAATGTTGGTATTTTTCTTTGTTTAACATTTTGACATATTCACTTAAACAACATCTACAGGTGATATGATAACTTAACTTCCACTTCCTCTTGCTCACACCAGCTTTCTCTCCTCGCTGCTTCCTGCAACCTTTGCTCTTCTTTTTCTTTCTCTTTCTTCTCCTCCCCAGCTGCCTCGCGCTACTGTTTATAATGAGGACGTGATTCACCTGTGGCAATCAGCGGCTCCGAGGAACAAGTGTGGATGTGGACCGCTTCTCACCTGTGCACTTAGGTGAGAAACGCCCACATCGCAAATCACCTCAGGAACCACTTCAGCCACACATCACCACGCCCCCTCGCTAAGCCGCTTGTATGGTGATTATTTATTTAAAACTGCCCTTTTTGACAGGAGCTGTGGACCCGCTATACCACAGTCAGTCAAGTAATAAGTAATAATAATATTATTAGGTCAGTGGAGCTACCAGTTCTTGAACATGCTATATAATTGCCCATGAATAAAATATTCCTGCATTAGATCAATTTCTAGTGACTTGGCTTTTGTTGATGGTCATTGCAAAACACATTTTTACAAGAAAGTGCATTCTTTTCAATTGAAATAGGTAATTGGTAGGAATAATGTGAGATTTCAGTTTATATTATGATTAGGTATTTATAATTTTCATTTGTTTACATGGTTCACTAAAGTATTTCTCTTCATGTATTTTGTCAGCTTTATGTGGTTGCCCTTTAAAAGAATGTAGATACAAATGTATATGTAAAAGAATATTGGAGTGCTGGATCTGGGTGTTGGACATCCCTATTCAAAGTAAGCAGACATGTATGTAAATGTCAAGGATTTTGGAGGTCAGGGGTTACTGTCAAAGTCAATACTGTCTTTTGTCACAATAGAAGTGAATAGATACTACAATGGAGTAGCTCATGGGAGTCCCGTTTAGTTTAAACTGATGCCCTCAGTACTGGATTATCTTGCACCCAAGGATGCCACTTTTGCCCCTACTTCACTCTCCCTCTCTTTTTACTTCTAGTGAAGCAACACCTACGGTCACAGCGGCTGGCACCCTCACTGGAGCTTTATAGCACACTTGCTAACTATTGAGCTTTACATCTTCCTTAAGCTTCACCAAACTTTCCCCTTCCATTTTACACCTGATTGTACACACCAGACATGATCATGTATCTTTTTTCCTGTTCAGGACACCACCTCTTCAGTTGTCTGTCCACCCTATTGGTTAGTGCTGTTGTTCATGTGGCCCATTAATCGCTTCTTCTACTCTTCAACTTTTTCTTTTTTCTGTAATGTCACCAAATTTCAATCAAATCAGTTAAAACATTTTTGACATTTGGTGTATGTAGCTTTTCTGTTTTGGGGATAGGGTTTACATTAAATAATGAAATTAAATTGTCCTTTCTTAGTATATTGCTACTGCCTTATATTTACCATCCTAACAAATTTCAGATTTTTTAATTGAATAGGAAATAGTGTTTTTGTTGATGAGTTAGTCAATTTTACGTTATCACAACCCCCATCCCCGGGAGCACATTGTGAGAGGGGGACTAAACGCACGCTAAAGACGGATCAGCTGCTGGCTTGCTGCTAGCTGCTACAGAGCTGCGTGATCTGCATGTTACGCTGCACAACGAACATTTAAAAGCCTGTACAGCAGTTTTCCTTTTGTCTCACTTCCCTGTCTCGTGGGATGTTAAAGTGTCTCCAAGAAATTGTTTGTAAATAGGGCGTGACATGCAAGAAGACTCGCGGGACTTCAAAGTGTCTCTCCGAGATGATCACGTCTCGACCCAAGATTTTTTAATATAATATATATAATATGTGTATGTGTATATATATATATATATATATATATATTGTAAGATATGGCCGGCTATGTATCCCGGCCAATACCCCCAAGCCGC
>JANRMT010028174.1:97812703-97890944 GCA_026402145.1 Polypterus bichir lapradei
ACACACACACACACACACACAGGCGTGCGCGAGAGACACACACACACACACACAGGCACACGAGAGAGAGACTTGAGACGTTGATAATTATGCGGCATATGCTACGCCGCGGGTTGGCTAGTACATATATATATATATGTGTGTGTGTATATTCGTACATATATGGAGGCATCTTGAGGGTAATCCTATATATTTATATTTAAACATCAGAAAAAATGAAAGAAAATACATGTTAATAGCACAAATTCAATCAACTTATTCAATCAGGAAAGCTGCCCAAGATATTGGATCTTCTGATTATGATAGATTCTGGGAGAAAGAGGCAGGTCCATGTGGTCAAACCCTGGAAGTAATATCATAGATGGAATGGTTGCAGTCTTCTTTTCTCAACCGGGAGGAGAAGAGAGATCATTATTAGATAGCACCAGCTCATGTCTTGGTGAAGTATTACAATCACTTAAATCTCTTAAACTGTTTGCCAAGCACACGTGTGTGACTAGATAGATAGATAGTTAGATAGATATTATACAGTATGTACAGGGTGATTTTTATGTCTAAATGTTTAATATGTGGCTAGACACATGGTGAAGTGTTTTAATTTATACTTCCCCATATTATGTTGATATTCATTCATTTATGATTAAATTTAATCGGTCATTCTCCAAAAGGAAAAAATAATTATGCCATACAAGGATAATTTGGGGTGATATAATGTACATATTTATTCATCAGTATTGTACATTGACCCGCTATCACTAAAACCAGACCAGTTTCAAGAAATCAGTCAACTTAAAGTACACAATTTTAGGGTGTAGAAGAAAAGCCGAGAACTCAGAGTAATATCTATGGACATGAGAAGGATGTAAAAGTACACACAGACCGGGTCCTGAAGAGACAGAGGCATCAATACTAACTGGCGTGCCTACTGTTCTTTAAATACAATAGCACAATTGTACATTTTTGTTCAGATTAACAAAGCATACTAAATGTTTAGGATTTGCATAGTACAAACAATGAAGATGTAAAACAGATGTATTGGACAATTTTTTATCTTGTCCAAAGATATTGCTTAAAGAAGTTTTAAATGTTAATTTAATTCTGCAAATCTATTAGATATGCTATCGACTCTCTTGGGCTAAGACATAATACCCATGGAAATGTTAACATAAATGAGGAAGTTGGATTTGTAAAAATGAATGGGGAAAAGGTCTCCTGGCAATTAGTCTGAAAATCATGAGTATGTATCTAACTGAATGAATCGGGACTGTGCAGGATTCATGCACCCAGCTGTGCAACCACTGCTTGCAAGCAGTATGCTTTAAGTTGAAAATCCAAAGCAGGGACATTTCAAAATTGTAATTTACTTAATAAAACCATGATTGCAACCATCTTCTCTGAATTTTCAATAGCATTAATATCAGAATGAAAATATTTAACCTTTTTTTTAAGAACCGGCAGATAAATTATCTTTCATGTTGTTAAATCATTAATACTTTAGTCAATGTCTGAGGCTTATCATTACCTTTTTCTAGTCTGTCATAGTGGAATACTATAAAGAATTTTTTTAGGATGTCTTATAAAAGACTTTATAGAAGAAACTTAAGGTGAGTATAGTTCAATATAACATCTTTCAGACTCCTAAATACAATGCACATGCAAATGTTACAGTCAAATAAAGAAACTGGAAATTGCCAGCATTAGAAATTAATTATTAGGTTGGCCGGGTAAGGCCCATGAAATGGAAGGACCAAGGAAAATAGAGCACGCACAGGGCATCATCTCTCCCGGAGCGCTAGAAGGCAGCTCCCCCAGTTGAAGCGGTGCCTTGGATTCCCACAGGGCAGCATGAGAGATGTTCATACACGTGGTCGAAAATGACCAGAAGTATTCCCGGGTGGAAGATAAAAGGAGCTGCCTGCCTCAGATAGATGAGCTAGAGTTGGGAGGAAAGTGGACAGTGCTTACGAGGAGGAGTGAAGGAGGCAGTAAGCGAGACAGAAAGAAGACAGAGTGTGCTATCTTGTGCTTTATTGTACTTGTGGCTTATATAGCAAGAAACATACATTGTCCACACATTGTGCAAGAGTTTCCCACAATAAAAGACTCTTTCTGCTTTTATCTTGTGTCCGTGACTGCTTGCATTGGGTGTTAAGGAAACTGGAGCGCTCCCTGCTGTCCACACAGGATTCCAAAAACCAGTTGGAAAATAAGCTGTCATTAATTTAGTTTGCTATGCCTATTAGCTGTTAAATGTAAAAAATGAACAAGAAATACAGAGTATGTGAGCAATTGCAGAGTAGCAAGAAAATTAGTATTTCATTATCACATTTTCTTTTTTATGTGCTAGTCCTGTTAAAATTGTGAACTCTTTGTTGGCACTTTTATGGTTATTTTACTAAACACTCATGTAAAGGTGTCACTTTCCAAATGCCTTTGTGAATTCTTCCGTGGAACATTTTATTCATTTTTTTTTATTTTTGTGATTTTCTCATTATCAGGTAGTATAGTCCATGTAGCCTGTTACATTATTCTAGCCTTCTTTAGGCTTGTGTTTCATAATGATTGGAGACATGTGCATGTCCAGTAACCATATAAACCTATAATATATATATATATATCTAGCCTTGTCCCCAAAATACTGCTGTTCAGGGGTTTGAATGAGGCTTACTGTGTGTATACAGAATATTTTAGTCCAGAAGATTATCTATAGACACAGATTCAGCTGTACATTTATCTCTGTAAAACTATATAAAATTTCGGAGGTCACATTGCAAATGTATTTCTCTGTACATATTGAATGTACTTGAGCAAATCCTGGGTAAATACAATAAGATTTGTTGGTGGAAAAATGAACAGCTTATGCTTTACTTGGTTAAAAATACAAAAAGGTATTCATGATCAGGACAAAGCTAACAGCTAACCTGCCACAGATCAGCCCCATTTTTGCACTGATTGTTGCAACACTGTATCCCAAGAACATCGGTGCATACAGAAGAAAGAATTGCACCAAAGTTTGGTTCTTCTTTCTTTGTTTTGCAATTAATCAAACATGTAGCCTTCAGATGCAAAAATGGTCATCCAACTCAATTAAAAGAAAAAAAAACTAGAGTCAACTGTTTGAATACCACAGATGACAATCAGACTTCTTTCATGCCAGCTCTGTCCAATATATATTTGACTAACTATTTCCCATACAAGTAGAGGGAATTGGTCTTTATGCAGAAGCATGTCCTGCCTCAATCAAAAGAAATTTTAAAATACTAATTTCAATCACCTATTTGTGATCCTATGGGCCTCAACTGAACCACACTAGGAGTCATTTTGCTCAAATGAAGTGAAATGTGTGTGGAGGTGGCTATCCTACTGAAATCTCTCAAAGAGTGTAGAGTGAAAGTTTTCATAACGTCATAATTTTCCCTAGAACTACTTTCAGGAATCAGCAGACTCCTTTCACCCTGGCAAAGTTCATTGTGTTTCACTCCAACATCAAAAAGACACTAGACAAAACAAAAAAGAATACAAAGCAGTATAGGAATTTCTCTATTATGAATGAAAGTGTTGCTGCCATTATGCCAAAATGCACCTAGATTTTTCTCAAGAATAGAAGAATATTGTATGAGAAGATGATTCAAAAACTTGGGTGGCATGAGTCTTCCTATGTCGGCAGTAAGGACCTTATACTAATAATCAAGCATGCTAGTGGTGGTGGTAGTGGTAATGAGTTACAGATGCTTCACAGCTTGAGATCCAGGATGACATTTTATCATTAACAGAACCCTGATTTCCTGCTTACTGGTTCTGGCAAATACACACTGATTCAAAACACATATATCAGAATGGTTGAATTAAAGAAGTCTGGAGCTTTGGAATTGCCTAATCAAAATCCATATCAAAATCTCACTGACATTTTGGGGCAGGATCTACAATGATTAGTCCTTACTTAGGAAACAACAAATGTCACTGAGTTAAATTCTACTAGGAGAGAGTGGGTTAAAAGCCTTCAACAGTATTGACAAGCACTGAAAAACAACTACAAGAAAAATATGAAATAGCAGTTATTGTTATATAAGGTGACAAATGGTTATTAAGCCGAAATGGGAATATTTTGGAGTTGGGTGTGACCTACCTTTGTTTAAAAGTGTGTTCATTTAGTATTGAAATTTTATATTATTTATTCAATGAGGGTCTGTTTTATCTCTTGTTAAGCTTGCCCTTCTTGGTCACTGTACTTTAGTTGAGAATATGAAAACATTTACTTTGAAAAATGTGCAAAAGTACAATTAAAACAAAAAGGGAATGTATTTATACAATACAGTAAGAGCTCGGATCTAAAACTCCAGTCCTGGAGGGCCACAGTGGCCGCAGGTTTTCATTCTAACTCTTTTCTTAATTAGTGACCTGTTTATGGTGCTAATTAACTTTTGAATTCATTTTAATTGACTTGTTTTTTAAGATGTGTTCCCAGGAATTTCTTCATCATCCCTCTAAATTGCTTTCTTTCTTTCCCTAAACAGAAATGAAATGTGAAATGAGAGAGCCAAAAGAAGACCAATTAACTTAGGTCCTCAAACTCCAAACATTTTCACTTCAACCAGTTGCTTAATCAGTCTCTGATTCTTGTTGCTAATTAAACCCGCTCTTTAATTCCATGGTTTGTTCAAAAGTATACATTTTCAAAAATATTGATTTTTTTCTTTACTTTTCTAAGAGCTCTATTCAAATGTTTTAGGGACCTGAGCAAATCAAAATTCCTGAGACCTCCAACCTTTTTATTTTCAGATATTGTATAATGGTCACAGTTTGTTGGTCTTCATAAGAAATGTGTGACCGGGTACCTCTTAGCTGTATTGTGCTGACAAAGGTCTGGGACTGGCATGTCAGCCTATCATACACGACTTAAAAGAAAAAAATCTATGTGTTTCCCATGTGACAAAGAAATCCTTCAGTTTACCTTTATGGAGTCCATAAGAATGAGCTAAAGAACATGGTGTTAAGTTAGAGGAAGTTTGCATAAGTGCCAGTGCCATTGACACAGGCAGTCAGTCTTCCATAGCAGAAGTACATCTGAGTTTCAGTTTCATGTGTAGTTGAACTTCATACACATAGTAAATTCTGATCCTGTAGAGCAGAGGTCCCCAACTCCGGTGCCAGTGGCTACAGGTTTTCATTTTAACCCTTTCCTTAATTAGTTCCGTGTTTTTGCTGCTAATTAACTTCTTTTGAATTCATTTTAATTGACTTTTTTTTTAAGATTTGTTCCCCTTAATTTCTTCATCATTCCTCTGAATTTCTTTCCTTAAATGGAACCAAACAGAAATGAAATGTGAAGTGAGTGAGCCATTAGCAGACCAACTAAGTCAGGGCCTCAAACTCCAACCAATCTCTCTCCAACCAGTTGCTTAATTAGGCGACAAGTCTTGTTGTTAAACCCGTTGTTTAATTACTTGGTTTGTTGGTTATGTTTTGGTTCATTTTGTATCTCATTATTGTTTGGCTGCTAATTAAGGAAAAAGAAACAATTATTAGGTCTGAGTCTTTAAGGGCAAGTCAGTTAAAATTAATTCAAAAGAAGTTAATTAACAGCAAAAACTGGTCACTAATTAAGAAAAAGGTTTGAATGAAAACCTGCAACCCTTCAGGGCTGGAGTTTGACATGCCTGAGTTAGAGAAGAACTTTGAATGGAAAATGAAGTGAAATTAAGCATATCCACATATAGAAGAAAATGAAAGGAAAATAATTGTCCAACTGGCTAAATCAGGAAAATGGCTCATCGGTTGCTTATTTTTCATCAAATGATAAACATTGCTTTTACATCATGTTAAAAAAATAGCAAATGCTTCAGTCTACTTTGGAAAAGTATGTTATCCAGGTGTGTTTTCTGCCTTACACCTGCTGCTCAGATAAGTGTCAAGGCCTGTAATCCTAAACTTAGATTAGATTAGGTGGATTTAGGAAATGAGTGGATTCATGGCAGGTCTTCTTCCTTTTCAATGTAGAGAAATTTCCTGGAGGTAAATTTTGAGTGTGTAATATGTGAAATAAGGTTTACCAGATCTTTTAGGAGTCTAAAAGATGTTATATTGAACTACACTCACCTCAAGTTTCTTCTACAGTATAAAGTCTTTTATAAGACATCCTAAAAAAATCTTTATAGCATTCCTCTATAACAGATTAGAAAAAAGGTAATGATAAGCCTTAGACATTGACTAAAGTATCAATGATTTAACAGCATGAAAGATAATTTTCATCTGCCAGTGCTTAAAAAACCTTAAATAATTTCATTCTGATTTTAATGCTATTGAAAATTCAGAAAAGATGGTTGCAGATATTTTGGAAGACAAGACGAGAAATATTAGTGACACCTCAAACATGTACTGTATGTTCTCCTACATTCCACCTGTTTATGCCTTGATCTTTGGATTCATGTGGATATGACTATCCTCCTATGCACTGCTCTACATATGTGGTCACTTATTTGGAAACTCACTTAAATGTGTGCTGAATGCAAATATCAGATCCAGTGCAAACTAAAGCAGTGAGATTAGATCACAATTTTTTATACAATGTTATGGTCAGACGGGCACAAATCAGTACACTAAGGTCTGAGATTGGCAGATGATTCAAAAGGAAAAACAAAAGCGTGATCCCTAAAGTAGCAGTGGCCAAATTTCTTTTTGTTTATTTCTTCTTTCCAGGCTGCTCAAAAAAAGATTTCTTTTGTGAAGTTGTTCCTTTGATGGTATACAATTTGGACAACATTTGATATTTGATCTGAGGTACTAGGATGTTGTACCGTGTTAGCCATTATGAAAGCAGTGGGAAGTCAAGCAAAATGACACCTTTTATTGGTTAACTAAAAACATTACAATATGCAAGCTTTTGAGGCAACTCAGGCCCCTTCTTCGTTTACATCTGGGAAATAAAAGGTGTAATTTTGCCCGACTTCTCACTATATTTGATGGGAGAAAAAATAATCACCAAATAAAAAACAAGTAAATAAAATAAATCAGTATTGCTGCTTCCTTACAACCATGCAGTAGTTTGTATGCAGAGATATGTCAAATTCTTCCAAGGTTGTAATTGCAGACTTAAAAAGATGGGTATTTGGCAAAGTTTTGCAGAATCCCAGCCTATTCACTATTCATATGGAAAAAAGAACAAAAAAAACAACTTTCAGAAAATATTAACCTTGACTTGATACAAAATTTTGCCAGCAGACATTTCCACTGAGTTAGCCTTCCCAAGCTGTTTTAATTAAAAAGAAATGCTCTATCTTTTTTCTTCTGAAACATAAAAGGAGGGGCAGTGCATTAGTTCTTTCTTGCTGCCAGCAGTATCTGTTGAAAACTTTCAAAAGTCTCAGCCTCAGCTTTGACAGAAGCGCCTGTTGGCAAACTCCAGTGGTGACCTGCAGGTGCTAAGAGCATTAAGACTTTGATCACTGATACCAAGCTCTTCTTATTAGTCCTGTTATCCTGAAAGCCCAGTAGATTAAAGTACTATTATGTGAATAAGCTGAGATGAGTTCAGCTGAAAAATTCCCTTTAATACATTTGCTAAGTTGCCGAAGAACCTTTTTTCATAAAGTTATGAGAATTATGCTTTATAACATGATATCTCATTTGATGCCTCTTTATTAAAAGTCAAACTGCTTGATTTTAGTCACTATCAGAAAATTAATGGGAAACATTTAAATACATGGAGATGTGGTAAGTTTAAAGAAGGTAATGACTCTTTACTTAAAATAGACTAGACAGGTTTTTGTGTCAAAATCTGCTTTTTTTTACCTGGTTATCTTTTTAAAGTTAATATGACATGAACCATTACAAGTATCAAATCTCATACTCTTTCTTGAAGTTTTTCATATTAAGTCTTTCATATTAAATAGCCTTACAATATTCAGACAGAATATACTGTATGTGTGTGTGTTTTTTTTAGACATATTTGAGTGAAAAACATGCAACTTGTTTTCTACATGGTAAAGCCCTCTAAATGACATGAAAAACAATTAATTTGCTGTACTGTAGATGTCAGTCATCCATCTCTTTGCCTTGTACCATTTCATTCTTCTGTGCAGTATGACAGAAAACTGTTTGAAATTGGTGGAACTTTCAAAGCCTGTAACCTTTGTGTCTTTTCTGTTTTGACTGCCCTAATATGAACTGTGTGAAACTGAAAATTGCAGAGCAACTGTAGTTTAATAGTAATTTTCATATGGTCCCACCAATCCTTTTGGGCTTGTGTAGGCTGAAGCCAGCAGTTAGTACCTGGGACGACTAGCTGGATTGATGGGAGCCTCTTCCAGGCTGGGCGGTTTAAGTCCTAGCCGGCTTTTTCTGGCTTTTCTATCCTTTTGGAGGCCTCACACATTTTTGCTGTGTTTATGACTCCGTATCACAATGGAGGAAGGCTGGATAAGTACAAATAAACTATTCAATATTAAGAAAATGCAAAATGGAAAACTAATTAACAAAGTATTAAACACATAACATGACATAAATACCAAGAAAAGAATTAATAACAAAATATGAAAAAATGTAAAAGGAAAACAGTTATACTGATCAAGAAGCGCACAGTAGATGAGGAAATGAAATGCAATTCCAATTTGCAAATGAATCTGAAGACATGAAAAATGAAAGATGAGGCAGATTCCACAAGAAAAAGAAACAAAAAACAGTCAAACTCTACATCAGTGTTCAAAAACTATTACATTGGGATTCCAATTATCCTCAGTTACGAACACAAACCCCATTTAATAAAGATTAGTGACCTTGAAAAATCTACAAGAATTTTCATTAGCAAATAAAATAATTTCCGAGTATTACTGTGATGCTGTGGAGCTCTGTTGTAAATACTATATAAGCTTTGAAGATAAGAAGCCTGCTGTGCCTCTACACTTAGATTTAACATGTTATACCAGTAGTCCCCAATTTATCATGGATCAGGCCAATTGGCTGTAAATGATTATTGAAAATACCGTAATGATTGAATACATAACACTGTATACTGTACTGTTCAAAACTGTTCAAGTTCTAAAGTAAGAGCAGCTATAGTGCAGCACATAACCAAAACAACATGATAAAGGCTTCAGGGTTCCAGAAAATTCCATTTAATTTGCAATCTAGAATTAAGAAGGATCAACAACAACAATATTTATTTCTATAGCACATTTTCATCCACAGGATGTAGGTCAAAGTGCTTTGCAAGATGTCAAAAAATAGTTGCAAGCAAAGAAAAGCAAATAAACATTTTTTAAGAATGATACTGAATAGATAGCATACAACAATAAATACATAGATAAATATATAATTAATAGAAAAGTACATTTCTTACATGTAGAATCAATTTTAAGTCTCTAATGAAGAGTCTGATGATAAGGTCAGATGGCTGGGGAACAATATTTGACTCTTTGCAGTAATTTTAATCCTTTGTGTTGTCAGTCTTCTTGGCTATGAGTCTGCTCCTTCTTCATATCTAAATTACAGAAAGGTTAATTTACAGGGAAAATTTATTGATGGACAGAGCCAGGTTCTGGGTCATAGTTTTTCTTGGTTGGTAACTCCAGGCTTAGCAGGAAACAGGGAACGCTTCCAGGCAATTGCTAAAGTAGTCTCGCTAAAGCCAGACGTATAATATAAACATCTGGAGACAACCATCAGTGAATTTTGCTTAAAACTGGATGGGAACAATTAGATGGTATGTTGGGTGTCACATTTCTAAACCAATCCAAGGCCTCATGAAGGCGGCGCTCAAAGCAGGGGGTGGTGATTTTTGAACTGAAAATATCGGTGCTCTCGCTAACCTGCCCGTACAAAGAGCAAGCTTCTGTTTACGATGACCCATCCACAGTCAGAGTCCCCTAAAAAACCCTATTAGACATATAAATGTGTGTCACATGTGAAGAGAGCAAATTGCACATTTAAAATAAACATAACCTTAACATAGTCTTAAAAATAAGCATAACCTGATTTAAAGGAAAAACCTTTCTGCAGCATCAAATTATACATTGGCGTTCGACAGCATTAGTGTTTGAGTGGTAAACATGAATAATAGGTTGCCACAGGATCTGTGTGTGCTGTCTGCTGTTCAGCGTTATGACGACAGTGCAGGTGTCAGTGTAAGCGTGAAAGAACTTGCAGTTATATTCATGAAAATATGAACTGCAAAATAAGCATTTGAAGTAAATGTTGTGCCACACTCCATCAAAAGGACTGCCATTAAGAGAGCTGATAACAAAGAGGTACAGTTTTCAATACTTCAAAAAACCAAAATTAACAAATCCGCCTCACAACACCAGTAGAAGCACAGATGAGGCTGCACAACCACTAACTAAAGAAATTTAACATTACTGTATAAATTGAAATGCAAATATGACCTGAAACAATAGCTGCAGCGTTTTAACATATTGTACACCCATAGGCCACAATACTTATTTAAACTTTATTTGCTACAGTGTTGCAATAGTTAAAATGACTGAAAGATATTGCAGCAGACCAAGGCACTTCTCAAACGTGTGGAGCCCATATGCATCCTATATGCATAGGCCTGATCACAATCTGATAGTTGGGTGGTTACCTACCAAGTAACACTTGTGGTTGGTCGGTAGCGAGAAACAGATCAAACCAGGTGGCCCAGATCTAATCATGCAGATCCAGATAGTCTGGATGACTTTGATTTATGCGGGGACAATTCTTCATGTCGTCAGTTCGCACACTTCTCGATGGTCCGGGATTTTTCGGGTGTTTTTCTATGTAATAAACTTAATAAGTTATAGCGTAATGAAAATTGCATAATTAGATTTGGACCACCCTATAGATATGTTATTTAGTACCTGACAAATAGTAGAAAGAGGACATGGCACGTGTTTCACCCTATTTGGGGCTCATCAGGTGTACATACTTTTGGTTCCCCTTGCTTCGCCTCAGACACTGATGTCAGAGGTTCGATCCCCACAAAGAGAAGGAAAATAAATATACAGTGGAACCTCGGTTTACGAGTAACTTGGTTTACAAGTGTTTTGCAAGACGAGCTAAATTTTTTAATAATTTTTGACTTGATAAACGAGCGATGTCTTGCAATACGAGTAGTATGGATACACTTTGTCTGCTGAGCGTCATGTGATCACAACTGAGCTGATGGTTCTCTCTCTCATGCTCTTCTCTATCTCCTTATCTGTCTCGCTCGCGCTCACATCTCTCTCTCTCCTTATCTGTCTCGCTCGTGCGCATCTCTCTCTCTCTCTCCTTATCTCTCTCGCTAGGGCGCGCGTCTCCTTATCTTGCTCGCTCCCGCACGCATCTCTCTTTCTCTCTCTCTCTCTCTCAGGCAATCGTCTCCTATTCTCCATCTGAGTCTGTGTGCCTCACTCATGTAGTCAACATCCGTACGAGCGTATACTGTTTACTACAGCATTGTGACTGTGTGTGTGTGTGCTGTGAAGTGCAAGTCCCCGTCTTGCGCCCCAAATCACGAAGCTGAGTTTCAGTACTTTAACAGCACCAGCTTTATTCAGCTTGAAACAGCAACAGCGCGATTATTTATTGTAGTGGGATCTTTATAATGTTCCTTGTATCACCCATCGACAGCAGGCGCTTATAGCATGTCCGTGATCTTTTTGGATACACTTATACGCCGAACTGCTACAGCACTGGGAGACTGCAATTGCTTTGGGGACGCTCTTCCACGTGTCATCCCGTTGGGTTGAATCCCACAAGAGTTTAGAAACTCACTCACACCAGCCATGATTCTTTTTAAAGGTAAAGTGCAGGTTAATTTGTTTTATGTATTTTTACTTTATATTTTGTATTAATCATTTTTATGTGAATAGTTTTGGGTTGTGGAACGAATCATCTGAGTTTCCATTATTTCTTATGGGGAAATTCACTTTGATATACGAGTGCTTTGGACTGCGAGCACGTTTACGGAACGAATTATACTCGCAAACCGAGGTTCCACTGTATATAATATACAGCACATCAGTTTTCCTTCTTGTACAATTTCACAAAACACTAATTAAGTAAGAATAACTAAACACTCTCCAATATGGCTGTAGATCTTTCAGTGTCAATAAGTATCTGCATTTTTGTTAACAAGAATTCTATGGTTGTCAATGCAAGAATTTGTTTCTGTCTTTTTTACTAGACCAATAACACAGACTAATAAATACGGGGTATAAATATTAGAATAAATTTGAAAAGTTATATGCATATATTTCTGTTTTAATATCAAATAGTGTCTTAAAATGATCCTTAAACAGATTATTTCATATGAAATCAATGTCCTGCTTATGTGATATTATGAATTGTTTAATAAAATGCTTTCTGGTCATTCACATAATATAGAAATACAGTATCTTTGGGATATGGAATTAAAAACAGAGGACTCGGAGAAACATTAGACTTGAGGAGAACATGCAATGTGCAGATTGTGACCAATACAAACCCAGTTTCTAGAAGCTGTGACAGCAGCACTAACCACTGTGCCACCATGCCAGACATGTTAGGTTTTTTGGCAAACGAGCTCAGTATGAGTGAGTTGTGTGCCATGTGCAGGAAACCCAACATCTGAGTAGCAGGACCAATAAATTGGTGCAATAGAGAAAGTAAGAACAGATTAATTAATGTATATGGAGCAATAAAAATACCTCAGAAAAACTTTCTAATTAGAGTGCTTACTGGTCTAATTCATCTGGTCAACCAGTTCATGGATTGAATAGCTAAATCACAATAAATGAAAGTCAATAAATCCAACATGGAAAACACATACTGCGGTGGGTTGGCGCCCTGCCCTGGATTGGTTCCTGCCTTGCGCCCTGTGTTGGCTGGAATTGGCTCCAGCAGACCCCCGTGACCCTGTGTTCGGATTCAACGGGTTGGAAAATGGATGGATGGATGGAAAACACATATTAACAAATGTTAATTCAATTTTTAAACTGTATAATGTATTTGAAATGTCTTTCTAAAAGCAAAATCTTCTTTGCCAAATTATATACAGGGGTCTGTTTTATATTAGGAGTTCATAACAGGTTAGCATAGTCAGCATCAGTACAATTTTTCTGGTACAATGGACTCTGTTATATACATTGTACACCTAGTCACAGTTCACCCAACATGTTACCATTGAAGTATGGATTTCCTGATCATTGAACCTTTGATTTTACATTTACTTATTTGGCTGCCACCTTAATCCAAGGCGACTTACAACATTTATGGAGCACAGGCAGGTCAAGTCACTTGCTCATGGTCACACTGTCTCAGTAGCAGGATTTGAACCCACAGCCTCAGGGTTTGAAGTCCAAGCCTTAAGCACTACACCACACTGCCTGCATTCCTAGATAAACCTGTGAATAGTGTTTAATAGAATGGTGCTACAAAATCTAAGAGCATTCACTAACAGTTGCAGAGCACGTATTTGTGACAGAGAAGAAACTAGCATGCCAAAACCTCAGGTTTGTAGGTTTGTACAGGCTAAGAAAACATTAATGATTTTGCAAATTAAGGAGCCCAGTATTAAAGATTAATAGAAACTGTGAAAGGCACCATATGAAGTAAAAATTGTTTCTTGTCATTTAATTTTCCACCAGCTCGACTACAATTAAGGATTCTTCACGGCTGGATTTTCAAAAGAATCAAGACCTGTGGGTTATAAAATAGTCACGTGATCATGATGCCTAGTGAGAAATTTGTATTATCTTTATTTAAGGATAAATGGCATACTGGTATTGTACTCCACCACATCTATTATCGGTTTATGTTAATCTTTTGGCTAAGTCGATTTATTAATGCATTAAAAGCCGAGGAAAGTAAAAGGAAAACTGAGTGCATTATTTCAGCTTATAGCTTGGTCTACGGATTCTTTAAGGATTTGCATTTATTTATTAGGTAGTGGATTAATTCCCTACCTTAAACTCATTGGAGGATGTGCAACAGATGTGGTAAGAATGTAAGTTAGATTGTGCTTCCTCTTTTTTTTTCTACATCCCTGTTTGACAACTTTTAAGGATCCTCATGGACAACTCTAAGTGCTCTAGCACCAGTGAATGTTTTTTTTTTTTTCTAAAGTTTAGTAAGTTTGAGAGATTGCATCCAGATTAGAGTTCCTCTGCTCTTAACCTGATTTCCACTTCTTTAGTTCCCAGAACATAATCTTCAGGTTAAGAAATGTGTGACCGGGTACCTCTTAGCTGCGTTGTGCTGACAAAGATCTGGGATTTGCATGTCAGCCTATCATAGTAAATTCTGATCCTGTAGAGCAGAGGTCCCTAATTCCAGCCCGGGAGGGCCCCAATGGGTACAGGTTTTCATTCTAACCCTTTTCTTAACTAGTGCACTGTTTTTGCTGCTAATTAACTTCTTTTGAATTCATTTTACTTGACTTGTTTTTTTTAAGATTTGTTTCCCTGCATTTCTTCATCATTCCTCTGAATTACTTCATTTCTTTCCTTAAATGTCACCAAAACAGTAATTAAATGTGAAGTGAGTGAGCCAACAACAGACCAACTAAGTCAGGGCCTCAAACTCCAACCAGTTTCACTCCATCCAGTTGCTTAATTAGGTGCTGATATTTGTTGTTAATTAAACCCATTTTTTAATTACTTGCCTTGTTGCTGCACTCATTATGCAATAGCATACATTTCCAAAATTGCTGATTTTTCTCTTTACTAAGAGCACTGTTTTTAAATGTTATAGGGACCTGAGCAGATCAGCATTCCTGAGACCTTCATCTTTCTTTATTTTCAGATATTGTATGATCGACAGTGTTGGTCATGTTTTGGTTCATTTTGTATTTTATTATTGTTTGGCGGCTAATTAAGGAAAAAAACAATTAAGGGGTCTGAGTCTTCATGAGCAAGTGAAATAAAATTAATTCAAAATAAGTTAATTAGGAGGAAAAATAGGTCACTAATTAAGAAAAGGGTTAGAATGAAAACCTGTAGCCACTGGGGCCCTCCAGGACCGGAGTTGGGGACCCCTGCTGTAGAGTGTATCTTTTTTTGTATATGGTATCTTGTCTAAGCTAGTAAACATGATTGGAATAAAAGATATACAAATTGGTACCCATGATGGTGAATTAAACGTTTTCATGTATGCAGTTTATCCAAAACAAAGCACTGCTTTCTAAGCATTTTTTTGGGATAGACTGGTTTTATTTTGTATATACAGTGATCCCTCGCTATATCGCGCTTCTACTTTCGGGTCTTCAGTCCATTACATTTTAAATGTAAGCATATCTAAATATATATCACTTTGCTGCATCACTGCATGAAGATTGCTTTAACATTTACATTGAACCTGGTGTGGAATAAACAAACTGTGGTAAAATGTAAATTAGCTTACAAGCCCTTTATACTACTAATCCAACTTCTTCCTCTCGCTCTGATTCTTTCCAATTGACTCTGGTTTCTCTCCTGATTTAAATGGCTCTACAAATTATAACATCTGGGTGACTCCGACACACTGCTCCAAATGCTGTTGCATTATGCAAATAATTACATCATCACTTTATACATCAGTTTTTTATATTTACTTAAAAATAAAACGTGATGTTGGCATATCATTGTTTAAAGGAATATTAAAACTTAGAATTTTGTCATACAGTTCCTCAATAAAAAAAGACTGCACAGAAGATGGTATGTGAAACCTTTAAAATGTATCGTGTCATTACGATGGAGAATATGCCATGCTTGAATATACAAGCACCACAAATGCATTTGTATGTCGGTATTTTACTTCACCACATTGAACCATTCATCAAACTTCGAAGCACACACATTGATCCTGTACGATCCGCAAAGTGGCTTTCTGTCACATGTAGATAGTAAACAGAGACTCTAATGTCACATTCCGACTTTTATCACACTGCGCCCCCTGACTTTTTGCTGGTCCAGCAACTCGTGCACGTGTCACATTAATTTCTGAGGACGTGCTCAGAGGACACATGGCAGCCATGATGCATTTGCGTACACATTCTGAGCGTGATGTATAAACCGGCCCTTGGGACTATGTTCTGTGATTTCTCATGGGCTTTTAACACCACCCAGCCTGAATTGCTTATTTTTTATATTCGCTCTTAGCACACAGTGTACAGTTGTAACATAAACAATTTCCCATAGTTTTCTGATTCTAAAGTCTTGTCCAAATCAATAATCACCATATGCAAACCTTTTTATTTTTCTTGATGCTTGACTTTGAGCTGTCACTATGCAAAGACTACATCAGTTGTTCCTTTCCCTGGCATAAAACCAAACTGCTCCTCCCCTATGGTGGTCTCTTCCCTAAGCCTTCTCACTATAGCCTTTTCCCAAATTTTCACTGTGCATGACATTAGCTTTATCCCTCTATATCTTTCCACAATTCTGAATATCACCATTCTCCTTATAAATGAGTACAATCACACTGTTCCTCTACTCATCTGTTATTCTCTCCTGTTCATAGATCTTCTGCATTAGATCCCACAAAGCAACTACTCCCTCTTCTCTCAAACTCTTCTACACTAAAGCTGGTATTTTATCCAGTCCTGTCCTGTCATTTCTTTCAGTGTGTCCTTTACTTCCTCACTCCTTTTTCTTGGTACTAGCTCTTCATTTTGGACTCCATCCTCATATACAGCCCTTGAATTTTCTTCATTCAACATCTTTTCCAAGTATTTCTTCCTTATCTTCTTGATCCTATCATGGTCTCTCAAAGCCTCACCTTGCTAATCTTTCATCTGCTTTATCAGACTAAAATCCTTTCCAGCTTTGTTCCTAGCCTTGTCTGTTCTAAAAATGGTTCTCTCCCCATCTTTTGTCCAAAATTATATTTAAAACAGGATAAAATATCTGTCTTATGGATCTTTATTTTTAAAGTGCCTTTGGATTGTGTTTGCTACAGAAAAGAATTTTACAAAATGAAAGCTGTTAAAATTAATCACATTATGTTACTGTAGATTTGCTGTTAACTCCTGTTATAAGAATGACATCTTGTTCAGGATTCTAGGAATTCAGCAATTACATTAGTTTTAGTTGCAAGTTGTGTACATGTGTGTATGGCACCTTTCATGTTTTCGAAATGCCCTAAGTACCCTTCACAGGTGTCTGCTAAGACATGGTTCAGTGCAGCCAGCTTTTCAAGTAGCCACTCTTTTTAGCCGGCTGGCTGGCCTGCTGGGTCTGTTTTGGATGTGGAGAGCTGTTTTATCGATTTTTCTTTCAGAAGGTCACTGCTCGCTTTGTTTTAATGTGGTCCCTGAAGACATGTGACTCTTACCTTTTCTACTGAGCCCCTTTGCAGGTTCATCTTAAGGTTCTACTGATCTCCTCTACCTGCCAGCTTGTCAGAGTTTTATTCAGCCTCATGTCAGTTAAACCATTCTTATACTCTGTAGGCACTGTCCCTCATTTTTGATGCTTACTGTTTAGACTCAGAATTTTCAACATTATTTCGAATTTTGTATTTAGATTACTTAAAACCATAATATAGTAATATATGATAGATAAAGCATTTTTCAATTTTACAGAACCAAGACATTTAAGAAAAATCTTTTAAGCTTTTAATCTTAAATGAATGTTGTTTGAAAAATATTCAACTGTCCATTTTTTGAACCAATTAATTAAATTAAGTGTTTCAGCAGTATTAAAAGCAAGCTGCTTCTAATATATACTTTTCAGATTTTATCTTATGACACTGATATAATGTTAATATATACAACGTTTGCAACCAATTTTTCTCCAAGGAAGGTCATGGAAGTTGTAGAAGTTGTTGTCAGATAAGGAGATGCTACAGAATATACTTGTGTGGCTAGAGGCCACAAACCCAAATCTTCACACTTAAATGAAGATCTGTAAGTTGAAATTATTCAAATTAAATAGGGAATTATACAAAATATTATATTTATTTATACAACTGACCTTGTGCCTGGGCCTCAAATTGCCTGTTTTTTTTTTTTTTTTTTGCAAATTGTATGTTATAATAGATTAAGATAGAGATTGACATTTTTTCTCTTTAATGCTACAGGAAAAAAGCCTATTGCTAATATGAAAATTTAACAAAGACATTTTGAAACCTGTACAATGGTTCCATTATTTTACACTGTACCCAAAATCTAAACCTTACTTGGAAGCCAGTCAAACACAGGATACATTTCACATAAACAGCGTCCATTTAGAGCTGCCAGGTATCCTAACATGAACTCTTTAAGATGTAGGTGGAACTCAATATCTCCAGAGAAAACAAATGCAGTGTACGGGGAAACTTTGTAAACTCAGCCTTGTTAGTGATTGGGCAAGCGTCAAATTAAGACCCCTGTAGGCCCCTGGGTGGCATAATGGATAGTGCTCCATAACACAGAATTCAATATTTTTAACAATACAGCAGTCAGATTCTCAGACGTTTCATGCAGCACGCTGGAATTGACACTTTCGTTTCTCGCAACACACACACTCAATCATTTACAGCGGCAGGAGCTGGAGTGTGGTTCCGCTTGGTGATTTCCACTTGCAGACACTCAACCATGCCATTGTTTTCACTTAGCAGCAGGTTTGAGTCTGATGAAAGGTCCCCTAGGTGATGGTAGATCCATCCATGACTGGACAACACTCAAAGTTAAATTTTTAGATAAGTGATGTACAAACATTTATCACTGCATCATCGTGTTGTTCCTCTCTATCATTGTCCTTTAGGTCAAATCCTAATTTTGCAGCATTCAAGTTTGTTAATAGGATTATGAGTCTGTTGCTAATTTTTGCAGAACATTTCAATAACCATGAAACAATGCTTGTATTTTATTTAATCAACTGATTCATTAACACTCCAAGGAACATGTTCACCATTTTATACTCCACTGAAATCCTTAAAAACAATGATTTCTAGAATATACACCCATATATTAAACAATTAGAACTGACCTCTTCATAAATCACTGTGCAAATGCCACCCATCACTTCAAACCCACCTTATCCAAAGATGAAAGAATTCTGATGGATCAACTTTATCAATGCCTTTGAGAATTTAGAACACATGAATTAGGTCTGTATGCAACCTTCTCCACTCTATAGTAAGGTTTAACTCCTTGAGCCTGCCCAAATAGGACAAAACCTTTAGTCCTAGGATGTTCTAGGTTGCTCTCCTATGCACAGCTTCTAGTGTGATCAGAACTTTACATAATACTCCAGATGCAGTCTCACAAGTGCACTGCTCACCCTGAGCAAAATGTCCCATGTGTTATTTTCAGAACGTTTTACAATATTACCTAACATTATTTGCCTTTTTTTTAATTGCTTCTACTTAAATTGCCTAGATAATGAGAGTATGGTGTCAAAAGAAACCATTAAATTCGTTTCAGAGGTTGCTCCCTTTAGACAGTGCTCCTGTTTTGTCTTCATGAATAATGTCTTTCGCCTGTATGTAGCCTTTGGCAGTCTTCTACATTAATTGTATTTTTCAAGATTTTGTACAGGTCTCAAGGTTAACCAGATCTTTATGAATTGTTTCTTTCACCTCCTCAGTATCTGCTATATCACCACTTTTAGTCCATCTGTGAATTTCTCGTTTGCTGTCTACATCTGAGTCTGTGGCATAGTGGTTAAAGCTTTGGACTTCAAATTCTGAGGATATGGATTCAAATTCCTCTACTGAAGAAAGTGGATGTAAAGACTAAAACTGTTAAGTTTAACTTTATTAGGGCAAATGTTGAACAGATGCTGCATAGTCTAAAAGGGATAAACTGGGATAAGCTAAGTGTGAAAACAGTCTAGGAGCAGTGGAGCAGGTTTAAAAATGTTTTACACGTAATACAGGACAGGTAGATTCCATATATTAGAGAAGGAGGAGGCTGGGAGCATGCACTGATAGTGCATCCATCTGGACTGGGACCCGAGTGCAGCGGGTGACACCTCAGCAGCACTAGAATTAGTAGAAAATTTTAAAAACTGCAGTGGGTTAATAAGGAGATTAAAGAAGAAGTTGCAAAGGAAACAACAGCTATATAACGTGTATAAGACTAATAATGCCAATACATGAGGGTGACCATGAAGAAGTATATTAGGGAAGGTAAAAGGCATCTAGAGAGGAATATATCAAGTAAGGCAAAAGCTGACCTAAAGAGATTTTATCAGTATTTTAGTAGAAAAAGAACAGCCAAGGAGGAGATGAAGTGCATCAAGAATTGTAAAGGAGAATTTAAAAATACGGACAGTGAAATAGCAGATGCTTTAACTTACATTTTTATGAGGTCTTCATGTGTGAGGAAGCAGATAACCTCACATCAGTAAAAGGGACTACTAAGGAGGTACTGAAGGATTTGGAAATTGTAGAGTGAAAAGTACTGCTTAGATTAAATAGCATGAAATCAAAGAAATTACCAGGACCAGATAATAATTGTCCTTGAATACTTATAAGTTATGAGGAAACTTTAAATCAGTTGAGCTTTTTCAGTTAAGGCAAATGGAGATTAAGAGGTGACATAAAGTGTTTAAGATTATTAAGGGAATTAGTACAGTGGATTGAGACTGTTATTTTAAAATGAGTTCAAGAGCATGGGGACACAGTTGGAAACTTCCATCCATCCATTATCCAACCCGCTATATCCTAATTACAGGGTCACGGGGGTCTGCTGGAGCCAATCCCAGCACCATTCCAACACAGGGTGCAAGACAGGATACAAACCCTGGGCAGGGTGCCTGCCCACTGCAGGGCACACACACACCCCAAGCACACACTAGGGACAATTTAGAATTGCCAATGCACCTAATCTGCATGTATTTGGACAGTGAGAGAAAACCGGAGTACCCGGAGGAAACCCATGCAGATACAGGGAGAACATGCAAACTCCATACTGGGAAGACCTGGGAAGCGAACCCTGGTCTACCGTGCCGCCCTCAGTTGGAAACTTAAGAGTAAATTTTGAAAAATAAAAACAAACATAGACACATGGAACAAGTTACCAAGTAGTGACTTTAGGGACCTTCAGAACATGACTTGATGTTATTTGGAGGAATTAAGTGGATAGGACTGACAAGCTTTGTTGGGCTGAATAGCCTGTTCTTGTCTAGACTGTTGTAATGTTCTAATGTTTGTGGCCACACAGTGTTAAGAAAAGCAAGTCTTTTTACTTACATGTGGTTTAATTGGAAAAAGACTGTATTTTGTAAAACACCATAGACAAAGGTGTTAGCCTAATAATAATAATAATAATAAAAGAGAAAAAGTAACAGTCTAACAACATAGCTTTGAGGCACTCTACTGATAACTTCATCCCTCCCTGAAACATTCAACACATATCTGTTCACTTTATCTCTCGATGATTAATAAAATTGAATCTTTTGTTTAGATAGCATTTCAAATAACAAAATCAGGCCAGGTCAGGTTGGGGAGCATACACTAGTATAGTGCATTGCTGCACCCACCACATGACAAAACAGCTCACGATCCTGGTTGGCAACCCTGCAGGTAGACACACGGTGCAGTCCCATCCCCCTTAAATGACCACCTATCTGCCACAGCCATGTGTTACATGGGCATCCCCTTGGCCTGGTCCAGCTGCTCAGGACCTCAACAATGAGGATCCTGTGAGCCGGATCACCCTCAGGGAATTGCTCCACGTGGTCGTAGTGGCATAACTGATGGTTCCTCACAATGCAGTTAATGTGCCTCCTTTGGGACTCCATTAGCAATTGCTCATTCAACACAAAGTTTCCAAAGAGACACGGTACCGAAGGAGTCCAATCTTGGTCTCAGATCACTGGATAGCGTCCATATGTCTTAAACCATATACCAAAACAGGAAATACCAGGGGCCTCATGCATAACGCCATGCGTAAAATTTGCAATATAACATGATGTAAGCACAAAAGCCAAAATGTGCTTACGCACAGAAAAATCCAGTTGCAGGAATCTGTGCTTTCGCCCACTTCCGCATTCTTCCGCTACATAAATCACAATCAGTGTGAAAAGTAACACTCGTGCACACGCTTGCTGTCCCGCCCCGTCTCCTCCCAGAATTACGCCTCTTTGAATATGCAAATCAATATAAATAGCCCTTAAGCTCAGTGTTCTGTGAAAAGACAATGGAAAAAGCAAGAGGGAAAATGGAAGAATTTCAGCGAATACCAAGTGGAGGCAAGGAAAAACGTACTATTTGTTGGTTTAAACAGTGGCATAAACAACAAAAGGAAGCTGATCGACTGACATAGCGTGTCAGAGAAACTCGAAAGCTCAAGTTCACAAAGTCGCACCGTGGCCAAAATAAAAAAGAAGTTGTCACATATCAAAGTCGCCGTGAAAAGGTGAGACGTAGCCCACTGTCTGAGTGTCATATGAAAGCTTATTATGGTACAGAGAAAAAAAAGGCACACTGTAGGAAAAAAGCATGAAATGTCAACTTCAATCTCGAAATTTCCACTTTAATTACGTAATTTATTTTGTCATTAAAGTGGAACATTATAAACTTCATCTTAAAATCATTTAATTAACCAGTTTCTCAAATCATGTCGTAATTAAAGTAGCACATTAAATGCTTTGTTTTGTATTTGATCTTTTGCTCTATGTGTGTGAATCACTACATGCTTCCGCTTTCTCTTTCTCCGACAAGACACAGAATCCATTACATTCGTGATATTACAGCTTTCTGAATAATTAAAGTACTGAGATGTATACGTGATATCTTTTTCATGATGATAGGAGTTAAAGCATGTTATTAAACATGGGAACACGGTGCGTAATTGTGTGCGACCTTCGATGAAATTATTGTAGCAGTACTGTCTCTTTCAAATGTACTAACCTCCAATTCCTGTGCTTACTTTTCTTTCTCAACATACCCAATCAGCACACAATCAGCTCTGTAATGGACGTTAAGCCATCTGTAAGCTTACAACGACAATTCTTGAAAACTTTTAAGGAACATTGAAATATCTTTGTAGTACATATTTAATTATTCTATCCATCTATCTTTCCAGTGTCGCGTCAGCCCCATAAAGAATATAGCACAAGGTAGGATCAATCCGTGAACTAGCTAGCGCTGCGGAACCTTGTCCTCACGTGTTTAATTATTAACAATACAGATTATTTAAATGAAGTTAAAGTTTTATCTATATAATATAATCAACATATTTTGCTGCATTTCATCTTAAAAATGATATCGTCATCATATGTAAATACGTGCTTTATAAAGTGGTGCAGGTTGTGCAATATTATAACTGTAGTGCAAGTTTACAGTGAGGTGATTGTACTTATAAGTACAAACAGTTCTACAAGGAGCACTTGATGGACTGATTGACTGTTTAAAGTTCTTGGGATGAAATTGTTTCTGAACCGCGAGGTCCGTACAGGAAAGGCTTTGAAACGTTTTGCCGTGGCTGAGGCAGGGTGTGCTTGATGCTGTATACCGATAATACTCTTTCTGACCAGCTGCTGCTGTGATTCCCCACTCAGATACAGTGATATAAATACTCCGAGTGGTGCAATGAGAGTAATATGGAAAAAGATGATCCGCTGTGGCAACCCTTAACAGGAGCAGCTGAAAGAAGAAAAAAAGGTGCAGTGAAAGTAACAACGCTAAAGCAGTTATGGTATTTGGAATACCATGGCTATTCCCTGGACCATTATGTTGTTACAGGTTAATTACAATCTGATGCATTACACTAATAAACAATATGCGGTTGGTTTCAGTGTATTTATAAAGGCTGCAGCAGGAATGTGGTTCTAAGAAATAAAGAGTAACCACACAGGAACAGTAGCACTGCTTTGACGCTGGGTGCCGCCAGTCTGCAAAAGCGAGCGGAAAACTTACGTACAACAGGGTATGAGGTACTGTGGAAAAGTGCGTGGCTTTACACCAAGTGTAGGTTTTATACACCGTGAATTGAACGTGGAAACGTTCTTACACAACATTTCTGTGCGTACGCACCATTTATGCATGAGGCCCCAGGACTCTAAAGACTTGGACCTTCATCCTTTTGCAAAGATATCGAAAGCGCCACACACCCCTTTCTGGCAACATCATGACTAACCATGATCTCCCAATTGTCTATTGACTCTTGATAGGAAAAGATACCAGAGACATGAATGGTAAGTAAACCATTCAACAAGGTTGACACTTTCTCCGCAGACACACTGCTTATGGCTGTGCTCAAGAGATCTTTAAAGGCCTGGATCTTCTCTTTTCATCCAGGAAGTTAAATCTGCATGAACTTGTATCCTGGGGTTTTACACACAGTGCAAGTCCTGTAGCAGATTATGACAAGGACCCACACAGATGCCAAAATAACATGCAAACCAACCAGGCACTGACTGTGCAAGAATATGATCTCGTGGCACCACTATCCACTGCACCACTTATCTGTTCTATAATCACCATAATTATATGTTATTAATAACAGACACCAAGGCCTCCAATGTTAGAACATTGAGATGAATGCATATATAAATAATGCAAATATATATTCAAATATATATTCATATTATTAAAATTCACAATTCTAGTTTGATGAACTCTTCTGAATTAAACACAAGACCGTTTTTAAAGTTGCACTGCAAGATCAAAGTCTCTCTACCACCTTATAGTAACATCTCCATTTCCCCAAAGAGACAGCGGGCAATTCCACACCTTCTTGCCTCTTGGTGCGTATCTAATTTTTCTTAAATAGAACTAGTAGTTACCTTTTTGTTTTTGTCCTTTTTTGGATTAGCACATTTCCAGGTTTGAAATCATCTGAAATCCATCAAGGTTGCACTATTCTGAACAATCTCAAAAGAAAAGAAACCAAATTTATTTTCATTAAGATGAATGCAGCATCCTTGGTGACTCTAGGGATTATTGGCTTTACTTTGATCCGTTCTTGTTCCTGGCACAATGACTAAAACAGAACCACATGTGACTTTTTAAATGCCAGCCTTTAAAAGGAGCTAAAAAATATATTGTCATATTTCTACAATGAGATCCTTTTATATTTTTTAGTTTTAATATCAAGCAAATGTATAAAATTGTGATTTAAATTTTTTTTTGTTATTTAAGAAGCCAGAAATGCTTTGTCTGAAGGGCACCAAACACTTGCACATTCATATAAGTTTTTCTTGCATTGAGTAGTACTAGTATCTAGCTGTGCCAAAGGAACCAGTTGTCCTTTTGATCCAGTCTTTGAGATGAGTGGTAGAGCCGGGGGGCACCATGAGCATTAGCTTTAGTAGGGTTGTCTATGTACAGATGATGCGACAGAAAAAATGCAAGAAACTGCAAAGTTTTGCAGACTGTATGATCTCTAGTGGTTAGATGTAGCCTCTGAAGGACAAGAAATGAACTTTTGTTTCTTTATGCTATATACTGTAATTTCTCAGATCTAATTAATGGGTTGCTTTCTGGCAAACCTCTATCAAATATGTAGAATTAAGTAAGCCTAAAAGCCCATCTATATCTTTTTAAGCCACATCCAATTTAAAGTCTCTGGAAATTTGTTTAGGAATACTGATATCTGCCAAATAATCTACAGTACACAAGTGTGGTATGTTGCAAAGGCCCAATGTGATACGGCTCTTTACTATCATTCATCTTAATCTGCATGGTGATCTTACTACAGAAATATAAATATCTGCCATGCCTGTAGTCTGTAACTGGCTTTTCTGTACCTACAGTACTGATCATGTTCCTAATGTGTCTTGTCATCTTAGTTCCCATGTGCTATCCATTCATCTTTATTTATGTTGACTCCTCTAATTTCCTTGGAGTTTATTATGTATTGAATGGTCTTGTAATTTGTCTTTTTGTTTAGAAAGGTATTTTGCATGATGGAATGCTTTGTGAAGGGCAAAATATAAAATAAAGATATGATTGATCGGTTAACTGAAATTATACTGCTCAGTTTAAAGAGGAACTCTGCCCTGTGTGTCATGGCAAACCCAAAAGCAAATACAAGTCAAAATAAACATTTTTGTTTATTTAGCATGCCATAAACTGTTACTTACTGAGTATGATAAAACTAATGAATGCTCATCTAGTCTCCTCATAGCTCCTTTCACCCGAGTATTCTTGAATATCCCTTCCAGCACTCATTTCTGGGTTAAAGAACCCTAGCTTAGCCCTTGTCCTTCTTAGCCACTACGGTCACTTTTCCGCTACTTAAGCCCCCTTGAAAAGTGTACACTATAACCGTAATTAGTCTTAGCTGTTCACCTCTTTTCTTGCATGAGGCAATTAGAACAATTAATTTAACCTAAAACTAGAAACTATGGCTGTGCAGATGATACTATTTGAAAAATTACTCTGTTTACCTTTAAAACCCAGCTTGTATGGTACAGTAACTGTTAGGATCAATAAAAAATTAATGACAGGTGAAGGCAACAAATTTAGCAGGCCCATTTATCTTCACAAAGTCCTCTGGCACTTTTGACATCCACAGTCACCTGAGACCCAGTTTCAAAGTGGATGTCCCAATCTCTTTGTACAGTAGGGCTTGTCATGTTCATCATGTGCGCTTACTATCCTCACCTCAGGCTTCTGTCAGAATTTATTATATGGTGACTTCTTTCTTTCTTTCTTTCTTTCTTGTTAGAATATAAATTCTACAGAATGACTGAAAATGTGAATTCTTTTGAGGAAAAATGGTGTGTTTATGAAGCAATTTGTAAACTTGTAGATAATTGTTTTTTCTTATTTAATATATGAATTTTAACATATGAATTAAGGGGGGGTGAGTTGGGATTTTCTTTGTTTGCTTTACTTTTGCTATTGTAAATGACTTGTTGAGTATTGACTGATAAAGTTCAATTCAAAATAAAAAAAAAACTTTCTTTCTTTCTTTCTACACATAGTAGGAAAATGATAATATGTTACTTTTTGGAATTCACATTGATGGTGTAAATGCAGGTGGTCTTGCCTATTCCCCAGTGCATCATCTTTGATTGAGTGACAGACAGAAAAGTGAGGCTCAGTATTCATAAATGGATGCTCTCTGCAAAACAGTTCCAGAAAGATCCTCAGAGAATGCTTAGTACTGCAAGGCCATTTCAGACTTCTGTAAGAGAAGTGTTTAAACAAGACAGCAGAGGTGTGTGTGTGTGTGTGTGTGCACTCTTGGGCACCACAGACATTCCATATACTAAGTACAAATGAATAAGACATTTTAGTGCAGATAAATGTAATTCCTCAATATGATTCTAGAATATATATATATATAATCAATATATAATATATAATAAATCTGGCTATTTAATAGTCCCTTATTCCATATGTCTTTTATACTTGAAGCGCTGACATGCATAATTTGTTGTATGGCTACTACTTTATAAAGGATTAATGTCTGTTTGCTCAATTTTGTTCTGCACAATGTACAAGATAAAGTCTAGCATTTTTCTTATACATTTAAACTCTAATTTCTTAGCTACAATTTGTAATTCAGCATGATAGTATTGAACTACCTTTAAAGCTAAGGATATGATGTAAATGACAGCATTCAGAGCTTCAAGTGTCTCCTGCCTCTCAGTAAGGTGACCAAAGTTCACATCCCGGGTCCTTCTGCGTGAAGTTTTCATGTTCTCCCAATGTCTGTGTGGGTTTCCTCTGGCTGCTCATGTCCAAAGACATGCAGGTTAATTGGATTGATAATACTAAATTGGCTCTAGTGTGTGGTTGGGGTGTGTGTGTGTGTATGTATGTTCGCCCTTCAATGGACAGGCGCCCTGTCCAGGGTTTTTTCCTGCCTTACACACTATGCTGGCCTTGTTCAGGACAAACAAGTTAGAAAATGACATTTAGAGCTTCTGGATAAACATATACATTATGAAGTATTGAGCACATTATGGATGCACACAAGTGGTGTATTTATAGTTATATTTTTTTCTGCAGGTTGTATAGCAACAATCTGAATTATGACTTCTGCTAAGATATTGAGTCCTTTAGTTTGTTTTTCTTGTCTTTTTGGTCACCCTCATGGGGCCCAGAAGCCTATTTCAGAAACAAGGTAAAGTCCATTGCGGATGAAAAAGCAATCATTGTGGGAAATGCTCATATACACTCCCACAAAGAGGCTGGAGTAGACAGTAAGGTAGGAGGAAATTTCAGGAAAAAACAAGGAAATATCACAGAGTAGACACATGGGTACCAGATGGAATGGGTATAAAACCTTGTTTAGTCAGGTTCTGTGGGCTACAGGATTTTCACTCATTTGTATCCGGTCTACAAGTACTTTATACCCTTGTTTTTTTTTTATTAATTTTTTTAACCTCTTAATCTCTTCAACTTTGTTTGGGTTGAGGACCATTTATGTGTATTGTCTCAAGTCCATACCAAGAAAATTATGAAAGGCACCTTCTCTCACGATTATACAGCAGCAGGAGTTATTAGGTTAATATTTTCTTGATGTCCTCAGGAAAAAATAGTAGGAAGAGGCAAACTGTAGTTCTCTTTGCTTGTGGTTTGTGATGCTGAGCAGTAAACAGTAAATCCTAATTAAGATCACATATGTATTTCAGGAATAAAATATGAATGTGTGACTGGATGTCAACATTACATAGCAAGATATACTAGTCTAAAATTAGAGATGCTTCGATTGGTCAACTAATTGGCCAATTTTCATTAAAAAAAGACTCAATCAGTGATCAATAAATTGGTTGTTAAGAAAATGTAAGGTATTAAGGTAAGTGAGCCAGCACATCTTTTTTTTTTTTTTCTTTTTTTTGCAGCCAGTGTCCTGTAGTTTAAATAAAGCAAGTGAAGGCTTGTTTGAATCAAATATTAGCCTTTATGTTAAAGAAAGTGGAGTAATAAACTGAGGGAAAGGAATCAGAGAAGTCATCCCATGCATTTAAACAGCAAGAAAAGCTGTTTTAATGAATTCATATTTTATTTTGTGGAAAAAGAAAAGATAATATTGAATTTGAAATTGCTGCTAAGTTAACAATTGTCTTGTTAGCTTAACAGCAAAATGTCTCTTACTTATAAATCTGTTAAACATGTTAGTCTTGTGTCTTCTTGATAAACCACTTTTGAACATTTGATACATTTGCGGAAGTCCACTTCCATGATGCCCTTTGAGAATCTGCAGAGCTGCTGCAACCCACGGGGGCTTCCACCTAGTGCTCCAGGGGAAGACAATACCTTATGCATACTGTCTCCTTCTGGCCTTCGAGGCTGAGGGCATCCTGGCTGGGTAAGGTTCTTGGCTATCCCTCACAGTGGCAACTAAACAGATTGATTTAGATAAACTGAAGCAGCATATCTGATTGAAAACACACTTTGTTTATGTGTATTATGTATAATTGCATGATGTTTTTCTATTATGTTTTCTGTTTATGTTGCTCTTTTTCACACTATCTGTAATCATTGTGTTGTGGGTTAAACTCAATGCTGGAAATGTGCTTAAAATGAATACATTTAAATGAATTGATAGTTGTATTAAATTAATGCATGTGCCAGTCTAGGCTGAATGATATGGTGATGGCTGAAAGATATGGTGTATGTGTACGCTGGGAGGACCGGGGGAGCCAGCCTATCCAGAGTGTTACCTCCCCCGGAGTGCTAGATGGCAGCCCCCACATAAACTCTTTCTCTTTTCCCCCACTCCTCCCAGACAAGCATTATTACACCCGTCTCCAACTCACCTGGGTGAGGCAGAATGGCTCTTTTTATACAGGACCTAGTACTTCTTATGCTAGTTGTTCTGCTGAAGCAGAATGACTTTTTATTTAGGATAGGAAGATGAAACGAGAACCAAAATGGAGTGTTTAGCAGAATCAAAACAAAATAAACATTTATATTCCTCGAATACCCTAGAATAGCCATCAAGAAGTCCCAAGAACCCTTCAGGAAAGCAAATAAAAATCAATAAAGCACACCAATCATTACACTAGGGAGTTGCATGTAGGAAACATTTCTGGGTCAGGTGGAAGCCCCACAAAGTAGGGACAGCTAATTGCTGCAGCTCTCCATGGCAGCACAGTACCCAGCATGGCCTGTGTGTATGGGTACTGGCATCCTGGTCAGATGAACTTTTTTAGTCCCAGGCCGCCAGTGTATCCTTTTCTATGTTATTTTTGGCATCTCCTGCCAGCTTCCTGGCTGAGGCAAGTAATTCCCTGTCATTTTTTTAACAGAATCCTACTTGTGTGGAGTTTGTATGTCTCTGCCTTATCTCCATAGGTTTTTCTCCTATACTCCTAAAGACATCCATGTTAGGGTAATTGGCAATTCTAAGTTGGCCCTTGTGTGAATGTGTGATTTAGGGTATATGCTCGAGTGGGCCCTGCGATGGAGTGACACTCTGTCCAAAACCTATTTCCCACCTTGAGCCTTGTGCTACTGGGATTAGGTCCTTGTTCACATCAAACCTGAATTGGATTAACTGGGTCTGAGAAATGTATATTATCTCACAGCAGTTTCTAGGGTTTAATTGGCCAAGTCATTTTCTTTATAAAGGTTTTACATATTACATTCAAAATATTTAGATAAGATTTTTTTTTTTTTTTTTTTTTTTACTGTTGCTTAGTTATATACACGTTTGAATGACTGATTTCAGTAAATGTGAGTATTAATTTGGAACTTGAAATCCTCTTTTTTTGAGTTTACACTTTTATAGTACATGGTCATTGATGCTGTACAGTAAAACAAGAAAAATGAATTGCGTTTTGCTGACAAAGATTTTCCACATGGGAAGATTTGTATGCATAATATTGTTATTGAGAGTCTTTTAGGTATATTTTAATTTAAAATGTTTTTTGGCAGAGATTTATGTTTTTTGTCTTTCAGTGCTTGAAGCAAATGTATAAGTCTTTTACAGATAAGACAGAATTAAAGCTAATTAGACTGTAACTAAAATAGTAAGGCCTCTCCCATTGTGATGTTGTCCCACAAGGGTATGGTATCGTTTCTGATGTTAATAATGACTCAAAAGATTTTAAATATTAGGTTGTCAGGCACTACATTGCTTTGTAATATGATTTTATATGTATATGTAATTTTTCTTGTTTCACATTTAATAAAAATTTGTATTGTGTATTGTAAACAGAAGATGTGTACTGCAGTTATAGTGATAGGCCATATTATTCACAGCCAATGTAATCTTATGGTGAAAAATGGAATTATATTTTTAAATGATTTTAATTAAATATGAAAATCAACTAGAGGGATACAAAGGGTTAGCAAAACTGATAGCAAAGGGTTTTTTTTAAAAAACTGTTAATGAGAAACTAGGGTGATAGGATGAGATTTCCATCTGTGATGGGCTTCCAAGAAGTGTTTTCTTAAGTTTAGATAGTTCCTTTTCATTCTGTGACACTCCTCATTTACTTTTTCGTGTTGTACCTTTTTACCTACTCAAACACAGGCCCTTTTTATAATTTCATGATGCTTCCTGTGTTTTAGCTGATAATTTACTACAATCATATTTTTCACGAATGAAAAATGAGCCTTGTTTAAATTTGCTTGACTTACTATGTGGTTATTTCATTTCTGCTGTAGAATATTTCTTTTATTTTCTCTTTAAGTATCATCCTTCCTAAACTTAAATCATGATGTGAACACAACTGCTTATTATTCACTTAATCCTTAGATTTCTTCTTTTTGTTATTTGACAAGCAGAAAATGTTGACCCCTCACAAAATTAAGTCAGTCATAAAAGTTGTGTTTTCCAAGAAAAGTTCTGAAAACAGGCCAGGATAATTATTATCCAATCAAATGAAGGAAGTTTGCATTTAGTTGGAAATTCTTTGCTTCCCACTGGAAATATTCACAGAAGCAAAACTTGAAAACTTCATCCATCTATGCTTGGGGTCCCCTTACAGCAACAATTACTGAAACAATAGGAAATCAGATTTGTGTAAGCTAAACAATCACTAAGTGTACACATCATAAAAAAATGTTGATTTAATTAGAGAATACTGGCTAAAAAGATTAGGAATTTTATTTTCCTTCCAGTTCCAATTGCATAATGCCTCTTGCTCTGTATTTAATAGTTGACCATTAATGGGTTTATCCATTTTACAAACACTGTATTTCCACTTCTGGGTAATAGGAAGGCAATGCCTATGCTGGCACCATTGGGCACAAGGCAGGAGCCATTGGTAGGCAAAACACTACTTTATAGAAATGTATGCTGGGATAAACACACAGAAACACTCCTGCACTGGGTGAGTTTAAGCCAAATAGCCAAACGGGCATTTCCTAAGGATGGGGGAAGGGACTGGAGTAACTAAATAGTTAATAGTCAAACCCTAGCACCCTGATTTGTGAGACAGCAGTACTGACCACTGCACCTCCATCTCGCACAGCTGTAAATGTGACGTTTTGGCATCCAGTCATTCATTACCTAACTTGTGTTATCCAGTTCAATTTCGCAGAGGCCAGTTGTTTTCCTATAGAGCCAGCACAATGTTGGAAATGGCAAAAACACATTTACAAGATCACCAATTAACCTAACCAACTTAAACGGTATGTTTCTGGGATATGAGGATAAACCAGGGTATCCAGAGAAAAACCCATGCAGAGATAGCAAGAACATCCAAAATCCATACACAAGGAAAGAACCTAGGACTCTGGAGCTGTGAGGCAGCAGTGCTATCTACTATGCCATCATGCCACCTTGGAAATACATTTAAAGTTACTTTCCACAAGTTTATCATGGCATGTAACTATTTCATGGACTGTAACTGTAATCTCAAAATAAAATGACACATAAACTCCATGAGTGCTTTTGGATCTTGAATAAAGCAAAAGAGACAGAATCCTATATAACTAAGCTTACCTGCAGGGTGGGCCATATAATTAATGTAGTGTTTTACAATTCAAGCTGATGCAAGGAACCATCCCTGAACAGAACCAATCACCATCTTGGAAGACACTCATGTCCAAAGAATATCTGTGCATGAGCAAAATGTTGAAGAAATTAAGGGTTATTTTCACCCTGAAACAAAGTGAAAAGAAGGTTACACACCTTTGTAACAATTATTTCTATTCTTTCTAGCATATAAATTAAGTCATATACATACCCACACTCATTGACACAGGGCCATTTTAAAGATGTCATATAGCCTAATGTGAAATAACAATTATAATAGCCAATATCTGTAACATCACATTATCAAACATGCATAGGCCAATTCGAGATCACAATAAATTAGTAATTATTAATAATAAATAATCTGTAAATCTTCATTTGAACTGAACTCACGTCCAGAGTCTAGGGTTTGAATCCCTGGCCAGGGCACTGCCAGGGTGAAGTCTATATGTTCTCCACATGTCCACAAGCATATGTGAGGTGGCTCTGCTATAGACTAGTGTCCTGCTTTTCACCCAGTGCTGCTGGGATAGAGTTCAGTTTCATTGGCCCAAAAATGTAAACATATAGGTGAAAAATGGAAAAATTTTACTTATTGCTATGAAAGAAAGCTTTATAAAATAAGATATGTCTGATAGGGAAATTTGTGCCATGGTTTAATAAATGACCTGCAAAAATACTATAATCTAGATTTCTGCCAATTATAAACAAACAAATGAACTGTAAGGTGAAATCAAACTGATATAGCAGTTGACAATTACAAAAAAGCAGTGATTTTATTAATTTACTGGGTAGCATGAGGGTACAGTGATTAGCACTGCTGCCTAGCCAATCAAATTTCTTTGATTCCTATCCTGTGCCTGGGTCATTGACTATATGTGTGGTAGGGTGCACTTTATTTGTGTCTCTATGTGTTTTTCCCACTAAGTACTCCAATTTTCCTCCTAAAACCCCAGAGAAAATGTTCAAGAGTCAGGAGAAAACCAAAAGTAAAAAAAAAGAAAACTTGCAAATGAGTTGCTTAAAAAATAGCAAAAATAACCTACTTTCATAGAATACAGTCTAATGTTTTTAGAGATGTTTCTAAAAAGCATACAACCACATGCCCATGATGGTACATGCACACATTTTGTTCACCCGTACTGAATATGCCTGGAATCATATCAGTGATATAATCACAAACAAGACCGATGAACAGAAAATAACAAAAACACAAATGTAACAAAAGTGTGTGTTTATTGGTGATTTCTAACTGGCTTAATATGAAGGTTAGCATTGATGTGTATGAATTGATAATGCAATGGATTGTCACCTCATCCAGAACTGGGGCCTAATTTATAAAACTTGTGTATTCATAAAAATAAGCTTGAAATGTCATACTATTGTGTGCATCTTCCAAAGCAAGCATTGGGATTTATTAAAAAATCAAAAAAATCTTGACTGAGAAACTGGGAAACGACGACACACTTCATCAAGTATGGAAATGCAGGCAAATCAGCTAAATGATGACTCGCATGCATAATAATTCACTGAGCCATTATTATAATGTATGTTGTCTTAACAAACTTTTCCTCTCAAAGTGATGAATATGATGTAAAGACTGTACTTTAGTTACCTTTAAAAGAGTGCAAATGCTGCGTTATTGCACTGAAAACTTTGTTTTTTTTGTCAGTTTTGGCTACTTGCTGTTACTTATCAGGGAACTGGCCGGCTGATCAGGAATATCTCAACCAAGCTTTGCTCCATCATGCCTATTGTGCTGGAAGCCATTAACTGACTGACGATGCTCTAAATCTGGTTTTTGTATGGTGTGGGTGCACCTACAATTTAAAGCAGTGTCCAATTCTCTTAACATAATAATGACGCTGTTTTTCTTTACTGTAAGGAGTGACATTCCATTGATGCAGAAGTCATCTGAGATGCGAAGACGTGGCTTACAAATGTCGTGGCTCGGTGGCCTGGGTTTACCCGTGATTCATTTATTTTTGAAACAAAGTAGCTTTGGCAGATGTGATAGTAGCCAGTCAGTCATTCTCCAACCCGCTATAACCTAGCACAGTGTCACGGGGGTCTGCTGGAGCCAATCCCAGCCAGCACAGGGCGCAAGGCAGGAACAAACCCTGGGCAGGACGCCAGCCCACTGCAGGGCACACACACACACACACACACACAGCAAGCACACACTAGGGACAATTTAGGATCACCAATACACCTAACCTGCATGTCTGTGGACTGTGGGAGGAAACCGGAGGACCCGGGAAACTAATTCAGGTCTCCTTACTGCGAGGCAGCAGCACTACCACTGTGCCACCGTGCCGCCCTGTGATAGGGCACACATGGTAAATGGCTTGTTAGTAAGGTAACTAAATGACTGAACCCTTGATGTTTTCATGGTGCCTGAACTGTCATCACACATGCCAGATAACAGTGGGTACCCACTCAGATGCTGGCATCTTGCACTTTTCTCTGACCTCCAGAATGCAAAGGCGAGGTGCTATAAAGCCTCACATAATCATGTGCCCTCAGTCGCGGAGCACAGCCAGACACTCTTGACTGAAGGTGGTGGCATCTCGATGCCTCAGGTAGGGGGCTGTTCTGCCAGTCAATGAAGTTCTATAGTATTGTGATTGCATATTCATGTAATTGATCCATGTAAGGATGTTTCAGGACAGTTTTTGAGGCATGTCACGTGCACATATTTACAAGGTGCTTGTGATTTATAAAGGATAAATTATGTAGAAATGGGCATGCCCCAGATTTTATCTGCTGTTTGATTTGGTTTTATTTTGGCTTTAGAATTTTCCTGTTATTTGGCATCCACATATTTTGACACTTAATACAATCAGTGTTTCATAAATGAGGTCTCTGGTTCCTGCCTTGCACCTGAGACTGCTGACTCTGAATTGGACTCATTGGGTTTAAGAATGTTATGTTCTATATTGACATCCTGTGCAATAAGGTTTTATGTTGCATGTCTGTGTTCTGCCTCATTTCTTATCTTATCCTTTCCTATCCTTTTGTAATTATATTTATATTTCTTTGACACCGCAGGGACTGCACCTATTTTTGTTGTACTTGTTACAATGACAATAAAGAGATTCTGATTCTGATTATATTAATTGAAATTGGTTATCGTTTGAGCTATTTATTTACTCAGAGATATGCATGCTAAACTATTTGATTTTATATGATTTTCTGTTCCTTGGTCCCTATCTCACAAGTTTTTTTTTTTTTTTTACATTTTTTTTCTCATACATCTAAGGCCATCTCCTTTCTTGTGTCTTTAGATATGTTCCTTCCTAGAAAGCGTAAGCTCACTTTTCTAAGGGTCAGGTACAAAGTTCCCTCTCAGGTGCATGCTTAACCTTTTATGCTTCTGTGTATAACATTTCTAGCAGCACACAAAGAAGAAAGTGAAGAAAACCCTGTCTGAACAAGAGATTAAATCATTTGTTGATTGCACTAATATATTAAACACAGTCATTAATCAACTTGTATCTTTAACTATCTAAACAGGAAAAAGAAAATGCAGCCAATAGATTGGATATGCACACGGCAACTTGATAGTTTATAACGGAGGATGCCTGTTGATTGCTGTATGCGTGACCTGGCAGTCAATGAATAACATGCAAGAATAAAATAAACTCAATTTCTCTTTACTTTCCCTTTTTACAGTTACAGCAAAAATGTAGTACAGTTGAATATTTTATGATTTTACACATTGTGTGTCAAGTCAACAGCCACCTAAAGATGTAGACTGAACATTTGTAACATTAAAAACACTTTAAAGGCAGTTATAAAAACAAAAAGAAAATCAGAAATGTTGCAGCTATGTTCCATTGTCTTGAATGGCAAAGCAACTCAGCTTTTGTTTGCTGTGATGGATACTTGAGACTTCTAACACAAAGCAGCAGTAGGTCTGAGACCTCAGGTTTAACAAATAGAAGCCTGTCCACTTTATTAACGACGAGACAAGTTAACTGGTAAGCTTAAACAGTTTTTCATCCTTGTTCTCTGAGGCTAACCTTTTTGAAGGTGGCTAAATGCTTTTGATCGTTGGTGCAGATTTTTCACTTCTTTTTTTCACATATTCTCCTATTATTTTTATCTTTCTTGAGAATTTTTTTTTTTTTGTATCTGAATATGATGCCTGCTGTGAAGTTGATGCTTTCAGCTAGCCACTGGACATTTGGGGTGCACTCTTGTGGCTTAGGTGTATGCAGTCATGAATGAACAAATAGATTAGAAAGACTGAGTTAAAAAAAATTGAAATATGTTTCTGGTTGGTAGTCATTTTTGCATGTCCAGATTGCAATAACGCTGGTTTCTTTTAGACTCTGTTGCAAATACAATGTTATGATTTGTAGCAATTTTAAATCAACTTTTGATGATTTTTTAAAATATTCTGTTTGCATGAAATACACTCTTTAAAAAATACACACTTAAGTTGCCTTTTCAATTTTTTTTAACTTTGTGAATGAATTTATAATTACTATGTGCTTGAATAGATCAAATAAAAATGGCACTTTAATACATAATCTTATCACCATGACTGATCTCCAACAACCAAACTGGAAAATAAAAATTAGAAAGTAGTCGTATATGCATAAGCAGTCTCATTTCATTCTGTCTACTTAGGTACAATTTCCCCGTGGGCATCTTGTTACAAGGGTGATAATATACTCCACTAATGCATTCCAGCTGTAAATTTCAATTTTAATTTCAGGGTTTCAAGATGAACAATCTTTGGCTGAGCTGGCTGGTCCTTCACAGCATTTAATAAAAACGTGTTAGGGATTCTGAACATTTCTGCTGACACCATTATCAGAATTATGTGGTTGCACAGCCATTTGCCCATATTAATCCTTTTAAGACTGCAGGAACTGAAGACATAAGAGACCTGGTATGAGTCACAGGCAGTAGCTAGTATAGAGATAAGGCATTTTCAAATGATTTTGTGACATTTGCTTAACTTCTAGATAGTTGTCTGCTGGAAAAAGGGACTCTTAAGCTCATGAACTATTTCCCCTATAAAGTAGTTTACACACTCCTTTTTTTAGTTGAATAATATCTGTGCTGAATTCTAAATGGACCTGCCTAACTTGTCTCACCCTACTGAAAAGTTACCAAGGCCATAGCGGCACTAACACTCCTGGCCCTGAGCTCCTTAGTACTAGGTTTAAATTTGAGTATGATCACTGTATATGCACAATTAAGTTGTAATAATGGCTGTGTGTGTGTGTTTTTTGTTTTTTTTTCTGGAAAATCTGCTTTCAGCTCACATCCTCAAAAGATGCATTGTATAAGTTAGACTAACTTCTTTAAGTTTGTCCTAGTGTGTTAGAGTGCTTGTGACGAGTTTGTATCCTATCCACATTTCTTTCTTGCTGCTTGAATAGATTCCTCTCCACATAACTATAAAATCTGTAATCATTTTGTTCAGTAACAGGGCAGACTTTTGACAGCTTAGTTTTCTGTGCAGCAAACGTTTTTGATTTTTTGCCTTATTACATAGTAATGGTACAGTGAGGACCCAAAATAAATTCTTCAACAGGAACAAAGGACACAGGTGGAACCATGTCAAGTGAAGATTTTACACAAATATTAGGTTTTTCTTCACATAGAGAACTATAGGCACATCAGCTTTATTGTCCTCAGAACACAATTTTAATGTCATTTTGGAGAAGCTGAGCTAAATGGAACACAGCATAACCTGCCTTGATTTTGACATATGGAAAGAAAAGTGAATTCCCTAGAAAAAAAAAGAAAGTCCGCGCTCATCATTCACATTCTACGTAGACATCAACCGGACACAGGATTGCTTCCTGATGTAGCTCTATTGGACACCATGTTGTTTGTTATTGCCATACTGGAAAACAACTTTATGTATGTATGAATGTGTGTATTCTTAAATACATTGAATACTAATGTGTGTTTTGTTGATTGCCATGTTTTAACATTAGTAATGATAATGGGAAGATATACATCTTTGGATATTTAATATTTTTAACAGTATTCAGCTTAATAATATCAATTACTACTGTGCTTTTAGAATTTACTTGCTTTCTTTTGTTGCCTGTCCCATCATGGATTGATTGTTCAGTTCTGGACAGCAGAAAGAAGAACTGCAGTGCATAATGCAACCTTGGAAACGTGTAACAAAAGTAAGAGAACAGGCTCAAAATAGTTCATATTTTATGATGTGATATATTATTTGAAGAACACTTTGGTTGCAAAATTACAAGATGCATGAAATCCGTAGTAGATGAGAAATCAAGATGAAAGCAAGGGTGTTAAAAAAAAAAAAAAAAACTATAGAAACTAAGGAACGAAATAAAAAAACTTGCAAGGAAAAGTGTTCGTCACCCATAGCTGGCTGTTGGAGTCATGGGATGGCAACAATGAGACTGGGGGTATACAGATAACTTATGATTTAAACTGTAGTTAGAAATAAGTAGGGCGGCACGGTGGCACAGTGGTAGCGCTGCTGCCTCGCAATTAGGAGACCTGAGTTTGCATGTTCTCCCCGTGTCTGCGTAGGTTTCCTCCGGGCACTCCGGTTTCCTCCCACAGTCCAAAGACATTGAAGGTTAAGTGGATTGGCGATTCTAAATTGCCGTTGGTGTGTGCTTGGTGTGTGTCCTGCGGTGGGTTGGCACCCTGCCCGGGATTGGTTCCTGCCTTGTGCCCTGTGTTGGCTGGGATTGGCTCCAGCAGACCCCCGTGACCCTGTGTTCGGATTCAGCAGGTTGGAAAATGGATGGATGGATAGAAATAAGTATGAGTTGTTTCACCTAAAACATAAAAGCAACATGAATAATTAAGCTCCAATAATAAATGAATAACTCTGCGCAAATAAACAGTGAAGAAACAACAATAAATCAATAGAACAATAAAAAAATCTCTGTGCTCTCTGACATGCTACAGGGCTGCAGTGACATCCAGGAAGGTATGGAAATTGAAGTCAAAATGTGACCAAAAATAATTTAATTACCACTATAAATGAATATATAATGTGTTATGCTTTATCACCATAACATTTACATTTTCATGGGAATTCAAAGAATTTGGAAAACATTGTTTTGCCTTTTGTCCCCAAGTTATTTAGCAGTTTATTTTTTAATAGCTCCGGTGATAAAGAGTACACTTCCATAATAATAATCTGTCTATTCATCCATTTTTAATCCATGTATCCTGTTTAGAGTTTATTCTGGCAGCACTGGGTGCAATGTGGGACCCATTCCTCTATTTCTGGGTACATTCAGACACACACACACACACACATTCACTCACAATGTGAATTTAAATTCAACAATTTTCAATTAATATACAGCAGCTCTTTGGATACTTTGGAGGAAAAACTCATTCAGACATGGAAGAATGTGAAAACCCGGTCTGGGTATTCAGTCTTAAAGCGTAAAAAGCTCTGAAGCAGCAAAAACTAACCAATGTATCATTTGCACATTTTACATGTACATATAGTATCACAATGCAATAAAAGTATAACTACATCTTGTGAGATTTCTACTCAGTCTTTTATTTAATTTTTGATCCTTTCTTTTTTTCCTGTATTAAATCCTGTGACCAAGTTTACCATTACACTTAACAGCACACTATATGTCACTTCATGTGTGCTATAATAGTTTCATTAGATTACTCATGCAATGTTGAGTCTGACCCCATCATCCATCTTTAATATAGAAACCCTCTATAGTTTTTTTTTTTTTGTTTGTTTGTTTGTGAAGTGCATCCTGCACAAAGTTTTGACAGAGTAAACTGGGTAGAGCATGGTGAAAGTCCCGAGTTAAAGTAAAGATGGACACGTCACTCCTTACTTAGTCATCTACAATGATCCCATCCATTATTAGTCATCGTTGATCACTCCTTTTTTGTTGTTTGGTTTTTTTTTTTTTTTTGCAATACTGTGTATTCCAAAACTCCATCTCCACTAACTGATGGTCTTCTGATATCAACGTCTTTCTGTTACCCTAGTTCTGCTGTAGACATCTAAATAAATGTTCATTTCTCTTTATGCCACCTGCCATCTGCTCTTTAGGGCTCTCTTTCTAGGTTGCATCAGTTGTAATGTACTCATCATGCCTAAGAACCCACCTTTGGTATTTTTGGAGTTTTAGTTCTTCAGTTTAGAAAATAAAATATTCTGTTTGGCTGTTCAATTTTTGTAACCATACTAATCAGTTTAGATGGTATAAGATTTATTTTCATATTGTATTGATGCTGAATCTGCTGTGCTGTTCATCAAGTCCTAATATCAGACACCACCATAACACTTTCAGCCCATTAAGCCTCCTCTTCTGCTATGATGCAACATATTTGCCATCTGCATCCACAGCTTCAAAACCCTGGATTGAAATTAATTGGTAATTGTCCCCGTTATCCAGTTTTATGGTCTAGCTGATTCAGCAATTTGTATTATGATGATGCTTAAGTATTCTTATAGTTGAATACACACACAGGTACTTAGTAGTCCTCTAAAGTGAAATTTTGTTTGTCTAGGGTTGACAGTGTTTTGTGAATATTGCAGAAATCTATGGAAGATAATATTCCTTTAACTCTTCTTGCTCTGAATTTTTCATTTTCAATGTAAAATGTCAGATCTTATTTTTTTCAGATTGTGTCTACAAACTAAATCCTGTTTAATATAGCCATCCATTGATTTCTTTTTTTTCTCATTTCAAACTTGCCCTTGGTAAAGAAAACTTTTCTAATGCATTTACTGATTCACGAGGAGCCACAGTCCATCAAGTAAAGTGATAGAGGCAGCCCTGAATGAAGTGCAGATCCATTACAGGTTACACTTACATACAAGGCAACACTTTTTACCCAAGGACAATTTATAAAGATCTGTCAGCCTGATTAGAATATTTTTGTTATATAGGAATTGTAAGCCAATGGCGTTAAAAATTCTGTCACTACAAAAACTGTAAAATGTTTCATACATGCAGTAGTGGGATTGTTCTAGAAGCAAATTGAGCAAGGAAAATGTTGTGTTCAACAGATTAATAAAATGTAAAGGTTTTCTGGGCCCAATGTACCCTTACTTTGATATAACCTAGTTTAAATGTCTTTATGGGACTTCCATGTTGTGTCATCCATCCATCTAGTAACCTGCCATGTTTCAGCCAGGGTTTCTCCCCTGCCTGGGTTTTAAAGTCATGTTTCTTGTCTCTTTTCTCCATTTTTGGCCATATTTATCTATGTTAATACTACTCTTTATTTATTATCTGCTTTTTTGCCAATACCTGTGTTATGTTTCTTGTATTTTGTGGGTGGTCCCCCAAGAGATGGGACCACCTGCCAATCACCACCAGGAACTGTCATCCACCCTATAAATATGGAGGTCTCCCATAATCCCTTTTAATGCTATAGATCAATTTTGTTAAAAATAGATCTTTTATGATGATTTTTTGAGGCCCTTTTTGTTTCTACTTAGGTTTTTGATGTCATGCCCCCACCTAGTAGGAAATTTTGGAAGTATTCATAGGGATTTGTGTGCTTTTGGGACTCCCAGTTCCCAACAATACCCATTTAATCCATTTTAGGATTGTCCAGTGCCTATGCCAGCAGCATCCAGGGCAAGATTGTAAACAGCCCAAGATGGAATACTAGTCTTTTACAGGTCACAGCTATGGACACATACCTAGCCAACCTAAAGTTAACCAATTAATGTAACATGCATGGATGAGGGAAGGGGAAGGAAACCTGAGAAAAGTCCTAAGCATACAGGGGAGAAAGTACTGACTCCTTTTGCTGAATATACTGTATTTCATTATAGTAATTAAAGCCAAGTTGAGACCTTAATTCAGCAGCAAGTTTACAAACCACTCTTCAGTTGTAGATCAAGGTTCATGCTAAAACTGTTTTGATGTGGGTATTCATACAAATACCTGAGGCAGCCTTGTTTAAGAAAGTCAACTGGTATGTAGGAAAACTAGAATGTGTATCGCCTAAAATATCATCTAGAGAGAAGAAAATTTAACTGCAGAAAGCAATACTGAAAATTGTGGCAAAGTTTTCATCAGCCCTAAACAAACATGCAAGTATCCACCTAATAATACAGTAACATGTTATAAAGTTTGATGGGTGATAGACATAATAAACATTCCTACTGTGTTCAGTGTCCCATACAGAAGAAAATGAACTGAACTTTATCAACACCTGTCCTGATTATATGCTTCTTCGGGACTGAGATAAGGTGCTCTGACACTCCTGTTGTTACTTTCTCTATGACCCTGTGACTGGAACGTCTCCAGAAGCCATATTAAGAGACGAGATCTGCCATGCTGATAGGGAAATGAAAGATAAACAGGTGGCAGGAAAGATTTGTCATTTTCTGCGTGGAATGCATTAATGTATGTACCAGTGCCATCAGCATTCTGAAGGCAAGCACATTTTAATCTCATCTCATGATAGCATCTAATCAGGAAGAGTGAGCTGCTACTACTGAGACAAAGACAGAATGGCTAGGCTGGCATCACTTCATTAAGGTATACATATTTATTTTTTTCTAGCTTGGAACTTGGAACTAAATGTAGAAAAAATATTTGTTAAAGCTGCACAGATGGCATAGGGTGTTAAAAAGCCCATGCAGAATCCACACTGTGACCAAGCCCAGGATGTAGTGCCACTGTGCTGCCCCTAGCAAATACTGAATACATGTACAAGAAAAACTGTTTCTGGCTGAATCACATCAGTTTGGTTGGCTGTTGGTAACTGATGACAGCAGCTCTGTAATTAACAAGCTCAAAATCGAGTTCGGGATGTTCACTGAAATGTTTAAAGGGTTTGGTAATCATAAGCAATAACTGTAGAAATGAACTGTGCAAGCAAGGAAAACAAAAAGATTGTGTACAACAAATACACAAATTTTTGAGAACACAACATGTAGTCACTATCTGGCACTATGACTAATGTTTATTCTGACTGTATTATTTTTTTTTTTTATATAAATTTTAACACTAGAAGCGACAAGACTGTGTTTTTAAATCTTTAATTATTTGCTCACTGTGTGAGAGACTCTTCTGTCCCTCCTTGACTTTTCCTAATTTGCTGCAGTGCAAATGCCTATTTTGTTGAAACTAAGATTTGTGCTCAGAAAATGTAATTGATTATATTTTTCTTTGTTTTCTTACATGAAAGACACTTTCTTATTTCCACATGTGACGCCATTGAACATTGCTACCCAAAATGTGAATTGCTGTCTTTCTCATCTGGCATGCACTTCACCGCAGTTTCAAAAGGCGAAAGATTCAATCTAGTCTCTATTATCAAGGTTATTTTGTATTACTACCAAACTATGAACTGGTGTCTCTGTTTCCTCCAAATAACTATATAACTAGCACTGAAAAAATATCACTTATAGACACTCAAATTTTTTAGTACACGTAATCTATACTGATAAAAGGCAAAGCCCTCACTGACTGACTGACTCACTCACTGACTCACTCATCACTAATTCTCCAACTTCCCGTATAGGTAGAAGGCTGAAATTTGGCAGGCTTATTCCTTACAGCTTACTTACAATAGTTAAGCAGGTTTCATTTTGAAATTCTACACGTAGCAGTCATAACGGTGGACAACGTCCGCCATGTTAAACTTTCTTATTTATGGCCCCATCTTCACGAAATTTGGTAGGTGGCTTCCCTGCGCTAACCGAAACCAATGTACATACTTATTTCGGTGGTATGACACCACTGTCGGCCGCCATATTTAACTTTTCAACGGTCTTTGTTACTTATGGGCCCATCTTCAAGAAATTTGGTATGCGGGTTCCTAACGCTAACTGAATCCTACTTACGTACATATATACGTCCATAGCCTGCAGCTCGGTCACCGTGTAAGGCGGGTCCCCCATCCCAACGCCTCCCACGTTGTTGGCTGCCTGCCTATATAAGACCGTCTGTCACTCCAGTCTCTACATTCCCTTCCTTGCTTCACCACGGGATTCACGTCTCCCTTCTGATAACTACAGCCTTTTTATTTAATTCACGGCTTCTCGGCTGTTTTATTGTTCGTTTATTATGATTATAGTTATTGTGTAGGTATTTTAGACTTACTTTACATTATTCAGGTACCCATTTTCTTTATCGTTCCAACCGTACCCCCCATTAACATGTCTATCGAGGTGATCACCATCGATCAAAGAACTGTTGCTTACCGAGTGGTTTCCATGCCCGGAGATGGCGCCTGCCTTTTACATTCTCTGTGTTACATATTGCACGGCCATATCAAGCTCACTCTTGATATCCGGAGGAACATTGTGTCTTATGTATTGAATGACTGGGACAGGTTCAAGGTGTGGACTGATGACGGTACAGGAGATAATTATACTACACAGGAGCACTATAAGAGTGAAATGCTTAAGCCCTTCACCTATGGTTCTGCATGTGAGTTGATGGCTGCTGCTGAATTGTTCGGTTGTCGCTTTCAAGTGTACTGAAATGGCCAAATATTTTACACCTTTCGGCAACCGCCAATGCCTCTTAAACATGTTAGATTCACAGGTGACGATTTCAGTAGTGGACGCTTTGATGTTTATGAATATTTAAACTCTCAAAAGCTGGATGTGAAGTTATCGATGAAACTGGTTGTGTGCTTACAACGCTTGACAGATGCCAAATGTCACTTCAACACAACAAGTCCTGCAAATACTGTCGTAATTGAAACAAACCATGAAACTCAAACCGATTATGACAGCAGCAATCCAAGCTGTGAGATCTGAGACAGGATTACTTTTCACATGACCAACTGTGCGTTGCATGCTCAAGAGTAAGCTCAGTGCACAGCTTGGTCATATTACAACCGGAGGGCCAAACTGACAATGTGGTATACAAAGATCCTTAACAAATAATTATTGGTATATTTTCCCTCAGTTTAAAAAGGTTTAATTTTCTTCTTAATAAAAATTTTAAGGCAGTACTTCGCCGCTGTAAAGCGCGGGTATTTTGCTAGTAAAAATATAATAGCCTAATCTGAAAACAATTCATGCTCCAGTTATTTCAGTTAGCTAAAAAAAACAATGTGTAAACAAACCTGAAATTGCATCGTAATCTTTTCACAAAACTTGGAATACAAAGTACACCACATACATGAATCTGACATATTTATGTGCAACCTTTCAGTATAGCTGTGCTCAAATCATATATATTTTTTTTTCTTCTTAAAGGTACTCATTCATGGCCAAGTACCACATTGCATCAATCCTTGTATTTTCACAAGTAAAGCCCACTATTCCATTTTCACATTTGCATAGATTGTCGGGTCTGCCGTAGCTGTGAAAACTCTGAAAATAGATGGCTTCACTCCCAGCTAGCTCCATTAACAATGTGCCACCTCTCACGTTCCACTTACCTCATGTCAAATTGATGTTGGCAGTAATGCTTTGTATTACCAGTTCTGTGAAAACATTACAGTGCAATTTCAATTGAGTATATACATGTTTTTTTTAGCTATCTGAAATAACTGGAGAACCACAAGCTGTGCATAGATTTATCATCAGTTTGTCATGCTGCCTGTCCTTTATTTATGTACTCCATGAAATATGTAAGTATGGCTGTAATTTTTATAATCTATTTATATAGAAAAATATTCATTTTTACTTTATTCATCTTATGTGGCCAGGTGATTGAAAATTATTTTGCTTTTTACAATAAAACACTGAACTTGTTTTATGCTGAGCCAGAGATCAACTTTGGAAAGCTACTTAAGGGGTTACTGTGACACAAGTCATTCTTGTCCTGGTTATTATGGCCTCCCAAAAGGTCTAGGGGTATATAAATAGGGTGCACAAAAGTGTATGAGAGAGAGGGAGGGAGACAAAACACAAAAAAACTAAACCAGCTAAATTAAAAACGGGCTCCATTTATTGTCAAAAAAAAAAAAAACCTCACAAAATATGGAGAAAGTAACACAAAACAAACATGGCAGGAGGACCACACTAACGTAGCTGTCTAACTTCACAAAGTTTACACAGCTAGATACATACTATCCACATTTATCACTTAGATGGCTAGCTTACAATTACATTTCTTTAATAAACAACAAGAATCAAAAACCCAAAGCCAGACCATCCAACCCTAACTCTCCATACCTTGCTCTGTCCTTCTCCTCTCACTCTCTCTCTCTCTCTCTCTCTCTCTCTCTCTCTCTCTCTCTCTCTGACCTAAAACCCAAAGAAGCTTCATTTATAAACCTACACCACATCCACAACCCAGGTGAGTTGTTAATAGGCAACTCAATAGGTGGGTAATAAGGGCAGGACACAAAAAGAAAGCTATGTAAATTGTCAGTATAATCTTTTTTAACTTTGTGTATTTTATGTACCCAGCTGATTAAAATGTGTTGTTTTTTTCACTAATAGATACTGAAGTGGTATTCTGCCCACAGTTATGCACTTCTAGAGCTGTTTTTTTTTAAATTGAAAATGTATACTAATATTTAAAGTGAAAATATATGCAAACAATTTATGCTACTGTATGTGCCAAGAAATTATTTATTTTACCATTCACTCAAGTTAAGGGTTTTAGGGTATCTGTGGCTTTTGGGAGTAGAGCAATAGAGATGTAGTAATATGCAGGTGGAGCTAATGAGCCATTAGTGATAACAAAAGGATTCAGACACCACTTGGTGTAGCCTTGGCAAATACAGTACTGAAAAAATGTGTGGGGGTTCTAATTTTAAAAAGAGCTGAACAAATTGTTGATTTATTGATTTGAAATTAAGGTATTTCTAAGATTTCCTAAAAGCTTTTAGTCTATATCTGGTTATTTATTTTTTTTCCATGTTTTGGAAATTTTACCACATTCAAAATCTCTCGGTCAACTTTGTATCTTGCTAAAGAGCTGCCGATTTTAAGAAGGACTGATAAGAATCATTTCAATTAATTTCAAATGAATGGAAAGGATCCATTTCTATGTGATGTGTATTGCATAGGTTTATTTTCCTGTCAACTGGCTTTTACAAAAAAAGGTTTTGGCAAGCTTGAACTTCCTGAAACACCCTTAAATAAATTTCATTTTCTTAAACTATTTTAATAGTGTTATTTTACACTTTTTAAAGAACCTGTGTACAGTGGTAGTTAGAGATAGGAGGAGGCAGCATGTCATCATTTGTGTGAGGGTTACTAAAAGCTGGTTAAGTATCCATTTTATAGCAATTATTGAACAACTGTTCTTGCACACAAAGAATTGTAAATGTGTGGATTCATTTTCCCAGCTTCTCATCAAAATGTTGGTTAAATGATAAGTGATATATAAAAAAAAAAAACTAAGCTCCATATATCAAACTCTGACTTTATAAAGTTATCTGATAGCATTAGTAAGCCTATTTTGCACTTTAAAAAGTTGGTTGAATGAATAAATTAAAATACTATTCCTGAAGCAAAGATGTTTTAATATGGAATACTGAGCTTTATTACTTTCTGCCTTTTAAGTAAGCGCATGAGAATGAATTAATGCAATCACATTGGGCTCAGCAGGTTTGTCATCATGGTATAAAATAGCAATTTCTACTTTAGATAGGCTCCAGCTGTTGTATGAATAGGCCATCCAATGGTTAGAATAAATGTAATCACTTCTGAAAAAGAGTAATTTTGATGACAAACAGCTAATGTGGTAATATGTCCCCGGAAGCAGTATGTATTTTTGAAAAGGCACAAACATTACAACCCAAATCAAAATTCTGAAGTTAAGACTGCCAACAGTTGAGAATGTCTCGCATAAGAAATGCCTAAAGCTGAAAATTTCACACCTTCATAATTTAGTGTTTTATTTTTGACTTAATACATATAAAAAGATGTAATTAATAATATTTAATTGTAAATTAATAATGTAAATGAAACTACAGCTTAGCATTTTTGTAAGAGAGAAACATTTTTTCTCTGCTTTTATGTATATGTCTGACAGTTATTCAGGAATGTGTTTTACAGCTATAGTATATGTCTTACAACTGTTCTAACTTCGTTGTTCTCAGAATCAGTCTGTATTTCTCTTGTGAGTTTTGTTATCAATATCTGTGCTGTGCACTGTAATGCATTAAAGACACTGTAATCTCCTAAAATTTTGGACAAGGCAAATATCTAACCCACTTGTGTGTACCTCAGCAATAATAACATCATGGCTTAATTAAACAATATTTATTTAAAAAATCAAATTAAAAAGAGATATTATATAATCCTGACTTTCATTTTTAGAACTTGAGTCAGTTGAACTGTTTACTCCCACCTTTCTGCTTTAAAAATGACACTCAGATATATTCTGTAGATGATCAACTTTCTTAAAACAACTTACCATATTCTTATTTGGTGTAAAAATGATTACAGCTCAACAAAAAACTGTTCCTTTCAATTCCCCCTTACATGTGAAAATTTTCAGGCACTTGGGAAATGTTTAACTTATAGTCAAAACTGACTGAGAGAATAATGCATTTGTAAACATATATTCAGTTATATTGAAATTTTACATAAGCATTTTCCCCAAACGCTTACAAATATGTTCATGTTTATACATAAAATGTACCAAAATGTATGTGTTTTTATATAATGTTCAATTAATTAACAAAGTTAATACTTAGGCACACAAAAAATGTATCACTTATTTTTGGAGTTTGGTAGGCACTTGTTTATCTGTTGTAATGTGCTTCAAATGTCTCATTAATAAAGGTATAAAATGGGACTGAGGCTGACATTTTTTTTTTTTTTGGTATTTGGTACATTGTATTTTGATGTAATTTTTAGTTTTTACCACATATTAGTAAGAAATTGATGTCTTTTCATTCTCCATGTGACCTTGAGGTGTATGATTTCATCCCAAAACTCTCAAGAAGATACGTTTTCCAAATGAAAACCTCACATTCCACACAATTCTATTGAAAGAATGTTTATCTCGATTGTCCCAGATGTAGAGTGATATTAAAGTTTAATTTCAATTAACTCAAACTTGCATTTTTAGTTTTCAGTGTATAATTAATGAATAGAAACTAAAAACACTTTTATTGTGCATTGCGTATCTGACATCTTTTGTTTTTTTGCAAAATATAGATGTCATTGCCCAGTGTTTACTGATGAAGGGTAACCCCTTCCCTTCTTTGCCTGAAATACATCATCTATTCAAAAGCATTTACTGAGAGTACTATGGTCAGCTCAATGGTACACTGTGCCCCTAGGCAGAGTTGGCTGCAAGCACCATAAAGAGACATCCAAAAGAAATTCATCCTTTTAGATGTGATCATGTATGAAATAAATGAGCAGGGGGTGGCCTTGGAGATCAGCACCTTTACAATCACGTAAGATATTTACAAACATTTTCCACTTGGAAATTGGCACCCTCGTGATTTTATATGAAACAACATTTTGACACTCCCTGCCCAGGGCACGATGCTCCTAGGCTAATACTTACTTGGCCTAAGCCTAGAGCCAGCCCAGTGTGGATTATATAATGACACAGTTACAATGAGTAGTGGCCAAACTGGCCACATTACAGTTTTAAAGTGTGCTTATAAGTGAACCAACATTTTGAAAACAAATCCATCAGGAGTGAATGGATACTCGCCATGGTTAGTCTCTGAAAGTTACACTTTGCTACTGTATGTTTTGCTTCGACATAATGCTGAATATGAAAAACTGGGCTAAGTATTTGGTTGTTACTTAGTAGGGCTTTTTTTTTTTTTAAAGTTGGTTTCAGTAGACACATTTTTATCATCCATTATGGTTCTAGAAGCATACACATTTTATTTATTCAATTATTTATTTTCCTGCTGTTAACATGTTTTTTATTTTTAATTTAAAAGAAGACACCTTCATTGATCTCTCCGTGGCCTGTGGTCAAAAATTCAGCTTTTGCTGTCCACTGCGGTGCAGATTACAGCTTGACTTCAGCTGTGATTTTGGCTTCTTTTGACCCAGCAATCACTAATTAGTTCATAAGGGTATATTTTGAAGCTTCCTCACTGTCTTAACAGCAATATTTCAGCTTTTTCTCTGCCCTATTTCAGTGTTGGTTTGCCTCCAGCTAGGTGTCTTGTACTAAATTACCGAGGAAAAGATCAAAGGTGGTACAGAATCTCTTTGGCCTGACATGCAATTCATTGCCACATCAAAGGAAAAAGTCAAGAAGCAACATCATATTTTGAGTACCAATTTCTTAATTTTCACAGTGTATGATACACTAATCTATTAATCATTTTTGAGAAATCGTTTGCTTATCTGCTGCTGTATGATGAATGGTGCTAACAAGTTGAATATTAATCCTGAGTTTGTATTGCACAGGAGTACAGGCTCTTTCTATGTTTTCTAACAATGTTTTCTTTGTAGTTATTAATTGGATATTGAAATCTTTTAAGTGGCTGGTCATTAAATAAAAAAAAAAAAAATGAAAATGAAGTCCAGGCTATCTGACCTGAATCCAAAAGAATAAATTCATTATATATCAGGAGGACGTAAAATCAATGAAAGCAGTGGATGTCAAGGTGGGTTGGGCATAGTTATTAATTAGTCATGGTGTTGTTTTTAGTTTGTTTTAAAAAGTGGGTAACACTAGGTCCTGCAAAAATCCATCTGTTACTTGTATACCTTAAGAAAAGCTTCTTTTGATCTTAATAACATTTACAAAACATCAACAAAGTGTTTTTTACTCCATACACAGGGTGACCTTCAATAGACTGTTAAAATTGCTTGTGAATATGAAGGACTCCCTGGTCTGATACTGAAGTACACTATTATAAGAGAAACTGCGTCTTATTTATGCCATCTTTGACCATTCCAAAGGTACATTATTTTAGTAGACCATATTATAGAGATGAATAACCATTTGGCTGATGCTTTTTAAGTGTTAGTAAGGCCAAAAGAAACCTTTGTTAAAGTGTTATAACATATCAGTAAATTAGTAATAGATGCATTTTTGCAGTTCCTAAACTAAAGTGTTACCAAAAAGTGAATTCAGCAGTTTTGCATATGCACACTACTGTCACTTTCAATTTACAACTAATGTAGACAGTATAAGCAATCCACTATATTTTGTTATTTTAGCTGTGTCAAAAAAAAAAATCAACCCACAGATACAAAAGAATAAAAGTGTCCAATAGCCACACACTTCAAAGTCAATGCATTTGTGATGAATGTGTTCTTCACCTAAAATGAAATGACAACATGAAGCACTTGCAGGGCAGTCAATGAAAATCTATAAATTGCATTCATAAAGAATTATTATTTTGTCTTGGTTTACTATATGCACAGGTTAAAAATGATAGGAATTAAGACGCGCAAAACATTTGAAAGTACATCCAAAATCATCTCCTTCAATGCCTTTGAACACATCCTGTGCATGTTAGGACTTCTAGAGACAGTACTTAGTGGGAAAACAAATAGAAGGTTGGCTGAAGTGCCTATTAAGGTAATTATTCAGAATGGAGTATGCTTAAAGCCATATCATGCTGCCAGTAATGAATAATGCTGTTTATCACAGGCATTAAGCGTTGCCTTTTAAATATAACATATGCAACATTTAAGGTCTTCAAAATTCACATTTCTGACGACCATGGCAAAAAGGCGGTTCACAAAATGCCATAAAGAAAGCTTAGGTACTACTTAATTCTTTTCCCAACTTAGTAAAGAGTACATTACGCAATATTCTGAAAGATGTTTTTTCTAAGATGACACTGGTAAAAGTCCCTCAGATTTGTGAAAGAGCCCTCAAATATAAATACTTTATAATGCAGGGATTTTAACATACAAATTACATTTTTTTTTCTAATTCCATTTTCCAAATCCACTTATTCTATGGCAGGGTGCAAGCTGCCAGTTCCGTTCGTTCAATTTATGTTTCTGCAGGAATTTGCTCTGGGCACTGCTCACCTCTCATCCTCTCTGAGGATAACAATAGAACAGCCCTTTCAGTCTTTGGGACAAGAGGAGAGCCCCTTTTCATACAGCGGAAAATCAGGCTGTTACCTAAAAGGTGTCTTATATAGCAGTAGGCTCTCCTGTTACAAGTGAATTTAGCTCAGACAGAGCACAGATACATACTAAAACTCAAAAACACTGCTAATCAAAAATGCCATGCTGAACGCTAAAATACTTTCTTCTTAAAACTTCTAAATATCCATCCATTTTCTAAATATGTTTATCCAGTGCAGGTATAATGGAACCAGAAAGAAATGGGCACAAGGCCGGATCAATCCCTCGACAGGGTGTCATCCTATTGCAGGGTGAACACATGCTGTACTGTATTCGCGCACACACATCAGGGTCAATTAATATAAAAATGCGAAAAAATGAATGGTGAGGCCAACTGAAAAAAAAGGAGAGAAAAACAAATTCCCAGGCTTTAACAGCTTAGCTGTAAGAAGGTCAACAAAACAGTCATGTACAGCCATGATTACAATAACAGTGTTCAGTCAGTTCATGCTGTGGTCTGTCAGTGGTGATGCAGATTTTCCCATATGTTGTGAAGTCCTGATCCTAGGACCGGGAAAACTATTTGGTCAGAGTAGCATTGGTACAACAGCATTTCACTGAGAAGAAGAATGGGATAAGAAATAAATTGGTAAACAGCCACTCACAGTGATAGCCTAGGCGGGAAGAGACATTAATGTAACACAAGGATATACATCAGCAGCTCTAACAGGAGAATGGTTTGCCAATAGGTCTTTAGCCTTCATTTGAACATGGCATATCTCTTAAATTGGTAAGCAAATTATTCCAGAAATATGGAGAGCTCCAGCTGTATTTTTATTTATCCTGAAAATTCTAGTAAGGCCTGTGTCTTTTAACTATAATTTACATTCTGAAGCATAAGCATTATGAGCTATATATGGTAACAAAGAGTAAAAACAGTTTTATTTGTGAAAAGACATATTTCTGAAACAGCTGGAAGTTAACATAGAAAACTGAAAAAATCAAAAGGAAATATTCTTGCAAATCGGGGTTTAAAATCACTGAGGCTAAAGGGACCTTTCGCTTTAGTCTTGAGCGGAGTCAAGTTCCATACAGTGAAATGCCTAGTCAAAGACACTGCTGTCAAAATTGTATTCCAAATGGAGGGGAATAATAAAGTTTTTAATCACTTTGATTAAGTGGACATGTTGCCTTTATTTATTACACGATTTGATAGGTTAATAAAAGGTAAGCTGCTTTATTAGATTGGCAGAATGGTCTTACTTTCTTTATACATCTACTCTGTGTGTGTGTGTGTGTGTATATATATATATATATATATATATATATATATATATATATATATATCTATGACTTTTTATGTCACATTTTTTGTCACACTTTAAATCTGACTTATTTTAAAACTTACATATATACTGTATGTTTGGCGTCATTCTTTTCAGAATTTATCGAACTTTAATGTGATGTTGTTAGATTTTTCAGATTCTTTTTCCATTTTAAAATTATAAACTATAAAATATCAAGAACTCAAGTCCCACGAAACAAGACTTTGTGCAAGGACATTTAACCATGCCCGGGGCTGAAAATAAAAGACAGAGTAGATGAAAAAGACGCTTTTAAATGTTGGAAGAGCCAAGCGAGATGCAGATCACGTGGCACTGTGGCGGTGTCAGCAAGGCAGCAGCTGACTGAGCAAAGAGGAGGTAAAAACAAAACTGTATTTGTTTCCCATTGTATCACCGTTTAAGAGGGGGTTCCGGAGGAGCAACTGCATCTCCTTGGGGTGCGTTCAAACCCCCTCTTCACAACACGAGCAGCAGAGACACGAAGTGACTGGTGCATAGCGCAGGCCAGGGGGGTTGGCGAGCGAAGCGAACAGGGGGTAACCCCCTAGTTTTAAGTAAAATGAGTTAGATTACCAAACAGATAATATAATTTCAATAAAATGATATACAATATAATTGTACATATCTGTTTCATTACAACATCCTCATAAAGGTTTAATTCAGCTTGGGGTCAAGGGGTTGCTGAGTTTGTCACAGCTGCATTGAGTACACAGCAGGAACAACGCTTAGAAGCCATTCAGTACACATTCAATCCCACAATCACACAGGGCCAGTCCAGAGTCAACAGTTAATATCACATGCAAGTCTTTGAGGATGTGAGAGGAAAACCTCTTGCAGACAAAGTGAAAATATGACAATAACGGGCTTAGGTTACAAACTAAGTATGCTGGATTCATGAGGTAGCAATGCACTACCCTGCCACCCTTTAATTTTTATTATAGACACAATTAAAAAATTGACTGCATATACTAAAATCTGTCTATTTGCCACAGTGATATGTCATAATAGGGTGGCTAGTGCACTGTCAGTAAATATTGCAATTTTTTTGCCATATCTGCATGGGGGTTTCTCAAGTTATTCATATTTTTTCCTTCCATATCATAAATTTGTACAGGTTAGGTTGATTGTCAATTCTAAATTTACTTTATGCAAGCCAGTGCAGGTATGTGTGCCACCATGCCCTATGATGGATTGTTGGCTTCTTCAGGATTACTTTATGCCTTATGTCCTATGCTGCAGACATAGTCTCGTGGACCTATAATTAAATTATCTATATTTGAGGATGGTGGACCCTGGAGAATGAAATTGCTCTTAATGACTGTTTCCAAATGGCAGACTCAAATAATTCTCAAGTCAGATGGGGACCATATCAAGGGAATCAGTCACTGCATCGCAGACTTCTGTTTTGACACTATTGTACCTTTGCAAAGTTCTCCAAACAGCCATACCACATGTACTTCAGAGGAGGTCATCCACCAGAAGCTAAGCATGGCCAGTATTTAGATAGGAGGCCAGCTAGGAAAAGCTTGGGTTACTGCTAGAAGAGGTGTTGGTGAGCCCAGCAGGGGTTGCTTACCCTGTGGTCCAAATGTGGATCCCAGTGCAGAAATGGAGACACTGTGCTGTAAAAATAGTGCCATCCTTCAGATGAAATGTAAAACTGAGGTCCTGACACTCTGTTGTCATAAAATATCCCTGGGCATCCTTCATAGAAATCAGGTTGTATTCCAATTTTCAGGCTAAATTGCCCTCCATGGCCTATTCATTCTGACTCCCTAAAAATCACCAGTCTATAATTGGCTAACACTCTCACCACCTGCTCATGAATGGTGAGAAAAAATGGCTGCTGTTGCATCATCCAGGTGGATGCTGCACATTAATGGTAGTCGAAGTGTCTCCGAATTCACTATGAAAAATGCTTTGAGTAGTGAGAAAAGTGCTATATAAAGAATAATTATTATTAAAGAGGTTAAAAGTCTCCTGAATGATAAGAAGACATCTTTCCTGAAGAAGGGGCCGGAGTTGCCTCAAAAGCTTACATATTGTAATCTTTTTAGTTAGCCAGTAAAAGGTGTCATTTTGCTTGACTTCTCACAAAATCCAATGACAGAGAGACTCGTACAGAGAGAGCTAAAATAGAAAACAAACTCACCCAGAATTACATGAAAGATGTTTGGAATGGACTGGGCATAATTACACAAGCAATCCAGGGCTCCGGTGCAAGAAAGGAATGTGAAGAAAGTCTACACCCTAAATCAGTTTTGTAATAGATTGTCCCTCCTTCCACCACCACCTTCTTCCAGTATCCTTACAACATCAATTTTGCACCAACAGCTCCTACCCTTCATCTAGTATTGCCAGTGATGATTCTGCTGATGACCAAGGGGAGAGACAACTGAGTAGGCTATACACAGGAAAAGCTGCACCCCAAGTACTTAAAACCTACTTTGACCAACTTAAAAGTATCTTCTGTTCAGTCTGTACTAAGGCTCCAGAAAGCACCACTGCTGTGGAAAAATTTCCAGTATTGTTCCAATCCCAAAGAAGGCAGACACATCTTCATCAAATCACTACAGACCAGCAGCACTTTTGTCTCATGTAATGAAGACCTTCAAGAGGCTGGAGTCTTCCGGTGAAAGACCACCTGAACCCACTACAGTTTGCCTATCTCACAAAGATTGGAGTGGGAGCTGCAATTATTTATGTGTTCCATAAGGTTTATTCCCATCAATACAAAGCTTGCAGCACTGTGTTTTTTTTTTATTTTTCTTGTACCTTCAGTCCCATCCAGCCATCCCTGTTAAGGGCCAAGTTTGGACATATGCAGGTGGATGAGCCTATGATGTCCTTGATAATGGACTACCTATACAGGAAAACACAGTTTGTGAGGTTCAAGGACTGTGTCTCTGATGTTGATTTTCTCTGCACGCACTTCAGACTATACATATAACACCACGATATGCCTTCTATAATAATGCTTTTCCTTAGTGCAATTAGAATTGTCTGCCACTCAAAATCGGTGAAATCAAGAAACTGGTGATTGACTTTTGTTACACCAAATAGACTTTATGTCCAATCATATAGTGGCTCCATCAGTCAAAGGCAACTTTGGAAACATGTGCTCTAGTTTCCCTTGCTGTTGTTTTTGTTATTGTTACAGAGTTGTTTGTGACTGATTAAACCAATTCAAGAGTGGCAATCTTTGTTGTAGATGTTACACTTATGGGTAGCCTCAGCTCTGTCTGTGAAGCAGTGTTGAATTTCTGTGGACGTGCTTGTCTGCCAATACTTTCTAGGGTGTTTCTTCTCCAGACTTGATGTGGTGCTTCAAGATGCCTCTCCACTTTGAATGGTTGGCTGCAAGGTCTTCCCAGGACTGGGTGCTGATGCCCAAGTCCTTCTTGTCCCACTTTCAGACATCTCTGTAGTGCACCTGAGGGCGGCCTGCTGTTCTCTTGCCTGACACCAGATGGCCATACATGATGTCCTTGGAGATGTAAATGTCTGGTTTGCCAGAGCATGGTGTATGTGCTGAGTAAACCAGCACAGATGAGGACCTCAGTGTTGGTCACTTTGTCCTCCCAGGAGATGCCCAGGTTGCTGTGGAGGCATTAAGTTGTTTCCCCTGCCTGGTGTGTGGCCACAAAAGTACTGTAGACTGCACTCTTAGTCTTGTTTGTCAGTTTGGTGTTCTCTGAGATGCATGTTGTGAGGTGGGCAAGAGTTGTTTTGGCCTTCCCGATGTGTTTGTTGATTTCACCAACCAGCGAGAGGTTGTCGCTGATGGTGGAGCCCATATAGATGAACTGATGAATGATCTCCAGTTCATAATTGTTGATGGCGATGACTGATGGTGTCTCAACAACCTGCCCCATCACTTTGGTCTTTTTCAGATTGATGGTCAGATCAAATTCCTTGCAAACCTGGGCAAACTGATCCATCAGGTTCTGGAGGTCCCACTGTGACTGAGTTCCAACTACCACATCATCAGTGAATAGTATGCCTGTGATGATGGACTCACACACTTTGACTTTTGGTCAGACTGCCATCTGATCTGGTTTGTATGTAGATCTTTTCCTTCACAGACCCAAAGGCGTGTCAGCAGTACATTCCTAAGCAGGGACACCTGACTAGGATCAGGTCCAGCTGGTGCCAATGCTTTGAACAAGGGTGACTCCAGGAGAGGTTGTGTTGAAGCTTCATTCAGAAGGAGGAGTTGGTTGTGCACAGGTCGAACTATGTGCATAACTTCAGTGGTTGCTCATAGAACTTGTCCTTTGCCTCAGGAGTAGTACTCAGTGTGGGGGCGTAAGCGCTGACTAGGGTAATGGGTCCCTCATTGGTGCTGAGGTGGAGAGTGAGGAGTCACTCTGTGCCATTGCTGCCTGGTTTAACCATTTTCAGCAAGATGTTCTTCACTATGAAGCTCACTCCATGCTGTCTGTGTTCTTCAGAGCTCTTTCCCTGCCAAAGGAAGGTGCAGTCACTCTCTCTTAGCATTCCAGAATCTGCCAGGCAAGGTTCCTGAAGTTTGGCTATGTAAATGTTGCATCTCTTGAGCTCATCTTTGATGACAGCTGTCTTCCTGGCATCGCTAATATCATGGAGATTGACAGTGAGCCCAGTTCTCATCGTGCAAACACTTCAGGTACTCAGTTTAAGAGGTGATCTCCTTTGTTGTCTTTGCTTTTCTCCTTTTGCAGTGTTAACAGGCTGCTATTCAGATGAATCATATTCCCCATGCACCCAATTTGGAAGACAAGCTGTGGCAGAACAGCACCTTTTTGGCTAATGCCTGCCCAGCTTATGGCAGGCGGTAGCTGTACAATGGGATCCTAGAATCCCTCGCACCAATGGAAGCAGCCCCTGGTGCCATGTTCGACACCAATCGAGCTGAGTAGCTTATAACCAGCAACTGCTGCTTCCCATGTTGTGCCGTTGCCAAAGTGTGAAGCTGGAGTGTTTACCCCAGTGATTTCAAAAGAAAGGAATTCTTTGGAGCATAAGCCAGGAGAGAATGATATGGCGAGCAAGCTGTTGCCCATGCAGTAGGTTCCCCCTCTCCACACAGATGATGGGTCCAAAGGGGCAGCAAAGACCATCACAGTTTGTCATCAGCTGTGTTGCGGGAGTTACCAGACACCAATGAATATAACATATGACTGCCTTAGAAACTCCAGCTCCTGATTTTTTTCACTGAGTTTACTCCCATAGCCTTTACCTGACCGAGTATTGCCTACAAGACAGTAGGGTACTTGTGGAGGGTGGGAGCATCTGTTTTCCTGGGCAATTCCCGAGACTTGCTCATTGTCCCTATATGCCCAGTCACTACTCATGGAGTCTACTGTACATCAGTAACAGACAGGACTAGTCTAGTAACAGGAAAAATCTTGTGTAGACATATTAATATTGTAAGACTTGTAATTATTGTATATGGGTATATTGGAGATGACAGCCTGCCATCCTGTCACTACTTCTGCTTCTTCTTGTGTATGTATTCTCATGTGCTGGCTCATAATGTATTCATTACTGTGAATTGGTCCTATTTTGACACATACTTCTACCTCTACAATGCAGAGAAAAGGCTTTGATTTAACTTGGAGGTTTCCTGCTGTGCACTTGCAGCTACAGTGATAGGCATCGACTCCTCCTCAGCTGCAAATGAGATAATACATTTCTACAAAATTAGTGGACTTGAATGTTATTAGTTACTTTATAAAGTTCTTATTTGATAATACTATTTGGAAATTACCTTTGTAAATCAAGATTGAATTGTGGCCGTCTACTTTTGAACATTAAACATTGCAGGTTTTCATTTGAGCTGAAGTGTTTCCTTTCCTGATTTTTCACTGCCCTATATTTTATTGTATCTAATCTGCAATGCAGTTATGCCTCTGCTGACTGACATTAAATACTGGATTTTGTTTGGCTTTGAAGTCTAAAATGGATTTTCTAAGCATAATAACCTGAGTTTTCAATTTAGGAAAAATTATTTTATTTTTACATGGATACAGACAATCAGTGTACTGCGGGCTTGGTTTTGGCTGAATTGATTTTGCACAAAGAATATTAAGTAGTGCTCTTTTCAATTTCAATAAACCAAGTGACCATTGATCATCTTTTTTTCTGAATTAAGAATAAAACTAGCAAATATTGTACACTTTAAAGTTAGTGATGTTTTAATCTCCAGCACTGCATAATTCTGCTTTCTGTTTACTGGTGTGAAGTTGAGGACCTGCTGCTGTATAATTCAATTATATTTCAATTTATTTTTTTATTTCAAGCTTCCATTTACCAATCTGATATGTTGTTCACATTTGCAATTGGAATATTGTTAAAAATAAGCTAAAGCACAAAACAACATGTTGTAGAGTTAAAATTACACAAAACATATATTCTGCATAACAAGTGACTTTTCTATATAATTTAAATTATTAATTCTAGTAAATGAGAATATAATATTAATACTAAAAGCAAACAATAAATTATGAAATAAGTGAAAGGTAGCATGTTGGTACAGTGCCTCGCAGACGCACAGCCATGGGTTCAGATGCCACTCCTTCTCTATGTGGGGTATGCACTGTATATTCTCCCGATATCTGCGTAGGTTTTCTCGATGTACTAAAATTCCCTTCCCACATCTCAAAGACATGAACCTTATGTTCGCTGGCAATTCAAAATTGGCCCTTTCAGTGGACCCTGCAATGGACTGACATGCCTTTGGCTTCTGGCTCTGGCTTTTTGGTCAGTGCTACTGGGATAGACCCTGATTTTTAATTCTATTAGGTGGATTGGAGAATCTTATATTATAGTACATTGACTAAAGTTCAACTAGAAATGGAGCAGAGAAAAACAAAATGGCAGTCTTCAAAAATTCTAGGGGAAAATGCATCTCTTAAGGCTCATAATCACTAAGAAAACTGATGGTTAAAATCCATCTGTCCCTGGGAACTCTTCTTCTAAAGCTGTTGGACACCCCCTTGTTTACCACAACAAATACTGGTGTCAATAGTATTCATATGATACAAGAACAGCCTCTTTATTTTATACTATCACACCAACAAAAGAAAAAAGGAGCCAAAAAAGGTTTGGGGTAGCCACCCCGTGTATTGTAGGTCGTTCTGTTAAGGAAAAGAAACAGGTTTTTTGGAGTTCAAAATGGAACTGACTTAGTGGATGCAAAAATGGCAGTTTTATGGTCAGGCGGAGAAAATCATGTCATCGGGGTCGAGACCGGAAGTTACATCATCGAGGCCGGGCAGAATTTCCCATAACTGGTCTCCAGAGGAAAAGGGTTAGTGCACTCTGCCACCCCCTGGTCTGGCATGGAACTACCTTCCTTCGAGCCCTTTAGCTGCTTCCCATGTGCCTCCCTGACTGTTTGTTCCAACCAGTTTCATATCTTTTTAATTAACAGGTCCTTCTCTTTGTCTGCATTCAAAAAGAGTGCAGTAGTGTGAGATTTGAGCACTTACTAATTTTTAGTAATTTTTCTGTTAATTTTCCTTTTTTCTGTCATGTTTGCTTTCTTAATTGTATCCTAATAATGACTCTTAATGAGCAGCAGTGTAGACATCAGGGCAAATGGCATCGAATGCTAAAAAGCTGCAGCTACTTCATTGTCATACATGCTCAGATACTCATTAGTAAGTTAGAAGTTTAGAACATTAAAAAGATCTTGACAAGAGCAGGCCAGTCCTAACTGCTTCATTTCTCCATAATAACATCAAGTCATGTTTAGAAAGTCCCTAAAGCCCTGCTGTCTGCCTCAACTTGGTAACTTATTCCATGAGTCTGTGGGTTTCTGTGTGAAGAAAAGCTTCCTAATGTTTCTGTGAAATTTACCCTTCACAAGTTTCCAACTATGCCCCCGGCATCTATATCAACTTAAATAACCAGATAAAATGGAAAAAATGAAAATGATTAGAATAATAAAAAATCTTAATCATGTTTAAACAATTATCTCCCTAGGACATCTATAAATTCTTGTTATGATACAATATAAATTTAACACACTCAGTTTTGTAATTTTTGGATTGGATACAAGTACAGTAAAATCAAAGGTTGCTTTGGATGAAAACCTAAAGCCACAGGTGTCTTCCAGGACTATATACAGTATATATATAAAATATATATAAAGAGAGAGAGAAGCCAAGAAAATTGACACCTTTTATTGGCTAACTAAAAATATTACAATATGCAAGCTTTCAAGGCAACTCAGGCCCCTTCTTCAGGCAAGATGTAATATATATATATATATATATATATATATATATATATATATATATATATATTTGACAGATACACACATATATATATATATATATATACAGTCATATGAAAAAGTTTGGGAACCCCTCTTAATTCTTTGGATTTTGTTTATCATTGGCTGAGCTTTCAAAGTAGCAACTTTCTTTTAATATATGATATGCCTTATGGAAACAGTAGTATTTCAGCAGTGACAGTAAGTTTTTATTGGATTATTAGAATATATGCAATATGCATCATAACAAAATTAGACAGGTGCATAAATGTGGGCACCCCAATACTTAGTTGAGCCTCCTTTTGCAAATATAACAGCCTCTAGATGCTTCCTATAGCCTTTGATGAGTGTCTGGATTCTGGATGGAGGTATTTTTGACCATTCTTCCATACAAAATCTCTCCAGTTCAGTTAAATTTGATGGCTGCCGAGCATGGACCACCTGCTTCAAATTATCCCATGATATTCAAGTCAGGGAACTGAGACGGCCATTCCAGAACATAGTACTTCTCCCTCTGCATGAATGCCTTTGTAGATTTCAAACTGTGTTTTGCGTCATTGTCTTGTTTGAATATCCAACCCCTGCGTAACTTCAACTTTGTGTCTGATGCTTAAACATTATCCTGAAGAATTTGTTGATATTGGGTTGAATTCATCCGACCCTCGACTTTAACAAGGGCCCCAGTCACTGAACTAGCCACATAGCCCCACAGCATGATGGAACCTCAACCAAATTTGACAGTAGGTAGCAGGTGTTTTTCTTGGAATGCAGTGTTCTTCTTCCGCCATGCAAAGCACTTTTTGTTATGACCAAATAACTCAATTTATGTCTCATCAGTCCAAAGCACTTTGTTCCAAAATGAATCTGGCTTGCCTAAATGAGCATTTGCATACAACAAGCGACTCTGTTTGTGGCGTGAGTGCAGAAGGGGCTTCTTTCTCATCACCCTGCCATACAGATGTTCTTTGTGCATATTGTGCTGAATTGTAGAATGTACGGATACACCATCTGCAGCAAGGTGTTCTTGCAGGTCTTTGGAGGTGATCTGTGGGTTGTCTGTAACCATTCTCACAATCCTGCGCATATGCCGCTCCTATATTTTTCTTGGTCTGCCAGACCAGGGTTTAACAGCAACTGTGCCTGTGGCCTTCCATTTCCTGATTACATTCATTACAGTTGAAACTGACAGTTTAAACCTCTGAGATAGCTTTTTGTAGCCTTCCCCTAAACCATGACACTGAACAACCTTTGTTTTCAGATCTTTTGAGAGTTGCTTTGAGGATCCCATGCTGTCAATCTTCAGAGGAGAGTCAAAGGGAAGCACAACTTGCAATTGACCACGTTAAATGCCTTTTCTCATGATTGGACACACTTGTCTATAAAGTTCAAGGCTTAACGAGCTAATCCAACCAATTTGGTGTTGCAAGTAATCAGTATTGAGCAGTTACATGCATTCAAATCAGCAAAATTCAAGGGTACCCAAATTTTTTGCACAACCTGTTTTGCCACATTTGATTTAATTTCATACAACTAGATACTACTTCACTAAAAATCTTTGTTCGGAAAACACCCCAGTACTCAGATGTTCCTAGGAAATGAAAGACCTACACAAATAAATCCAGAAAAGTATGTGTAATTTTAAGTTTATGACTGCTATTTGTTGCCACAGAACTAAAAAATACCTTATTTTCCCTCATTTTATTCTTAAATCAAAAATCAAAATCTGAAAATGCATTTCATTTTTGTTTTTGCTTCTAAAATGAAATTTCAAATACCAAAAAGTACATAGACCATATAGCCAATTTACAGTCACCAAATGAACTATTCTGAAATCTTTAGCATGCAGATATAAATACAATAACATTTTTTCTTTCATTATTGTATTTTGAATAGTCTGTTCATCCATTTATTAAACCCACCTAATCCAGTCACAGGGTTGATGGAGGTCCGAGCCTGACTAGGCAAGCAAAGAATAGAAAGTTTGTCCATTGAAGGACATATTTATAATCATTCATGAATTTACAGGGTTAGATTTATGTAATTTTATGTAAATTATTCTAATTTTTTCTGAGAAATTCACAGATTGTCCAGCCCTTGATAAATACACAGGTCATTTCTTTGGTCTCATCCGTTACGGGGGATTTGGACGTCTGAAGTGGCTTTTTCTCTCTAATTTCTTATTATCCCAAGGTATTCTGTATTTACCCAGCCCGAGGAGTTCCTACTACAGTATATAAACATAAGTAACAAGGGGGTCATAAAGAAACGGAAAGGAAACTTAAAGCTACACCCAAGTCTAGACAGACATCAAACCCAAGTGCAAGGTACGGTCTTTCAGAGACTGACCTGGAACAGGCAGGCGAAAGCACAGACTTCCCAGGATCCCACTCCACTGCATCATCTCCAGTCGAGAGCGAAAATGAGAGTGAAGGTGCAAGCGATGCTGGTCATGATAGCTTGTCGATTCCAGAAGATCACTTGAAACTAGAAATGGCCTTGCAGTCCGTGCTTTCATCTACTCCTCGCGAGCCGGAAGCATCGGCTACAACGGGGTTTGCCACTTCACCCGCGGAGCACAAAAGCCGAAACAATTTCTCCAAACTGAAGGAAATGATCGCAACATTGGCCACGGTCATAAGTGAGGTCAAGAAAGACATTCAGAAAAATATGAAGAAAGAAATAAATGGCTTGCTCAAGACAATCGAGAAGACAAACGAGAAGCTGTGGCTGGAGCTGCAAGAGATGCGGCAGGAACATAAACACTTGGAAAAACCATATTGTTTTGATGCAGTCTTTAAAGATATGTTGAGAAAAATTGAGGAACACATTCATGAAAATGCGTCTAAACTGAGAGAACTTGCCAATTAGCTGGAAGACGTTAAGCAGACATTCACAGCTCGAATTGAAACAGCAGAACAATTGGCATCTAACGTCGATGGAAAAGCTACAGCTGAGAAGTCCGAATGCAAACAACTCGGAGACAGACTTGCGGCTCTGGAAGATGGATGCAGAAGGAATAATATTAGAATAGAAGGTCTACCTGAGAACCGTGAAAGTCCAAACCCAGTGCAAATCATCGCTGAACTATTCTCAAAAATAATTGGAGAGGACTTTAAATCAGATACCGAGAAAGCGGCAGCATACGTGTATCAAATACCTCTAAACCTAGGTCTTTAATTGTCCGCTTCGAGAGATTACGATTTAAGCTTAATGTAATGGCACTTCTCAGACACAGACAAGAGATTATATTTGAAAATAAAAAATAACCACATTCGTATTTTCCCTGATTTCTCACCCTCAACAGCCGCTAAACGTGATGCTTGTTACAACATTAAACAGCGGTTATGGAAATCTGGTATCCGATACAGCCTCTTGTATCCTGCCAAACTGAAAATGGATATTCAAGACAAATATCACATCTTCACCTCCAAGTAGGAAGCAGAAAAGTAGTTAAGGAAGCTGATCCCGACGCTTTTTTGAAATACGAAAATGAGTAGCATCCTGTCATGGTATGGCAAGAAGATATTACCTGCTGTCTGATCTGCTTGCAGTGATATGGGTACCATAATTATACATCCTTTTTTCTTCTCGGCCACTTTTTGTTTGTTTTAATTATAATTACACACATATGTGTGGAAGAAATTAAAGTAGTTCTTTCTCTTTTTTTTTTATTTTGGTTTTTAACTATTCTAGAGACTGTTTAACATCATACCCTTGGTTTATTGTTATTATTGCATTAGGGTTTGCTATGTTTATTTTGGCCACATTTTAACACCATTCCCTTGGTTTACTGTCTAAATATTTCAAGACTGTTGATGATTATATTTTGTGCTTATAGTATTTAGACTTTATCGGCAATAGATATCTCTACCTTTTAATCCTTAAATGCCGCTGCTGGGGCCTTGTTTTGTTTTGGACGTGCTCTATTTCTAGCTATGTCAGAGGACTGGGTCTTTGTGAAGTGGGGTCCAACCTCACGTGGGGAGGCAAAAGGGGGGGGGGGGGGTGAGAGAAAGAGAGCAAGCTATATCTAATCTATCCTTTTATTCCTTAACTATATCTTCCAACGTAACAATAGGCTGCATGGCAATAATTCGTGGGAAAATTGGATATTAAGGTTAAAGCTGTCTCACTTCCAGTTAAGACTACAAATTAACATCAAAAATTCAGAATCAATGTCTCCATGATGGGACAGTTAACTTTGTGAGTTGGAATGTTAAAGGCCTGGATCACGAATTAAGAGAGAAAGTATTCTCTTACCTAACAGGTTTAAATGCTAAAATTGTATTTTTACAGGAGACCCACTTACTAAGCAAATATCAGTTTTGGCTACAAAAGAACTGGACTGGCCATATGCTCCATTCCAGCTTTACAAAGAAAACTAGACGTGTGGGAATTCTCATACATAGAACAGTTTAATCTGTGGTATCAGATGTAGTATCTGATCCTGAAGGGAGATATGTGATTGTCATGGACAATTTAACTGTTAACTGATTTTGATAAATGTTTATCCACCCAATGTCAATGATAGGGAATTCATGTAAAATATATTTGCATCTATTCCCAATGTGAACACTCATAAAATTATAATGGCTGGGGACTTTAATTGTGTTTTAAATCCACTCTTAGATAGGTCTCCTGTCACTGGGGGGGTGACATCTAAAACTGCAAAGACAATTACACAGTTTTTAACTGACCACAACCTATCAGACCCCTGGAGGCTTCTAAATCCAAACTCAAGAACATATTCCTTCTACTCACCAGTGCATCATTGCTACTCAAGAATTGATTATTTCTTTATAGATAATAATTTCTTGCCTACGATTAAATCTTGCAAGTACGACAATATTGTTGTTTCTGACCATGCCCCTCTGATCTTGGAGCTGAAATCATTATGCCCAACATACTCATCTTGCAGATGGCGTCTTAACCCACTTCTATTAGCAGATGAGAACTGTACAGAATTTATATCAAAACAAATCAATTTCTTCCTTGAGACAAATACATCCTCAGAGGTCTCTGCAGGAATACTCTGGGAAACTCTAAAGGCTGCCTTAAGAGGACAGATTATTTCATATTTTTCCCACAGAAATAAATAAGAAACCAAGAAGGTATCAGAGCTAACCAGCGAAATTACTAGAATAGATCAAGAACATGCCAGGTGTCCAAGTGAAGCTTCTCATAGGAAAAGACGGACTCTACATTCAGAGCTCAACCTCTTAACAACCAAAGAAACTGAACAACTAATTTTTAAATCAAGACATCATTACTATGAACATGGAGAGAAAGCTAATAAGCTCTTAGCTCAACAAAACTACAAGCAAGAAGTTCGCAATACAATCCCAGCAATCGCTAACATGAACGGAGATAAAATCATTGACCATAAAAATATAATGCACATATTTAGAGACTACTATAAATCCTTATATTCTACAGAGTTTAAAGAAGACAAAACACAATCTAATGCATTTCTGGATACATTACAGATACCACAAACAATAAACCTCTGATGCTATCAGAATTACTAGATGCTATAAAGTCACTTCAGAGCAGGAAAGCAGCAGGTCCTGATGGCTACCCTATCGAATTCTATAAGAAATTCTCCACTCAGTTAGCTCTCCTCTTATTAGCAACATTTACAGAAGCTAGAGACAATCAAATTCTACCTCAAACTCTTCACCAAGCATTAATCACGTCTTTCCTAAACAAAACAAGGACGTATTACAATGTGCATCATACAGACAAATTTCACTTCTGAATAAGGATGTTAAGATACTCCAAAGCCCTAGCTAGAAGGATGGAGAAAGTGCTGCCTTCGGTACTATCACAAGATCAAACTGGATTTATTAAAGGCCGACACTTAGCTTCCAATTTTCGACGCCTGTTTAATCTATACTAATAAAAGGCAAAACCCTCAATGACTGACTGACTGACATACTGACTCACTCATCACTAATTCTCCAACTTCCCATGTAGGTAGAAGGCTGAAATTTGGTAGGCTCATTCTTTACAGGTTACTTACACAAGTTAAGCAGGTTTCATTTCGAAATTCTACGCGTAACGGTCATAACTGAATCCTACTTATGTACATATATACGGCCATAGCCTGCAGCTCGGTCGCCGTGTGAGGTGGAGTTGCGTCCCCCATCACCACGCCTCCCACGTACAGTAGATGGCTGCCTGCCTATATTGCATCCTCCAATCCTACGCCTCCCACGTAATTGACTGCCTGCCCATATAAGGCCATCCATCAGCAGCACTCCAAGCTGTGAGGAAACAGTAAAAAGGAGGCGTGTCGGACGTAGTGGTACATTTTATGATGCAGCTAGACGGAAACAACTTCGTCACGCTGTCGCTAAATACTCGCAGAAAAATCCACAAGTTAATAGACACGCTGTCACTAAATACTCACAGGCAAATCCACAACTTCATACAGACGCTGCCGAAAACGAAAGAATGCAAGAAAGCAGGAAAGAAAGAAAGGTAAACAAACGGAAAGAATCTCTTATTTATAAATGGCGCAAATATATTCACATGTACTTAACCTATATTACAACTATATACACATATAAATTAGATGCCCAGACACACACAATCCCCACACGTTCCCCAGTCCTTTATCTGAACTTTCTTTTAAAAGTTTATAATCACACGGCCTGGGAAGTCTGCAGTGAATCCAGCGACCAATCCTGATGTGCACCGCGGACACGTTTACTTAATTTACATGTAAAGTAGCGGTCTCACCAGCTCGGCGACAGTTCCTTTATTGAAGAATGAGGTCCGTCTCACCTGGGTGACTCAGCGTTAGCATCCATCCATGGCTGGTGCCCGCTCCACAACAGACAAGTAAAGCCGTCAGCTCCGAATATCCCTTTTAGGTTAGCAGGCACCCCTTCTACGTGCACCCAACCGTCCTTATTACGGAGTCTTCCTTGCTTTACCACTGGTTATGTTATTTTTAAAATGTTTCCTTTTCTTTTTCATAACTTCTTTAACACACTACTTTTCTGCTGCGAAGCACGGGTATTTTGCTATCTACACATATAAAAGGCAAAGCCCTCACTGACTCATCACTAATTTTCCCATGTTCCATATATGTGGGAAACTGAAATTTTGCATGCTCATTCCTTGCAGTGTACTTATAAAAGTGAGGTATGTTTCATGTCCTATTACAACACCCAAGGGGAGGGAAATGGGTGTACCCCCTAAACTGTATATATAGATAGGGGAAACCCCTCCTTACTATTTCTGCTACTTCCAATTTTCCCATGCTTATCCTTTACACTGTACTTACAAACGTTAAGTACGTTTCATTTTGTGTTGTGCCCCGTAATGAACTTTTGAAAATAACGTCCTTTTTTTGGCGGTTCTCACCATTACGCCATAATGAAGGTTAGGAACTGAGCTGTCCTTTTGGTGTTTTCATTCCTTATTTCCATTAAAAGAGGATTTATTTCACACACAAGGGTCGCCCCCGGTCCCCCTTCCTTTTTCCACACGGCCGCTGTCCACACACCTACCACGTGGTTGGCTCCCTGCCTATATACATTAACGACATCCTGTGCTCATGTGCCTCCTCACTCGCTTCCTTACTTTCCTCAGCTGTTCATGCTCACTGCTCCCTTCTTCTTTACTCCACCGCTTCAAGCCTGTTGTTGTTCGCCTTGCTTCACGTCTGCCTGCTGGTGACTCCTGCCTTTTCGTTTACTCCACCGCTTTACTACGAAACTTGCAACCACCAAAACTTTGTAATGGCACCAGGCTTTAGATCGAATCTCTGCAAAAGAACCTCATTGAGGCAACTGTCTTCATTGAAACAGGCTCAAAGAAGACTGTATTTATTCCTCACATCCCTCTCATACACTCTAACCTCCCATTCCAGTTCAAACGCCTCCAATTTCCAGTAAGGGTCTGCTTCACTATGACAATAAATGAGTCACAGGCCCAAACTCTAAAAAAGGTCGGCATTGACTTGACACAAGATTGCTTCTCACATGGCCAACTGTACATTGCATGCTCAAGAGTAAGCTCAGCAGACATTTTACAGCCTGAGGGCAGAACTGCAAGCGTTGTTTACAAAGAGATCCTTGCATCCTAAAAATGTGTATTTCTCATACACAACATTTACAATCATACTCATCATTCTCAATACTAAAATAAGCCTACGACAATTACATTGACAATCACGTTATGTTATTTTTAAAATGTTACCTTTTTTTTCATAACTTCTTTAACACACTACTTCTCCGCTGCGAAGCACAGGTATTTTGGTAGTGTAATATATTCACCTGCAAAGTCAAACACCCCGGAGTTGTTATTTTTGGATGCAGAAAAAGCATTTGATACAATTGAATGGTTCTACCTTTTCACTGCATTAGAGAAATATGGGTTTGGCCCAAATATTTGTGCATGGATCAAACTACTGTATACCAATCCAGAAGCTTCAGTTGTATTAACAACATTTGTTCAGACTACTTTAAACCAGACAAGGATGCCCCCTGTCACCACTGCTATTTGCAATCGCCATTGAACCACTGGCAGTCCACTGTCAACATGCTTATCAGATAAAGGGGATTATCAGAGAAGGACTGGAACAGAAAATTTCTCTATATGCAGATGATATGGTTTTGTATATATCAGACCCACAAAATACTGTGCCTGCAGTCTTAACAGCACTTACAAAATTTCAAGACATCTCTGGTCTCAGAATTAATTTGAATAAAAATGTGCTCTTTCCAGTGAATTCTCAAGCATACAATATTAGATTGGACACCTTCCCTTTTATTATTGCAGATCAGTTTAAATACCTAGGGGTAAATATCACAAGTAAACATAAACTCTTTATCAACAAAATTTAGCCATCTGTATGGAAAAAAATAAGCAAGACTTGCATAGATGGACAACCCTCCATCTCAATCTAGCTGGAAGAATTAACATTGTTAAGATGAATATTCTTCCTAAGCTTATTTTTTTATTTCAAAACATTCCAATATACACCAATAAATCATTCTTTAAGCAATCAGATTCAACCGTAACCTCATTTATTTGGAACCTAAAACATCCACGTATCCAAAGAGCGACTCTACAAAGACATTTTTCATGGCATGGCTCTACCTTTCAGTTTTATTACTGGGCAGCAAACATACAAGCTATAAAAACCTGGACACAAATAGATGAGCATACACAGACTTGGTCCACAATATAAATAAAATCCTGCAGTACTTCTCTCTATTCCCTGCTTTGTGCCCCAATAAATGCAAGTTATCACCAATATACTAATAACCCAATTGTGCCTCACTTACTCAGAATATGGAACCAATGTAGAAAGCATTTTAAGATAGAGTATCTTTTATCTGTGGCACCTCTGCATGAAAACCACCTTTTTCAACCCTCGCAAACATATGCAGTTTTTAATATCTGGAAAACATTTTGGTTAAATTACTTAGAGATCTTTATATAGACAACATCTTTGCATCCTATGAACAATTACATTCCAAATTTAATTTTCCAGCAACACATTTCTTTCACTATCTTCAAATCAGAAACTTTGTCAAACAGAACCTGCCAGATATTCCCCTTCTCCCACCTTCCTCTATGCTGGAAAAAGTATTAATCAGTCTCGAGGACCCAGACAGCATTTCTGCAATACAGTGGAACCTCGGGTCACGACCGTAATTCATTCCAAAACTCCAGACCCAAATTAATTTCCCCCATAGGATTGTATGTAAATACAATTAATCTGTTCCGGACCGTATGAGCTGTATGTAAATATATTTTTTTAAAGATTTTTAAGCGCAAAAATAGTTAATTATACCATAGAATGCACAGTGTGATAGTAAACTAAATGTAAAAACATTGAATAACACTGAGGAAACCTTGAACAGAGAAAACTTAACATTGCAAGAGTTCACGCTATAGCCTTACGAACTGCTCTCTCTCTATAAACACTTTTTTTTAAGCACAGGGAAAAAATGAACATTTGAAAAATCCATAATTTATACAAAAACTAACCATAAACAATCAAGAAAACTAACCTTGCATGAGTCGAGTTCTGGCATGAAGGAAGTGAGGAGGAACTGGGTGGAGAGGAGATTACAGTTTTGAGGTAAAGTCTGTGAAGATGCGGGTTCGCTGCATGCTCCCATCTCACTTCCGGGAGCCCTTAAACCCATCACCGTTGGTAATGTTACCGATGAGCACGACAGTAAGGCACTACAATGGAGCAATCGGATGGTGCAAAAAGTGCCAAGTGCTTTTATTAAAATCAACAAAACAACAATCAAAAACAAAGTCCAAATTAAAGTGCAGTGCTTTCAGAATCCTTCAATAAATAAATGATCCCATAAGTCACACAATCCCCACACGTTCCCCAGTCCTTTATCTGAACTTTCTTGTGTGGTTGTGAGCAGATGCAAAAGTTTGGCGAACTTTTTGGTCATAACCCAAATTTTTATGTGGTCCAAGACGTTCGTGACCCGAGGTTCCACTGTATATAAAAATATATTACCGTCCCTCCCTTTCAAAGGACAATGGGAAAAGGATCTCTCACTGAACATATCAGAAAAGGAGTGGATGGTACCAATGCAGAGAATTCATTTCAGCTCTACAGTGGGGCGGCTACGGAAATTGAACTCAGGTGTGATACACCACAGTTAGGTTATTTTTTAACAAGGGGGCAATTACTTTTTCACACAGGGCCATGTAGGTTTGGATTTTTTTTTCTCCCTAAATAATAAAAACCATCATTTAAAAACTGCATTTTGTGTTTACTTGTGTTATATTTGACTAATGGTTAAATGTGTTTGATGATCAGAAACATTTTGTGTGACAAACATGCAAAAGAATAAGAAATCAGGAAGGGGGCAAATAGTTTTTCACACCACTGTATATGCGCAAAGCATACAATTATTCAACTCAAAATTATATATCGAGCACATCTGTCTTGCATGAAATTATCCAAAATGTTTCCAGGGCAAGATCCAACCTGCGAACACTGCAATCAAGTCCCAGCCTTACTGGGTCACATGTTTTGGGCCTCCACCAAATTAACATCATTCTGGACAAAAATTTTTAAGTGCCTTTCAAACAACCCTGGTGTCACAATCCCTCCCAATCCACTAACAGCTGTGTTTGGTGTTCTGCCAGATGGGCTTAAAGTGGAGAAGGACAAACAAACTGCAATTGCCTTTACTACAATATTGGCACGCAGACTTATTTTGCCAAACTGGAAGAATCCTAACTCTCCTCTTTTAAGTCAGTGGGTAACTGATGTTTTATATTATTTGAAATTGGAAAAAATCTAATTCTCACTTAGAGGATCTGTGCAGAACTTTTTCAAAACCTGGCAGGATCTGATCAATAATAGTTTAGAATAAGTTCTTAAAGCACTGAGGAAGCAGATTCTCTCCCCATTTCTTTTTTTTCTCCATTTATCTGTATCAGTCTAATAAACTCATCAATGTATTCATTTTACTATTTTTAGGTTTTAGCTCACTGGCCATGCTCTCTTCCTCAGGGGTGGGGGTTGACTGGTTTTCAGTCCTAATTTTTTGTAAAAATTGTTCTATCTGTATGGAATGATTATAATAAAATCAATAAAATAAAAAAGAAAAATTCATAGGTCCACTGCATTTTATTTAAATCGTATCTGTTCATTACAATACCAAGACTAATTGTTTACAATTATAATTAAGGAGAATGAATCCATCAGGAACACTGAAGAAGTGCATTTAAAATTTTGTTGCAGAAGAATTTCTACCAATGTAGATATCCAGATGTTCAGCAGAGAGAATATGAATTGTTTCAGGGACCACATAATAGAAATGCATACTTGTAACAAAAGTCAATTTTCTTTTTTTCCTGACTTCTTGTCATGCCTATACTTTCACAAGACTCCTCTGCTTCGATGCCCCATTTATATTTATAGATGATTTTGTACAGTGTTTGTAATGTGCAAACTGCATGTAGGCACAATCCGTATAAAGGATTTATTCTGTCTGCAAACGATCTTAATAGTTTTGCTCTTATCACACACAGCACGATTCTTCATGTTGAGGTTTAGCAACTTAGCTTCCGTTCATCTGTTCCTTTTAAGACTGTGTGAGAGATGATTTATAAATGTAAATGTGTTTAATCTGCCTTGTTGTTTTCTTCTTCTTCTAGCATGTCGTTCACTTTGCAGGTGACACTGTAAATCCTAAATGAGTTTCTATTCTTATGATTAATCACATCCATGGAATTTTGAAGTGATTTATAGTTTCAAATGTTTAATTTAAAATGAGATGCATCCTGCTGCAAGTTAATTATATGGTAATGATTAAGCAGTACAGATAGGGCCAGGAATATTCCTAGTGTTATTGCAAATTAGAACATCATTGTAGAGATTCATGTGAGAGTCTTATGATGGAGTTTTGAGTTTTCCCAACATCTGGTGTAACCTTTATCTTTCCTACTCATCCAAAAGAGCACAACAGCTATAGAAAATGTTGTATCAGTATTATTTCATTACAAAGCAGTTTCCTTAAAGCTCACTTATGACACTCACATATACTAATGCAACCTGATGTCCTAGAATATCTGCACTTATTTAATACAAATAGCCAGCCACACTAAGTAACCTTCCATATGACTGCAGGCTTCCTTATTCCACAGACTGGGCATAAGGCAAGAAGTAAAACTAGGTATGTGTGGAGTTGTTGAAGGGCATACTCACACTGATTTATAATGGGGAAATTTTAATTTTTTAAATGATGTGCACATCATTGAGATGTATAAGAAAAATCACAGTAGCCAAGGAGGGGGAAAAAATCTACGTAGACACAGAGAGAAAGTGTGAATTCCCCGCAGACAATGGCCAAGGCAGTTCTAAAGAAACAACCTGCACTTTGTGAATAGAACATCCTCAGAAGTTCATACAGTAAATGATGCCAACACGATGAGCTTAATCACAGCCAGATATTCTCAGGAACTGTTTTGACCTATGGAAGAGGGAAAAAAATTAGGATTGTGAATTCTTATCAGCTTAAAAGATTTTTTGGGTTAAATGTTGTCCCCCTAGTGGAATCATCTACTGTATATAGACAATACCAGTCATAGTAGTCTAATTGAATCTGAAAGTAAGGATAGTACTTTGCTGATATATTTTTTAAGTAATAGTTACATCTTGAGAAGAATATGGTTTAAATATATTATAAATACAATATGGACATGCTTGAAGAGTACTTTTTAGCCATAGCTGCAGTGGGTCCAACTGTGGACCTCATTTGTAATATAGGTCCCTTTTTTTGAAGACGGTCCAGCCAATATTCTTTTAGAAATAAATGTTTGTTAAGAAAAGCTTTAATTTATGTTATTCTTTATTTCCCCCAGGCAGTCATGTCTGATAAAGCTTACTATAATTCCAGCCAAGGCCTGAAATGAACTTGTCCTTTCATATTGCTCACTTGAACATGACCCAAGAGATGCTATTACATAATGTGCTCTGCAGATTGTGCTTTGCACATTTATGCTTTGATGGCTGTTTTTAATCTTCCTTCAAATACTGTAGACAATAGCATCTCCCGTAATCTTGATTTAGTTAAGCTACATGAGCTACATGGAATTTGCCGTACCTTTTGTGTATATCCTTACACGCAGTCATCTGTATTACACAGAGGCAGTAAAAGAAGAAAAAGAAAGAAAGAATATGCACTATATTAATATCAGGAATTGCTTATGAAAAAAAAGTTGATATTTCACTATTTCTCTCTGAGTTCTGTCTAAACAAAGCAGTATCTATTACACATTGAGTTATATAAAACTAGCAGCTGCTTATCATATTTATGAAACAGACATTTTAGAAAGGATGTTCATGCAAAGAAAATTAAAATCCACCTCAGCTTTACTGAAGATTACTAGATAAAGTTTTTTAAATCCATTTTTTTATTTCTCTGAATTTTTTCTGCTCGCTTAATACTTATGAGGGTGGCAAAGCATAATTCAGCATCAATGGGTACAATTCAGTTTAGTTCAGTTGACCTTATTTTTATATAATGCTGTGGTGCAGCAGCCTCCCAAACTTCAGACACACAAGACACAGAACAACTGTGGTTCAATAAAATAACTTTTACTCCACCCAGCTCTTAAGAGGACAATTAACACAGCTAATGCACAATTAGAAATTCTTGCTCCTCAGTCTCTCTTTTCTCTCTCCCTCCATCCATCTCCCTCCTGTGAGTGTTGCCATCTTTCCTCCAAGCTGTGACTCGCCGGGATGTGGTAGGCCGGTTCCTTTTATCTCAGACTTGGGAGTACTTCTGATGCCAGAGCATAGCCCATTGGGTGCACTTCTGGGTCCATTGGAAGTCCCACAAAGAAGAACATCACTTTCCTAGTGAGTTATAGAAGAAGGATTGACACTTTTCCATGCAAGTCATTTGTTAAGGGGTATTACATTTTTCATAGCAAACAGTTAACCTATCTGTTGTTATTCCAGATTTCATTGTTCAGGCACTAGGAGTGATTATGAATCCATGATATCTGAGAGATTTGCAACACGTTTTGTCTAAAATGGTATAAGTGTAGGGCAATCATAAAACATACAGTATGATGTAGCGATGTAGATACTTGATGACATCAATCACTATTTGGATTTTGCCCTTGATGTATTTTAGACAATTTTTAAATAAGATGTATGTGAATTATGGCATACTTGGTGCATATTGAACTGTAATATGTGTTATGACTGTCTGTATTTCACTCCTTTATTGACATTTTATTTGAAAGATTCTTTGCCCATCGTTCCCTAAGATTAGTGAAGGATAAATTTTCCAATATTTTTGTTTTATATATTCTGAGGATGATATCTGAATTTTCATTAACCCTACCCAGTAGCACTGCAGGAGCAACAGATGGTGAAATGTACAAGAAATTGGGTAGGTTGCTTTTAACAGCTTTGATGGAATTTGTATTATTAATACCGTGAAATGTGAGGATCAAAGTAGAACTTCACTATACTTATTATCATAAAATGCATGTATACATACTATATAAATATATACGCGGGTTCATTTTTTTTATTGTTTTTTGAAAAATTATAATTAAAAAAACACAACTTTAAAAATAAAAATAAATTAACAACCAATGAAGACTCACTAATGTGCTTGTCTTGTGGTCTTGTATGTATGTTATCATCCAGTTGATGCCCGAAACTGGCCAACTCTATTTCAAAAGCAACAGGCACGCGATGATGCTCAAACATAAAGAATGCTGACTGTCGCCTCCAGTTCGCCCTCTGGTTGTCGTTCTCAGTGTTAGCTCAATGATAACATACATACAAGACCGCAAGATCACCCCCCACACTACCCAGAAGGGGGTGGGTTAGGGTTGATTTCACCCTACAGTATTTTTAGTCGACCAATGAGACACATGTGTACCATGTTTCATGAAAATTGCTCCAGCTGTTCAGAAGTGATACTGGAACATACATACATACATACACACACACATTGACTTTTATTTATATACTAGCAAAATACCCGCGCTTCACAGCAGCGAAGTACTGCCTTAAAATTTTTATTAAGAAGAAAATTAAACCTTTTTAAACTGAGGGAAAATATACCAATAATTATTTGTTAAGGATCTCTTTGTATACCACAATGTCAGTTCGGCCATCCGGTTGTAATATGACCAAGCTGTGTGCTGAGCTTACTTTTGAGCATGCAACGTACAGTTGGCCATGTGAAAAGTAATCTTGTTTCAAATCTCACAGCTTGGATTGCTGCTGTCATAATCGGTTTGAGTTTCATGGTTTGTTTCAATTACGACAGTATTTGCAGGACTTGTGTTGAAGTGACATTCGGCATCTGTCAAGCGTTGTAAGCATACAACCAGTTTCATCGATAACTTCACATCCAGCTTTTGAGAGTTTAAACATTCAAAAACATCAAAGTGTCCACTACTGAAATCGTCACCTGTGAATCTAAGATGTTTAAGAGGCATTGGCGGTTGTC
>JANRMT010028174.1:97905944-97916132 GCA_026402145.1 Polypterus bichir lapradei
AATCTGAAATGATACTCGTTGTATAAACCGACCCCCAAACTCCAAGCCAAAAATCTAGGACGAAATTCTCGGCTTGTATTCCGGGATCTACGGTAATACATTTTATTACTACAAATGTTTTGTGATGTCCCTTTTGTTGGAAAGACAAATATAATGCATTTTATTACTATGCATATATATTATATATATATATATAATTCTTAAGCCTAAAAGTGCAATGATTTTGTGTAACAATTTTATGTGATGTTTTTATGTCACATTTTTCTTTTTGCTTTAAATCGGGCTTATTTTAAAACCTACATATATACGTATGTTTGGTATCATTCTTTTCAGAATTTATCGAACTTTAATGTGATGTTGTTAGATTTTCAGATTCTTATTTGGTTTTTAAATTATAAACTGAAAAATATAAAGAACTCACGTCTCGCGAGATGGGACTTTGTGCCAAAAGATTTAGCCACGCCCGGGGCTGGAAATAAAACGTAAGCAATAGGACAGCTGCTGTACAGGCTTTTAAATGTTCGAAGCGCCGCACATGATGCAGATCACACGGCACGGCAGCAGCAGCAAGCCAGCAGCTCATCGACCAAAGAGGAATTAAAAACAAAAACTGCATTTGTTTCTCATTGTATCACCATTTAAGAGGGGGTTTCGGAGGAGCGACCGCATCTCCGTGGGGTGCGCTCAGCCCCCCTCTTTACAACGTGAGCAGCAGAGACACGAAGTGGCTGGTGAGAAAAGTGAGCAGGGGGAAAACCTCTAATATAATATAATAAAAGCTAATAAGATATTAAAAGAAAAGTGTTCAGTCACATGATAGAAAGGCCTTTTGTAAACATCTAAGGGAATATCAGAATAGTGCCTATAGATGGCAAACTCTTATAAGGAAAGTTAATTTTCGGAATTTTTTTGATACATAATACTGTGTAGCATTTTTCATCCCTACTTATTAAAAATTGACTGCCAAACTCACTTTGTCTGGAATATTCTTCTTATTTGTACTTGTTGTCTCCAGAAAATTAACCATTCCATACTATTAACACATTTGATATATATACAGTATATATACATATATATATATACCAAAACACAAATTGACACTCTCTGTCACATACTAATTATGAATGAAGTTTTTTCTTTATTCCTATATTGAAAGGACATTTAAATATGAGTATTATTTATATAATAGGTATGGAGTAGCTGTTTGTTTCAATATTTGCTCATGTCAATAATAACTTTTAATATGTAAAATTTACAGCACTTTCCACTTGCTAATACCATCCTTCAAGATTTTGAATTTTTGTCTTTCCAATTGTTATGAACTAGTATCACCAGTGAATTTAATAAGTATTTTAAAACATTGCTAAATTAGTTGTATATCTGTAAAAGGTATGATAAGGTAACCAACTTCTATAGGCATTCAACTAGTTCACCAGAGACAAGTACATTGACACTCATCCTGAACCAGTTTTGAGTCAACAGTTGACCAGGCATGTATGTTTCCAAAGTCAGAAAAACATTGCATAGAAATAAAAACATCCAGTGTGGAGTGAATGTGTAAACCGAACCCGATCAGTTCCTAGATCCCTGTGACCAAATCGTGGTACCACCCTACCTTGCAAATGTTTTTTTAAAACTGTAACTACTGACTATTCATTGATTAATCACACAACCTTGTGCCCAGTATTGTAATAAATGGATTCATGCAATAAGGGATTTCTTTCACTTTAGATTTATGGCATTGCTTAAATACTGTTAATTCTACTGTACGGTAAGTATTTTGTAAATTAATTTGTCACCCGGCACGGTGTAAGTGAAAGCTTTGCAGCATTAATTAAGCATTACAGAGTTAATTGAATAAAATTCCAGTGACATAAACCAAACTTGGTGGTAAATGATCATCTCTAACTACTAAACTAGGGCACTCTTTCGATGGATGAACTATGCATTTTACTACCATGGAGAAAAATGAACACCAGTTTGTTGAAAGCTTGACCATTTTTTTACCTCCCACTAAATGCATTTAACCATTTATGTTTAAGAAGTTTACCACTCAAAGCAGATCACTCAATACGGGTATTGTGCTGGCCTTCTTTAACATGCTGCTGCTAACAACCAGGTATATTGGGAGCACATCCTTCACAAAAAGTATTGATTCTAACAATGTAGGAGGTCAGAAAACAGAATAGTATCCACTTTCACATCATGGATGGATAGATTTTATATTCCTATGTACTATTCCCATTGCCTTGCAGTTATTTTTCTTCAATTGCAAATCTACTTATCAGAAAATTATTCTTTGTTTTGCCATTTTGTTTTATGCTAAAATTTTTTCTGTTTCATTCTCCCTAAAAGGAGTTTGCCAATACACTTACCGTAGGGAGGTTAAAAAAAATTGTATTCTGCAACCACCGCTGCCCACCTAATTCTTGCATTTCCTTCCCCGATGAACAGATGCAATCATAGTAAGGGCAAGGGCGGAATGGAATCCTGGCAAGGCTGAACTATTTTATCAGGCTTGTAGATTTAAATTCGTTTGTGTAAAAGATTAAAAAACAAAGAGCTATTGCCGCAAGGTTTCTGAGCAAAACACAAATAGATTAAATTCATGCCTTCATTTCCAAATAAGAAAATTACAAGCCAGGTTTCCATTTGTACTATTTATCTGTTTTAACATTTTAGCCCCACTGATTCTTGTAAAGAATTGCTCTGTATAACCCTTAAGTCAAATAAGAATTGAAAACTTTTTTTAACTCATTTTCATGGGATTATGTCTTTGCCATGTGCACGTCCATCTGACTGTCTGTTTGTCAGTGCATACAATAGCTAAAGAATCAATGAACAAGTCTCTGTGTTTTCTTTGTTTTCAGTTTCAGGGATGTGTGCCTCTTTTTGTCTGCACACCTTTTTTTTTGCTTAGTTTCTTAAGAAATTCTTAAGAGAGTATAGTCTGCTCATAGCCTTCAAGCAATGCTGCTTCTAACACACCCCCATAATAAAAATGGTTGTTAATGGTCATATTACTAGGTTCAAATCTGTGAGGCCCTTTTATAGAATGTCTCTCTTGTGTTAGTTGCTTAGTCTATTATAGGCAATTTTTCAGGTCAGAGTTTTGCATACCCTAAAATTCGTCCATACCAGCATGTAGTTTTCTGCTTTGGGTGACACAATATTGGGTTTCATTTATACTTCCCTCACCAGTATGAGCACATAGGATTACTGGGGAAAAAATACTTAATGTTCAATGATGGCTTAAGAGCATTCGGTGTAATTCATAACAGGTAGTGCCTGGATTATTCCCAATGAATCTTTTGCAGTAGCGTGTTGCACTGTGTTAGCCATAGATTGATACAGGAGAAAGTAGGGTGAAATGACACCTTTTATTTGCTAACTAAATAGATTACAAATGCAAGCTTTCAAGGCAGCTAAGGCCCAGGGAAAGCTTGCATTTGTAATCTATTTAGTTAGCCAATAAAAGGTGTCATTTCACCCTACTTTCTCCTGTATCAAAGAATCTTTTGTAATTTACAGCATAATATCAACTTGCAAAATTAATATAGAAATGTACATGTGTTTTTAATATGTTCATATCACAGTAACACTTTTAATGTGTTTTTAATCATTCTTTAAAACCATAAGGAAGCCAATTTTGTCCCTCCCTAAAGCAATTACTGAATTTGCTGGACAATATTTTGATCGTGATTTAACAATTTGCCATATGGCTTTCATTGCTGAAAGTCATCTCTGCCCTCAGAGAGCATCTGTTTTTTAAACTCCCTGATCTTTCACATTGACAGCCTTAACAGTTTCCATTTGATTAATGTAAAAAGACAAAAAAAATCAGCATTATGATAGGGAATGCCTTCCATGCAGGACTGTAATAAAATATATTACACTTGCTCAGTAAATAAGATCTTTGTGGTTTCTAAAAATGGTACATGTAATTCATAAATAATTGATTTTTATTTTAAATGCTTATAGCCAACATGCACTGAAGGTCACCTTACTGCAGAAACTCATTCAAGACCTAATGGGATTAAAGGTCAGCTGCGACTTCAGATTGTAAGTCAAGCATCTTCACACTCAGCAAGTCTTTAGATGGCACATTATTGAATTCTGGAAGAGTTGTGCAAAACCAGAAGTCTTTTCATTATATATTTCTACCACTCTAGCAGATGATAATTTATTCATCAAATAAATAAATAAAAAGTCATCAAGGTGAGTTTAGTATTATGCACATAAAGGAATATATATAAGATTACAGCAAAATATTTTGATAATCTTTTTATCAGCTCATTTATTTATTTTATCTTAACGGTAAGTGCATTGAGACAAGACTTGAAGAATTCTTTGTTCACCTGTTTCTCTGTGCACAGTGAAAAGGTCTTCCACTTTCTGTAAAATAGTATTATGTTATTCTAATCTGGGCACGGCGTGTAGCTTAGTGGTACTCCTGAGTTTGGGTGCACCTGTCAGCCTGGTCACTGTTCGCTTGCACTCTTCACATTCTCTGTCATGGTTTTTTTGAAGATACTAAAACTTTTCTTTTTCACCTGTTAGCTCATTTCTCTTGGGTTTTGAACTTTTAAATTCACTTTTATTTTGTTTTCAGATCTATTATTTTATTATATTGTCATGTTTGCAATTTATTGTTGTGCCATTTACTTTTCTAACGAGTGCCACGATTTTGGGTGACTGATGCCATGACATAGCTGCTTGTTGGTAAGGGGAAGGCCCCGGAAGTTATTAACACTGTTTAAGCCGGTGCATCAAATAGATCCACGTCCAAGTTTGTGGATTTTTAAGCAAAGGTTTTTTGTGTGTGTATTGGTTAATTTCCGTTGGGTTACAGAATTTTTTCAGCTCTGAAATTTAGTTGCATATTTACTTAGTTACATAATCATTATCCCACCCTGGTTTTTACCCCCACTTGTCTTCATTATTATCTTCTGATCCTTGAATGTTCTACCACTTATTCATCTTGTGGCAGTAAACTCTTTATATCTGTCTGACTTTTCTATGGTTTTAGCAGTTTTCCTCACAAAAGTGTGATTACAGTTGTTTCATCAGTAAATCTGAATCAGTGTGAGTGATTTTAGATGTGGAGATCATTTTATTTTGTAGTGCCAAGTTGGCTGGTCTTCTGGGATTGGCACAGGATTATATCTGCAAAAATTTAAAAAACAGGGTTCAGAAAATGGATAAATAGATGAATCTAGTCAGAACTGAGAAAGATGTTAATTTATATACTGTATTATCGTGGTATTTCCCTCTACTTGCCCTTTACCTGTTTCCTCAATGGTAAGTGTTCTCGTCAAGTTCCTTATCAGGTTGGTCTACTGTTGCACTTTAAGATGAACACACACACATAGATAAACACACACACAGACCCTAACCACAACAGTGCCCCATGAATGACACACACACACGCTGATTAACCCTTAGCACTTTAAACCACACAAGTGCTATAGGAATAACAGCCTGTCATTCAGCACTTCAAGAGACTTGCTTATTTTCGGCACGAACAACAATACGATGTTTTAGTGATATCTCAGACCTAAATATTACTTTTGGTCTACAAGAATACATTTAAACATACAAAGACTCAGCACTCTTGACTATAGGCCATTCATCAGCCAAGAATACCTTCTTTATCGTATTTGTCCCTTCTATTGAGTATAGCGCTCTCACTCTCAGCCTTATAAACCTCGCAGCACAGAAATAATGGCAAAAATCCGGCTGTCACCAGGTGCTCAAAGAAATCTAACTTATTACTTCAATCACTCTAGACATTAAGACAAAGCATTGAAAGTTAAAAGCAGCATGGTATTTATTACAAGAATAATAATAATACCACAAGAACAAAGAATACTAGAAAATAGGTACTGATAGGAAAGTCTGAATATATATAGTCTTTAGAAAAAGCTTACGAAAAAGTTACAGATGACAAGGATGAATGTCCCAGGGAGGCGTTTGATTTAGCAATTGATGTTCGTGATGCCTTTCTGACGACCAGGGCCGTCTTCGTCCGTTCCTCTTCTTCTTCTCCTTCTTCTTCTTCTCTTCTCCACTGCTTCTCTTCTTTACTTCTCTCTATCTTGCTTTTCAAACCAAGGCATATTTATTATGAAATGTCATGCCTTGGTTTCACAACACATGCACCTGATTGGCTGGCTGTCAAAACGATTGATGAATTCATTCACTGTCCGTTTTCCCACACAACAAAACCTTTGATGTACTTTGAGGTATCAGCAGTTCTTCCTGTCCTGGGCTGTAAACCAAACTATTGTGCCAGATGTCCATCTATTAAGTAATCAATAGCCTGAGGTACCAGCTCAGCATTCTTTCCCAGGCTATAAACCAAATTAGCACTAAGCTATGAACAAAAAGTAAGGTGTAAGGGAAGAAAACCTGCTTTAATTTGTCTTAGTTCATCTGTTGTCTTGTCTTGAACAAAATCTAATGGAAACCAAAATGTACAGATTTTATACACCATAACATATACTACTGTAAAACTCTGCTGCCTCCTCTTGAGCATAAATAACCACTCTGGTAAATGTAATGCTCATTGAATTTACTTTTTTGCTTTTTTTGTCCCTCAAAACACACAAGGCACAGCTTTGATTCAAATCCCACTAGAGGAGTATACACTTAGAGCAGAAAGAATTATAAAAAAAAACAACATTTTTTTCGAGTCAGAATTTGTGTGTATCCATTTAGTTAACTACATCCAGACCAGAATGTTTTGTAACTAGAAGAAAGTGTGGCATACATTGTTTTTTTTTCTTTACATGGCAACAAAGTCTTTTTTTATGCATTTCTAAATGAGCTCTGTTAACAATCTCTTGTTTGGTAGCAATGATAGCTACAATATGCAGTTACTAATGCTTCTTTTTAATGGTCTGTTGCATGAGGTGTATTTCTACATACCCTAGGCTGTCTTCTTTTAAGTAAATCATAAATCTCCATGGTGCCTGCTCTCTTTCAGTAAAATATGCAATTTGCATACGTTGTGATGGAAACCGGGGTGTGTCAAATGAGTGAATCTGCGTTTATCAAAGATACCCCCTTTTTCGTGCCACATACAGTAAGTTAAGACTCAATACCATTGGATAACTGAGTTTCAGACCTTTTCAATGATAGTTGTCAATGATTGGTTACTTGCACTAAATGTTATAACCATGCATAAAAGACACAGGAAACAAATTGCTTATGCACATTTTTACACATTGTTATACACAAGCTCATGTGAGACAACGTGCGGATTGTTTTGTTGGTGTGAATGTAGTAAGATTTGTAGTTTTTATTAGGGAACAAACTTTTCCATCTACAACTTTGTGTATCCGCACAAAGTTTCCATTGAAAAGCCCTTTGATTGAATGTCACCGGCCATGCATACTTTCATGGGGGACCAAGCTGATTGTAATTTTATCATACTGTGCCACACTGCTGCCCACAGTTTCACTTGGGGGCTTCTGTCTTCACCCTCAGCCCACTCCCCCTTCTCCCCATCGGTTTTCATTGAATCTATACAAACTTTCACAAGGGGTCTCTTCGAGTGTATCTGTTTTTATAGCTGGCATCCCATATAACTCCTTGTAGTTTCTGTAATAAGAGTATATGTTTAATATGTCACTGTGCTCTGTACAAATATTGTATAAACCTATTTTTCTTTCTACTGACATGCACAGCTAATACAAAACCAGATTTAGTACAGGGGCTAATCATTTAGAACTGCTAGGCAAGCATTAGAAGACAACACAGGGACAAATGCAAAATGGGCAGTCAGACTGATGACTATTGTATAGTATTTCTGTGTGTCAGTCAACATGAAACTGTATCCTCTTTGCCTTGTTTGGAATGGCATGATTCACTGAAGTGGGGGCCTGCACATGAAGATAGAGTATAAAGTCTTGGAACATTGCCCAGCACACCTTGGAAGCCGACAGACGGATGGGAGATATCATCTGATCCTGAAAATCCTTCCAACACAGTGACAAAAATGGCAGACTTTACGTTCTTTATTTATAAATCTAATATTTTCGCAGTTAGAGTATTGAAAACCTGTTTACGACCTTCTAAATAAGTTTTTTAACATTATTAGAGCCCTCTAGACATGAAATAACACCCTTTAGTCAAAAGTTTAGACAGTTCATTGTGGAATCGTCGTTGCATGTCAACATGCTATGATTCCTTCTCGGACACTACACCTTGCTCTTCCATTTTCATACAGTCCAGTATGGACTAGAGTCTTTGCTAAACAAATTCAAAGCAGCGTATTTCGTCACTTCCGAACAAAGACTGTAAAGTAAATAGAGATTTCTCCTGAGGCAAGCGTCGAAAGTCACATGACTTTAGAAACGTCATTAGCAGGAGTATTTTATATTTTGCCGGTTTGTCTTTTGGCATTGCATAGAATGCCTAGGAAATGTGTGAAATATTAATCGTTTCATAATTTGACATCCAATTTTCTATATATTGCCTAGGCATAAAGAACTAATTCCAACAAGGGAGCTAGCACCCCCTGCTGAATACAGTTGTTCATGGGGAAACCCACTGCTCCCCCTTCCATGTATCATGCCACTCATGTCACTCTGTCACGAGCACATGAGTAAAAAAAAAAACAGGTTTCATCTAGTGTTTTGTTCATGGCATAATCCCTCCACCCCCCTTCTCCAAAGGGATAGACAATGCAGTACAATATTTTTATCATATTTCTAATTACACCCCAACTGTGAGGAAAGCAAAAACTATTGCAATTAAAAATAGGAAATAAAAAAAAAATAACAAGAAATAAAAAAAGGGTGGACTTTCTACAGAGGATGACAAGAGTGCATGGATGAAGCAAGCGTGATTAAAATTTATGGCGGGAAGGATGGATTATACTATGCTCATGACACAGTGATAGCCACCTGAGACCCAAAGGTGGCAGAGAGACACTGGTTTAGGTGTATGCGTGATGTGTGTGTCTAGCTCTGGGGGCCTTTTCCAGGGCTGTTTCCTGCTTGACACCCAGGGCTGCAAGCAAAAGCATTGTCCCCAGCACTTGCAGAAACTAGTATGATAATGTATGCAGTTTTTTCCAGATATCAAATTTAAGAAAAAAGCACTGAAAACAAAAAAATAAAAACAAACTAAACTTCTATGGAGCAACTGCAACAGACAACTGGAGAATATGTGTGAAGTAAAGCACTAAAACTCCAATCTATTGTATAAAATGTAAAGATTCACTGTGTCTAGTGGTAAACAGAAATTGCTTCAAGGACACTTCTGTTGCTCCTAAGTGGTGTGTGTGTTTGTGTGCATACTTTATTTTTCTAAAACGTAAAAATATGTAAAACTGCAAATGTAAAACTTATTTTGAGAGATTGTTTAGGTGCATGAGACTTAAATGTTTCCAAAAAGCAACACAATGCTTCCAAACAGGAGGCTATGGCATCTAAACTTGGTCCAATGATAGCTGACAGATCAGGGCACAAAACAAACTTGATTCTAGGGCTGTGCATCATACATGTCTTGATTATAAACTTTAAAATCCAGTTTTTTGGAGAGAAATCCATGAAGCAACAATTTTTTGCGCTTTATTTTTAATCATATAAATACTTTATTTTAAAAATTCGGAGCGCTGCACTCACTTCTCTTTAGTCATTGGCAGCTCCTTTGTTATATAAGCAGAATCATAGCCGTTTACTTTTGGGTATGCTATTTAGGCTCAATAATGGCAAAAGAGTTAAGTAGTGATCTAAGATGGGTTTTTTTCAAGGGGAATAATGCAATTATAGTCCAGCAATTTTTTATATATATATATAATTAGAGCAAATTGTACTATGAGCACCAGACTCTACAGGTATTGATAAACAGAGTTGTCCACTTATGTATTAGTCTCTTTCTAGTTTTGGAACACCCTCAGCTAGGACCACTGAATGAGATGACCTTTTCATCTACAGTATGTGAAATAAGCAATCAATATAATGTTTAACCCATAGCTATAAATGAACAGCTTTTGAATCCAAAAACTCTGAGGTTATGGTATTGAAAGAGATTTCCACAGTGAAAATGTCTTTGGTGTGCTATGAGTATTACTTGTATTTTGGAAATGTTAAATGGAATAATGGGTTATTTTACAGATTCTTTAATATATGTACAGTGGAAGTGCCTCTTTTGTTCCTTTTCTTTGAAATATACCAA
>JANRMT010028174.1:97921132-97986542 GCA_026402145.1 Polypterus bichir lapradei
GTCATGAAAATAAAGAAAACACATTGAATGAGGAGGTGTGTCCAAACTTTTGGCCTGTACTGTATATACATACACACACGCACACGCACACACACAGTGAAACTGTGGGTCACAAATGTCTCGGACCATGTACAAATCGGGTTACAACCAAAAAGTTTACCATACTTTTGCATCTGTTCACGACCACACACTCGGGTGACGAACAAGCCTTCCCTTCCGGTTCGTACACGCCGATGATTTCTGCACGTGTTCAGTCTCTCCCTGTGCAGCAAGAGAGAGCGAGCGCGAGAAGGCAGTTAAAGAATGCACCGGGCTTGTTTTTAACACTAGAATTACCAGAGCCTACGAAAAAACTCGTAAATCCGTCCCACCTTAATCGCTTCTTAAATCCCTTCACACCTCTCCGCCAGCATCCTTTGTCCTCTAAATGTGCTGATAAAGAGAAGCTAGAAGCAGCCGGCTATTCCATCCCCCCACCAATTTAGAATGTGCATGAACTTCTCTCAGCTCATGCCTTGATTGAGTATCTGGGAGTGAAGTGAGGTTTTAGAGTGGAAATAATAGATCGTTATTTGGAACACACGCATTTCATGTCTGTTCCGTTTCTACAGTAATCTGTGTAAACACATTGTTAAAACAGAAACGTTTTTTATATTCTAGTAGTAGATGACAAAATGTAGGCATGAAGTCCAAATATAAAAGAAACACTCTCACAAAAGGTACAAATCTAACACAACAATTGCGCTTTTATTCAAAAATATAACTGCAGAACCAAAAAGCCGCCTTAACATGCGACATTGACAGCCATTCATTATGACTGCCTCAGTGGCGTAATAGATTTAAGGTGGGACGGATTAACGAGTTTTTTCGTAGGCTCTGGTAATTCTAGTGTTAAAGAGACTGCAAGGTTAGTTTTCTCTGTTCAAGGTTTTCTCAGTGTTGTTCAATGTTTTTACATTTAGTTTACTATTACACTGTGCATTCTATGGTATAATTAACTAACTATTTTTGTGCTTAAACATCTTAAAAAATATATATATTTACATACAGTTTGTATGGTCTGGAATGGATTAATTGTATTTACATACAATCCTATTGGAGAAATTACTTCAGGTCATGACCATATTGGGTTGCGACCAGAGTTTTGAAACGAATTACAGTCGTGACCCGAGGTTCCACTGTATAGATATATAGATAGATATAGGGTGGTCCAGATCTAATTATGCAATTTTCATTACGCTATATTTTATTAAGTTTATTGCATAGAAAATCACCCGAAAAATCCCGGACTATCGAGAAGTGTGCAAACTGATGACATGAAGAATTGTCTTCACACTGAACTGGAATCGTCCCCGCATAAATCAAAGTCATCCAGACGATCTGGATCTGCATAATTAGATCTGGACCACCCTGTATATATAGATATAGATATATAGATAGATACAGATATATAGATTGATATAGATATAGCTATATAGCTATATATGCTGTATATTTAATGTGGCATCATGCTGCACAGTGCAATAGTGTCACTCCTTGATTCTATTATACTGTCTTTTGTATAAATTCACCATCCATGGTGAAGCAGTTTCTACCCCTTAGCACTCTTGTCACACAGTTAATTCCTTCCTGGACTCAAATCTATAACCTTAAGCTGATCAGCCCAGTTATGGAGTGGAAAAAAAACTAAGTTAATAATCCTGTAATCCATCAAATAACTATTTTCAATGTTGATATGAGACAACACTCCTTACATTTAAAGTTTATACTTAATGAACGTGGACTTTAAGGTAGGGTACCTTTAATAATATACTGTAGTTGCTATATACTAAGATTTGTAATACACTTAAGGAATGGATTTCGGCTTTCCTGTATTATAAGCAGTAGTAGAATTTATCCTGACATACAGGCAAATCTGTTTTTAAAGTTATCAACACAGTCCATAAAAATGTGTCTTCTGTCAAATAATCGAACAGCTGATTAGCTTAAGTTAGATATGACATCATTACAGATGTATCCTGTTTAACAATAATTGAATAAATGCTCGAAGATAAACTAACGGAAGGAGCAATTTGCAACGTCCTGAAAGAAGCAGACATTCATAGAAATGTTGTCAGTTGTATGACAATGACATCAATTTTAATATTATGTATTTAAATGACTTTTAATATTGTTTAATCCTTAGTATAACATATAATTGGAATGATAATCTAGTTCATTCTTGTCATAAGGAAGGCAGTCTTGACATTCTAAAGAGTAGGAAGCAGTCCAGTACTTTAATGGTACAGTAATTGCACTTAGTGGATGAAATGACAGGCTCATGGTCTTTTCCGTTTTGGCTCAGTGTCTAAGCAACTGTTAATAGATTGTATTTGGTGTTTTTGTTAGTGTTGGTTTAATTTAATAATCTGGGAAATATTATAATACAAGGTATTTTAGAAAATACAGCAAATGCTTGTTCTCATTTAACTGATATCTAATCCAGCAATCTCTTTCAACTTATTCTTAAAAGAAGGCAGGGGTGTCCAGTTCAGCAACATGGCTGAGCAGTTATTTTAAGTCTGAATCCTTTACATAAAGAAATACATACATATTTTCTGTCCTAAATGCACTTTCTCTGGTATTTAAGGTTTGTCTGAAACTTATGTTCAGTGTGTTGTCATCTTATATAACTATGGAAAACTATAATAGGCATGCAATTCTTTAAAGAAGAAGTGACCTAATTTTTTTTTTCAAATGTACTTATTCATCTGGTGCTTTTATGCATAGTTACTTGGAAATCGCAATTTCTGAGTTAACAATTTTGACTTGGTAAATGTAATAGCAGTTAAACCTCACTGCCACAATGATGCGTATTAACTTTTTATAACATTAAACATAACAACGACCAATAGTTTCTTGTGAATAAAGAGAGGAACACAGAAAAAAGTTTGGGGTAGCCACGCTGTATACTTGAAGATTTGGATAAAGAGCAAAAAAATCATCAATAGGTCTTTACAGTCTTCAGTCCAAAACAGAACTGATTCATTGCTAACAATATGGAGTTTCTACAGTTGGTTGAAGGAAGTGACGTCATTGGCCCACAACCGTAAGTGATGTCATCAGGCCCGCAACCAGAAGTGAAGTCATCAGGCCCAGAACTGGAAGTGATGTTGACAGGCCCAGGCAGAATTTCCCTCAGGTGGTCTACAAGAGAAAAAGAGAAAGGGTTAGTGCACACTGCCACCCCACTGGTTCAATGTGTTATATGTAATGCTGTATTTATTGTGTTCTCAAAATTGTCACTGTATAAATAAGGGTGGGTTCTTTGAGTGAGCCCTGCAGTAAGCAGTTTGTTCCAGCCTTGTGCCCAGTGCTACTGGCATGTATTTCACTCCCTTCATTCCTAACTATGGATTACACTGCATGAATTTGCTTGATTTACATGGAATCTGACAGTATACATTGACAAATAGACCTGTCAATATTATTATTCAAAATATGTTTAGGGCAAAGAGAAAGTATGATCAAAAGTGTAATTTGGAATGGTGACCCATAATGGAGAATTCTTACAAAGAATAAACAAATACTGATTGAATTTAGACAGCTCCACATACATATGAAACAAACCATTCAGTGGAAAAGCAAATTTTACTGAAACAGATATTCTCAGAGAGATGCTGAGAATAAAATCTGTCACTTACTGAGTTGAACACTTTATAAAATATAAAATACCTTCATTTATATGTTCCAGTATAATTCAATTTCAAACTTTAAGCAGTGCAACCTCTTCAAATTTCAAATGTTTATTATATCTGACTTTTCTAGTGAAAACAGCAGTCACAGGGCTGCCAGATATAATGTCATGGAGTCAAAAAGAACCTAAACTAGTTTGACTCAGACCATGACAAAAATTCCTGCTGATTTTCAATACTGCAAATATATTTCCCTCTAATATAATAGAGTCCACCTAACCTAATAATTGAAGTACACATGTTATTTTATTTTTCTTATATTTGTAGATGTAGAAATTGTCAGTCTGATTCTTTTTTTGACTTTTTGTCTTGTACCAATCATGTATATGGCAATGAAATCTTGGAAGCTTATCCGGCTTTATTGGTTGTTCATTGCATCCACCCATTTTCTTACCCGTATGTATCCTGTTTACAGCTGTGGGAAACCTGCATACTCTGCTCTGGCAGTGCCTGGGCTGGGGTCTGAATCCAAGCCCAAGCATTTCCTTTGAGGTTTTGACAAGTTCTCTCCATGTCTGTATAGGTTTTCCTCCCACATTGTAAAGAGATATGAGACTGAGACATGTCTCAATTATGTTAATGTAGTTTTTTTTTCATATTTTATTAGCATTAATTCTGTCTCATATCTTATAAGTACCAATGGTGTAATTTAGAGTTAGTCAGCCTTGTTTGAATATTAGGTTGCTGACTATGCATGTTAGAAAAAGGCCATGAAAGTTGTGGGAGATTATCGTCACTTTTACTTTTCCTTTTTATGATTTTCTTTCAGTATTTTAAAGGGACAGTTTACGATTATCATTCAGCTTATAATTTTGGTGCCAGTTACCTGGCAAAAGTATTTTTTTCTGTTTTCAGGGAACCTGTTCAATTTTAACATATTCAATAGATGCCTTTTATACTGCTGTCATCAGTATTATTAGAGCATTGCTGTGTCAACGACTACAAAATGCTGCTGACATACCACAATCATACAGAAAATATGTATTGAAGTACATATTATTTTAGAGGATGCCCCTACAATCCACAGAGTAAGCAGGTTGTGGTATGGGGCTTCCAGGCCCAAATCGTCCTGCTAATCAGACCTCCTCAAAGCTACCCACAAAAATATGTTTAATTTTTGAAAACAGAAATACACAGCCAATAGACAGATGGGCAGAATAATACATGAAAACTGTATAAGTTAGCTAGTATGCAAAGTGCAGTGAAGATTTCCATCATGAAAAGAAACAGAAAATATCTAAGCCGTGCTCAGAATACTGTAGCAAGCAATTGGCATAGCAAGCCATTGCCAAAGTGGTAGAGAGAGAGCTGATGAAATGCTACCAGTGTCATCATCAATGGAGCAAATCAATTTAGGTGACTGTGACATCACAGTGATCTTCACATAAAAGGCTTCTTGTCTTTATTCTCCCTGGTCACATGTTTTCATTGCAGACAACCACAAATTCATTAATAAAAAACAATCAATAATTTTGCAGTGCCAGTTCCAGAAACACAAGATGGCCCATCTTCGCAGTTCAGACTGCCTTGGGGTAATCTTATGGCATTACATGTTTGAGAGCAATTGGTGTGATATTTAAAGCAAGAAGATGAAGTTCTTGCCGGGGGGGAAATTTTTTTTTAAAAAGAAGTCTTTTCAAAAACCTACAAATTTAAATATAAAAGGAGGCTTTCCCCAAAGACTGTGAGCTGTTTTTCATGCCAGAGGGGTTAGGTATTATCATAGTCAGATAAGAATAGCAAAGTGTTATTTTACCAGAGCCAGAACACAATGGTGAAAACCAAGTTTAGTCAAAATAAAAGTATTGAAATCAAGACTATTTAGCGACACTTGTTCACTGATCAAATCCATATTTTGGACAAAGCAGCTCTTGCACTGCATTGATACTTATTAGTGAGCCTTTGTAGACTCACTGAAGCCAGACATATAATATAATTTTGCTTAAAACTGGGTGGGAACAATTAGTGTCACTTTTCTAAACTAATCAAACGCCTCATGAAGCCGGTGCTCAAAGTAAAGATGGTGATTTTGGACTGAAAAGAACGGTGGCATTTTAGTTAACCTGGTCTGACAGAAACCAAGCTTCTGATTACAATGAACTGTCTACAGTTGAAAAGGGTCCCAATAAAACCCCTATTAGGCATATGAACGTGGGTTGCAAGCACAAAGAGCACATTGCATATTTTAAAAATAAGCATAACCAGTTGGAAGGGAAAAACCTTTCTGTAACATATTCTACACTGGCATTGAAAGACATTAATAGATGAGTAATAAACATGAACAATATGTTGTCGCAGGTACAGTGTGTGCTCTCTTTTGTTCAGTTACAACTATAGTGTAGGAGTTGCTATAAGCTTCATAGAAGTGGCAGCTATATTCATGAAAATATGAACTACAAAATGTGTATCTGAAGTACATATTGTGTCACATTCTGTCAAATTGAGCGGTGTTAAGAGAGCAGATTACAAAAAGACCCAGAAGAAGTAGATTTCAGTGCTCAAAACACCTAAATCAACAAATCAGCCTAATGGTACAATTAAAGCATGATGAGGCATACACAGCAACCCATTTTTTGATTGTACGTCTAAATGAAAAAATAAATTAAGCTAACATTACTCTCTAATTAGAAATGCAAACATGCCATACCAGAATATAACTGTGACATTTAAACACGTAGTATATCCAAAGACCACAATCTAAACTCTGTGTTGTTGTTATGCCATATTTACAATATGCAATAGTCAAAATGACAGAAGCACGTTTCAAACAATGAGCCAGGTAGTTGTGGTGGTCTACGTGTGTGTGTCTGTCTGTCTGTCTCCATGCTCATTTCAATGTACAAATTAATTATTAAGCTTCAGTTACCTTCTGCTACCGAGCCCCTGAATTGACAATTTTATCATTTTATTTTCTCTCAGCATGAAGTCTTATGTTAATTTTTTTTTTTTTGCTCCCTTTTTGAAACCCTGTTCATGTAAGTTGCACAGACTAGTGAAATTGAGGGCTAGCGTTTTAGAAAGAAGCCCAGTGTGTGTAAGCCTTTGCAATGCAGGATTTTACCTCTAACCAAGACAAACATTTTAACGGGTTCTCCCCAGACATGTATTCTCATATGGGAATCACATCTGCCCCCGCGAGACTAAGTTCAACCAGGTAAGATCTTTTAGAAACCAATAGCAGCTCCTAAAATAGAAATGTGACACACTTAAAATCTAAATAAAGAAATGAAATCTTTCTCAGGCCAAGGAGAAAAATGTATACATATATAAAAACTCAAAAATTAAGCTTTCTAAATAAAAAAAAAGCTCTTGAACCAAAAAAATTATCTGAAACACAAACAATTTTAAATTTTGCCAAAAATAGGTTACCCAACTCTTTGAAATTTAATTGGGTCTCCAAAACATATCTGGTGTATTAGTCTCTGCGTCTAGCAGTTAGTTAGCCGGGTTTGAAATACAGAGGAATGCTTATTTAAAGCTTGTCACGGGACCAATGAAAAAAAACTGTTAAATACAGAATGAATGTTAAATGAAGGAAATTGCTGCTAGTTTGTCAGGATGAGATTAGCTGTGTTTAGTATTTTTATTTATTTTTTAATTTCACATGTTATTTTCATGATTAGTATTGGACATATCCTCATTTGTTGAATTATTAGTTTTCCTTTTTTTGCTTCAAATTGTTCCTTTTCATGAACGCCACTGTGTTGTTCATAGCAATTGCGCAGTTGTTAAACCACTGAAGCCTGATTGCAATTTGGCTTGTGTAATCTTTCATTTGATTTTTAAAACCACAAATAGCCTGTGTTCAGACTTCAGCTCAATTCTTTTTACAGAAGTGTGATTAGATAAAAATGGCAATGTATCATAACTTATCAAAAAAGATTTATACTTTTCATAATGACTGTTTGAAATCAGTTCTGGAAAATTCATAGTAGACAGAGAAGAGTCTCGCACCATCATTATAAATGATCTCCAGACACTGACATTGTTTAATTACACCTGTAGGTGGAGACCCACATGCCATTGTTAATGCAGAATGGCATACTGAAGAACTCTAACAGAAAGCTTCCTTTAATCAGGTCCAGTTACATAACACATTTGAATATATTTTAATTCTCGTCAATCAGCTTTAGATAACTGGATAGCATGTCTCTAGACTCCTGGTGCTTCCTGTTTTGTTATATGGTTGCAAGACATGGATGCTATCCAGTGACCTGAGACAAAGACTGGACTCGTTGGGTACCACAGGTTTGACTTTGTGTCAAACAAGCAGTTGCTCACAGTGTCCCAAATGAGGCACATTACCTACCTTTTCAGGGAGTATCAGTTGCGGCACTTACAGACATGTGGCGTGATTTCCCGAGGGTGTTTCGGCTCACAGGATCCTCGTTGTTGAGGACCCAAGAGGCTGAACCAGGCCAAGGGGATGCTCATGTAACACCTGGCTACAGCAGATAGATGGTCATTTCTGGAGAATTGGACTGGACTGTGTATCAACATGGGGGTTGCCAACCAGGATCGAGAGCTGCTTCGTCGTATGGTGGGTGCAGCAACACATTGTACCAGCGCATGCTCCCCAATGAACCTGACCTGATTTAGATAAATGGTAAAACGCTACTGAATTACTATTATGTAAAGTCCCAAACTAGTTAAACGTATTAAAATACCTAAGGACAAAAAAATAACACATCTCATGTGTAAACTGTTGAAATGTTTTATATGATCTAATTTTATAAAGAAAAATGTGCTGGTACAAATGAAGTCAGGATGTCTCAGTTTAACAGGCAGGCAGTTTGAAGCACTTTTCTGTTTTCCCTTATGCATCCAAAACAAATCTGTGCATTCACCGCTCCTGTCTCCTCTGTTGTGTATACTGGTCTCTCCAGCAGTGAAAACTGCACTCAAAGCAACAAGTATGATCTTTAGTTTACGCTTATTTTCCTTTCCATCATGAAATGGCAAATTTTCAGATATCCTGTACTGAAAAAAATTTAAGTAGAGCGTTGACCAGCAACTGTGTGTTAGGCTGCAATTATCTGTTTTTTTTCATGTTATGCATGTGAGGCACCTTCAGAATAAATATTTGTCCACACGTATATCAGATTTGGATAACTCAGGACATTAATTTGAGTATTCAAAAAAAAAACAAATTTAAATACTAGGCAGAAATTAGAATAAAGCCAGTTTAAAATGCAGTGTGAATGTAGCCTTAAAAACTCACCTGTGATCCGACAAGAACTTTGTTTTATGTCAACAACAGCATCCAAAAAAATGTTATATGTGGCAAAAGATAATATGGGAACATAAAATTAGGGTGCTACTGTAAATGTCTCTTTTTTGGCCCTCAGGCTCAGCTGTTGTGGGAAGGGTGGCCACAAATTCTGCACTGTGCCACCATGTTTGTCGTTATTAATAGTGACCTTGGCAGCTGTTTCATCAATAATTGTAGCTTTGGCATAATAATTTTAATCCTTAACAGCAGTATTTTTCATGAATGAATAGTAGTGATCTTGAATGCATGACTGATAGATATTGTTGATCTTTGTCAATGGTCCATTAACAATACCCGCCTTGGCAGCTTCACTTTAATCAACACTGTCTGTATTGAGTATGGATGCTTTTCTTGTGTCTGAATGGGTTTTCTCCAAGTCTTTGGGTTATATTATTTGTTGTCTGTTATTAACCCAATAAGTGTGAGTGTGCAGTATATGTGTACATAAGTGTGCCTTCTATAAGACTGGTGTATCTTGCAAAGGCTGATTCCAGGCTTTGTGCAGGATTGTTCATGGGTAAGCTTCAGCTGCTTGAGATCCTGTAATGGAAACGTTACTTCAGAAAATAGATGGGATGATACAGGAGTTGTTGATTTTGTCAATCAGCCAAACAGTTTAGGTATTAGTGAGTAAGATTTCTGAAATGAGTGCTGTTTATTTTTTTAACAATCAATCAACCTCCTACTCTGGCACTCCCATCAGCAGTTGTTCATGCAGTTTTCAATATATCTTATAATAAATTATATTAACATCCAAATTATATTAAATAGATAATGCCTTGTTCCAGATAACCCTTGGCAAACATTCTAATCAATTTTTGAAGAAAAAGTTATCTGTTCAGAATAAAACCACAGTGTGATGAATATGTTCGTGATTGAAACTTGCCAAATTATGAGGCTTAATCATTACCTTATCCAACCTCATGCAGCACACCTACTTAGTAGCATTATGCTTCACCCAGTAGCTCAAAGTGTTCCTGTAACTGGGACATTTAATTTACCTTCAAGTTGTGATGTAAATGCACTGTATGATGCCACAAGTCCTGACGTGAGGTTATTGATTTTTTTCTATGAATAGTTAAACTGGGTCATTAATATCTCAAAATCCCACAAGTAGCATAACAACTTTGGCTACTTAGTTATAGTTGGAATGTGATGCAGTGGTCACTTTAGCATTTTCTGGGCTAACATGTAAAAAGGCAGAGTTCTCATTATTCATGAACTCAAGACAATAGTGATATTAGACTGAATTGCATAGTGGGCTGAAATAAAGACTTGATGCAGTGGTTAACTTAAACACTAAATAAAAAATCTGAAACTTTAATATATCTATGAAATATGCACCATTCATAATTTCAATATGAAAAAAGTAACAACATCTCACAGAAGTTAGGCATGACACCAGGTCATCACTGCCTCATGTATTTCAGGTAGTATATCATGCTACTCATATCTTGTACAACCTTATTAACAAAGTATATTCCTTCACAGCACACTAGTAATGACAGTAAAAATAGATTGCTCTCTATAAACAATAATCACCATGTGGAAACGACATACATACGCTAGCATCTGTAATTCGTATCTCTCAGCAGTGCTTTTAGTTTTAAACTGGTCCAGACTGGATGCAAAATGGAATGGTTATGCATAGAATCAGCTGATTAATTTCTTTATTTATTAACTGTAAATATTCAGACAATTCTATTTTAAATGCAAAGAAATACAAATGACAGGATATATTTGTAATAAACAGTCCATCACCATGGGCATAGGGCCTCCATATGAATTTCATGCACCTTGACTTGAGTCACCTAAGTGGGCATTGCTACTGTGGAGAAGATCATTTTTTCAACTCGATTTTCGGTTTGCTCCCAGTCTGTTGTGTGAAAATGATGATGTCAAATGGAATTCTGTTTATCCAACACTTTTTACATTTTCTACATTTTTTTCTTTTCAATAATGAACTGATTTGTGCACAAAGACTGCTGATGGGTTTTTTGGGTGAGACCCATTTAATTCGGCCTGTAACACTAAGACACTTGAAAAACTGGGCAGATATGCTGTTACTGTGGAAGCGAAAAATACGCTGAAGATTCTCACTTTAAATGATGGCTAAAGGAGTCAAAGGATAGGCAAACAGAATAATTAGATTTATAGTAATCCCTCCTCAATCGCGGGGGTTGCATTCCAGAACCCCCCGTGATAGGTGAAAATCTGTGAAGTACAAACCATATATTTGCATGGTTATTTTTATATATTTTTAAGCCCTTATAAACTCTCCCACACTGTTTATAAATATTCCCCGCACAGTTATACAGCATAAACCCTTTTTATTCTCTTAGATATTAGGTAAGATTCATTGAAATTATTATGTAAACACACTGTTTATATACAGTAAAACCTAAATATTATTTTAAAGATATCAAGCGTCTCCGATATCACATATGTTATAGCCATTACGATAGACAGGCCACCAGCAATAAATACGTACAATGCAGGAAAAATTGTATACAGTAAATGTGTGTACAGTGACACTAAACGTACGTACATGTAATAAGTTCTGTACGTAGAAAATTAATTATGGTTACTCACCAACAATGACACGATGACTTGTCCGATAACGATGAGTTTAATTTTACTGCACAACAAAGGAGAGCGTTACAGCTCTTCTAAAGGAGCCTCTTCAGGCGATTGTGTAGCACCACCGTTGTTCTTCTTCTGGCAGTCTTCAATCCAAATCCCTAAAGCAGATTCCATTCGGACTACCGCCTTATTACATTCACTTACAACTCATTTTGCGCCCTGCTTAAAAGGATACTGCAGCCGTAGATCTTATATTCTTTTCCTTCTTTTTAAATAAAAAGAATTGTGGGCTCATTGATGCCGTGATGGCGTCCTGCAGCAGTGTAGTTTTTCCCTTCCTTCAACATATCCAAAACTTTTACTTTTTCGGCAGTCGTTAGCATCTTCCGATGGTGCTTGGGCACAGCCCCTGAAGCAGTAGCAGGAGCAAATCGTTTTGGAGCCATAACGAAGGGCTTGACAATGCACAAAGATAAACACAAAAGAGCACAAAAGTTAACTCTTTACACAGCAAAACACGTTGATGCTGAATGAGCGAGACGAGACTTCCTGGTTAACATAGTGGAATCGAATTCGGCGCTCCGTCGCTGAGCCAGTCAGCACACAGGAACTTAACTGCGTGCTTCGATTGGTTGGCTTCTCAGCCATCCGCCAATAGCGTCCCTTGTATGAAATCAACTGGGCAAACCAACTGAGGAAGCATGTACCGGAAGTAAAAATTCCCATTGTCTGCAGAAACCCGCGAAGCAGCGAAAAATCCGCGTTATATATTTAGATATGCTTACATATAAAATCCGTGATAGAGTGAAGCCGCGAAAGTCGAAGTGCGATATAGCAAGGGATTACTGTATTGCAATAAACAATAACACAGACTCAACCCAATTAAGTCAAACTAAGCTGAGCCCCAAACAAGCCAAAAATCACAGTTTATATAATCATTTCTTATCATGCTGACCTCGCTTAAAACAGCTCATTCGCTGTTCCTTCTGACTCCCTTCTGCAGCTAGCTTCCCAAGTTTTCATGGGAACCACCATTATCTCTCATATTTTGTTATTCACCTTCACTTTTTGCTTTGCTTATTTTTTAGTCGGCCTTTAGGTTCCCCCTCTTCTACTCTTGGGCTGCCTTTATCTATCATTCTCCCCCTTCTCTGTCCCTCAAGTTAATAATATATTGGTGGCTACAGCTAAGCTTTAATTAAAAAAAGAAATATGGCATGTGCCTTTTATTTAACTATTTGCTTGGTATGCCTGACTTGTATTAATACTTGCACTAAGGTTAATGCTTATAAGTTTTCATATCTATTTATGCTAATACATAAATATAATAATTTCTTATTTTCCATATTAATGGCACACTGATGCTGTTGTCTGGCAATCATTATCATGATGCTTTTGAAGCCACATAAATTACTACTTTTTGCCAAATCTGTAAGTTGCACACATTTTAATGTAATTTTGAAAATCACATTACCTGCACGTATATAGTATATGATGATCTCAGTTTAAATGCAATTGGTTACATAGGAAAGGCAGGTGAACATAATAAAGGAGCCCAACACTACAGCTCTATCTGCATTTTTGTTCTTAATAGCTGCATATTACTGGGCAGTGAAATTAATGTGTGATTATATATGTACATAAAAACTGCATATTTAAGTGTTTGTTACTGTTTTTTTTTAATTTTGTAAATCTGACCAGGCTTTCTTTTGAGAAGAATATTATAAATGAGGTGAATGTTCAAAATTTACAAATGGAAATGTTTGTGTCATTATCTATCTGTCATTCATGACTTGTGCATTATACTCATTCACAAACAGAAGTGTTTATGTTATTATATTGCTATCATCATTAATTTTTGTAAGTATTTGATGACATATTTGAAAATGCTTGCCAATTAGAGTAAATTCTGTAAATCTACTCAAGCATCCAGTTGATAGACTTGCATTTGTTTCTGTATCCTACATGTGCTTTTTTTCTGGGCAATTACATATTGTAACTCCTCACACTAAACTCAAGAGGAATGACAATTTTCACATTCATCTTTTAAAAAGGAAAATGTATTCACTTTCTGTCACTAAACTTGCAATCGTATTGAAGAATACTGAGATTGGAATGTAAAACCTCAGCTGCAGTCACAAAATAATTGTATCTTTTAAAAAGCACTGCAGGCATCTGATGCAAACTTTTCATCTTAGAGGCATAAAAACTTTGACATATCTATTTTTATATTTTGCCTTGGTTGCCCAGATTTCTTTTCAATAGTCTTTCTTTGCAAAATATTGACAAATTAGAGAATTCTGACTTGGGCCAAGCACAATGACCATATCAACCCTCAGCTAGCTTAAATTTGTAATTTCCTGTAATATTAAATCATCTTCTGACTCTAAATCTACCCATTAAAGTTAACTTTCTAAGTTCTAATTATAAGGAACACATACACTGATTAAATTTTGTGACTGCTAAAATCGAGCATACATTTGCGATTTTGACACAATTTTAAGTTTGATTTACAGTCACCGTCTGATGTTCTGCGTCTGTCCAAATATCAGCTAAATCGGCAGCTGTTTCAAGTGCAATGTGAGAGAAATTGCTGTCATGTTAGAAATATCAGTAGGCTTCTTGTAGTGTGTACTGTCTCATGAGCTGATTTTCTAATATCGCCACCAATTTTCATGAAATTTATTGTGGGTTGCAGGTTGCCGCCATTGGGTTGGGTGTCCCCATTGAACAACACTGCTGATGACATACCATGGCAATGTTGATTGCTTAAATAACTCACAGCAACTCATCCCAGACACTTCTCAAACTGTATGTAACACCTTCCCATTAAACCCAATGTTGACTTGTGACCCTACAAAATACAACAGTACAACCCGCGACCTATAGTTCAATATTTTATGGCCTAAAAGAATGGAAGTTGAAGAGATGAAAATTCTACAATGGATGTGTGGGTGTGAACAAAATGGATCAAGTAAAAAAAGGTATATTATGGGAAAGGGGTACATGTGGTAGTAAAGGCTATGCAGGAAATTGGATGTAAGAATTAGAGGGCCAGAAATGGAACAGATCCAGCCACACTGCATGACGCTGGAAAGGGAAAAATCCAGAGGGAAATCAGAAGATAAAATATCAGAAGATTCAATTTAGACCATACTCTTTTAAGACTCTCAGTTCTTTGGTCTTTGGCTCTAACAGAGCAGGGATTATATCCAAGTGCACTTTACATCTTCATTCACAGTATAATAATTTTGAGTTGCCAATCAATCTAACTTACCAGCTTCTATGAGGTGGAAGTAAACTGGAGTATAAGAAGAAAATTTGTGCATTGGGAGGAGTAGACAGAACAAAGTTATGCCGTGTCATATTGAATTGTGTTTGAGCCCTGTGATCACACTCTTTAAAACAACCGAGTCACTTTGTATTTAGGTAAATTTCTCAATTAAACAACCTTTATTGTACAGTATTATACAATATATAGCTTCTTGTCACTCCATACTTACTGCATTTTCTCAATTGTCATCCTATGTGCTTAGCATAAACAGTACAGATGCTCCCATAATGTAACGACAGACAGGAAGTCAGTGATTACAGTTAAAAACTGTGACCTGCACTTAACAGAGCATCTACGTACCATTTTGCCAGACTGACAGGAAGGCATGCTTTCAAGATTTTATCTTTCCTTCAGATAACAAAACAATGAATACTCTCCTTGAGCTGCTACTTGTGTTGCAAAACATTGCAGAGGCCCTAAGGAATACCTTACAAACTATATCGCCACTTGTCCAGATGTGTTTGCTTTTCTGCCAATAAATCCCTATTTTGATGTATTCTCATCAAGTCTGCCACAAACCAAGGCTGCTGCTGTGAGTTTTCACCTGAACATACAAGGGCATGTTTTCAAAATGTGATTTGTGTAAACTTTATTATACAGATGGAAAAATGTTTCAGCTATTGACAAGAAATTCCAAATCAGACTTACTGCTGTTTTCATCTTCTGTACACGCCAGTTTTGTTATTATAATAATTGAATATAACAAATTGGTATTATGCACTGTCAGTTGTTCTTTGTGAGAATTGTATTCCTCAGCATTGCTATTTAGTTTTTGAAAATCAACTGTTTGCTCAGTTATCTGTGTTCTGGAAGCACTATCCCAATGGGCTGTTGGTTACTTTGATATAAGCCTTGAAAATTAATAATTTTAGAAGTAGCCAGTGAGAGATGACAGAAAAGCTGTTATTTAGATAACCGTAACTTCATAAATAAAAGTCAATTATGCTGTTTAACTTTTTCTCCATTGTACTTCGTGAAAATGTAAGTTCTTTACATTCCTATTAAAATAAAGTTTCAAAACAGTCATTTGATGGAAAATACATTATCATCATTAATAGAAAATGTAAATATCTATTGTTATATGTCCAAGGTACTCTAGGTAGCAACGGCTTCCTTCATAGATTGAAGTGCAGGGGTTATGTAAAATGGATGGAGCAAGCAGGTTCGCAATGGATTGATAGATGAATGGAATATGAAAAGGTTAGGAACTGACTTATATATCATACATATAAGGAACTGGTTTGTTTTGTTCCCAGGCAGAATTGTGACCTGACCCCAAACTTCTATATGAAGTAATGTACACCACTCCCTATTTGTTGCTTGTCTATTGAAAGACATCTCAGCCACTTGGGAAATATTTTGGTAATACTGTTTACTCTACCAGAATCTGTGGCAGGGTGTCAAAGTCAGTTCCTGATTCTTATTTATATTTACATTTTCCCCTTTATCACAAGCACTTCTTTTCTGGATAATCTCTTTACTCTTTGCATTACTGATGTACAGCAGAAGTTATTTTCACTTTGGCATGACTGCGGCAAAAAAAAATAATAGCTTCTCATGGGAAATCCATAAACTCCTTCTCCTTTACCCTCTGGAAAATTTCTTTGTTTCTTTAAGTTACACTTGAAGTTTCGGTGTTACAAATTAGTGAATCATGTGACCCAAAGGTTCATAACTGGCATTTTGCAGTGTGACTGGTCCAGAGTTGGATGGCTTTGTTGATTTCTAATTGCCCTCTTCACAGTAACCAAGCCTTACATTATTCTCCTGACTGTGTATTTTGCCTTTTTCACCATCTCTAAATCTCCTAATGATCTTCTTTACTTGACTATGGTCAGATTTGCATTAGGAGGGAACTGTTTGGGTTTTGTGCTTTTTAATTGTTTAAAAAATGACTGCCTGTGGTATGTTCTTTCTGTTTGTTTGACTTGCACCATGTTTTCTCTTTAAATGACTTGTCTAACTCAAGTCAATTCTTACTGTTAATGAAACCTACAGTTTAATTCAATGTATTTTTAGTACTCATGATTTGCTATATCTATTTTTATAATTGTAGGGAAATATAAAAATAATTTTATGGGGTGGAGCTCTTCATTCTGGCAATGCTCTTCCTTCGTCTGTTTCAACACATCGATGTAAAATGTTTGGAGTTTGTGCTTTTATTCATTTTTCTGCCAAATTTTGGAACTCACTCTCAAGCAACATGAGTCAAGTACAATCCTTAGATTTATTTAAATCAAGTATGAAGACTTTTCTGTTGTAGCAAACTATTTATGAAATGCATATTTTATCTCCCTTAATTAAATATGTTCTTAGATAGCTAATTATTGTTTTGTACATTTTGGTATTTTATTTATTTTAATTATATAAAGTGCCTCAAACACATTTTGTGTAAATAAAATATCTTGAAGGGGATTAGCAATTCTCCATCCTTCCTTTTTTACCTCTTGTTTCCCCCCAAATATTTTATTAACACAGAGCTTTATGATGAACACAACATAGGGTGTAAATAAAGGCAAGACAAATGGCTTGCTGTAAATTTACTTATTATATAATATTTGTCAGCTGCTTAAAAAAAGCAAGCAATTAAAAAACAATTAGGGATTTAAAATCTAAAGAACCAAATGAACCAGCAACTATAATTAGATTCTAAGTTTTTTCTGTTTTTACTTCAAAAATATGTGTTATGATGAGAGAAGTGTTATAATATATTAGTCAAGCACAGATTACTGTAACAAAAAGTAAATTTAAAGCAAACAAAAATGTAATCCAATCAGAAACAATCAATTCCATATGGCACAAAATGAAGTAAAACTTGTGAATCTTAAACCACATTAAAAATCTTGACCAGAAAAGCGTGTTGATTAGTATTAGATTATAGATCTTAATCATCATCATCTTCTTTTGGCTGCTCCCATTAGAGGTCACAAGAGTGGATCATCTTTTTCCATATCTTCCTGTCCTCTACATCTTGCTCTATGACACCCAGCACCTGCATGTCCTCTCTCACCACATTCATAAACATCCTCTTAGGCATTCCTCTTTTCCTGTTACCTGGCAGCTCTATCCTTAACATCCTTCTCCAAATATACTCAGTATCTCTCCTCTGCACGTGTCCAAACCAACGGAATCTTGCCTCTCTGACTTTGTCTCCCAACCGTCCAACTTGAGCTGACTCTCTAATGCACTCGTTCCTAATCCTATCCATCCTCGTCACACCCAGTGCAAATCTTAGCATCTTTAACTCTGCTACCTTCAGCTCCGTCTCCTGATTTCTGGTCAGTGCCACCGTCTCCAACCTATATAACATAGCTGGTCTCACTACCGTCTTGTAGACCTTCCCTTTCACTCTTGCTGATGCCCATCTGTCACAAATTACTCCTGACACTCTTCTCCACCCATTCCACCCTGCCTGCACTCTCTTTTTCACTTGTCTTCCACAATCCTTATTACTCTGTACTGTTGATCCCAAGTATTTAAACTCCTCCACCTTCACCAACCCTACTCCTTGCATCCTCACCATTCCACTGACCTCCCTCTCATTTACACACATGTATTCTGTCTTGTTCCTACTAACCTTCATTCCTCTCCTCTCCAGAGCATATCTCCACCTCTCCAGGGTCTCCTCAACCTGCTCCCTAGTATGGCTACAGATCACAATGTTATCAGCAAACATCATAGTCCATTGAGGACACCTGCCTAATCTTGTCTGTCAACCTGTCCATCACCATTGCAAATAAGAAAGGGCTCAGAGCTGATCCCTGATGTAATTCAACCTTGAATGCATCAGTCACTCCTACCGCAGACCTCACCATTGTCACACTTCCCTCATACACATCCTGTACAACTCTTACGTACTTCTCTGCCACACCCGACTTGTAAAACCACAGCTCCTCTCGAGGCACCCTGTCATATGCTTTCTCCAGGTCTAGAAAGACTCAATGCAACTCCTTCCAAGATTCACTTTCCAAGATTCCATTAAACAATCTGGTGAAAAACTCCACTGCCATCTCTCCTAAACACCTCCATGCTTCCACAGGTATGTCATCTGGACCAACGGCCTTTCCATTTTTCATCCTTTTCAAATCTGTCCTTACTTCCTCCTTTCTAATCCGTTGCAACCTTTTCTCTCTTTGTTCTCTTCATTCATCAGCCCCTCAAAGTACTCTTTCCATCTGCTCAACACACTCTTCTTGCTTGTGAGTAAGTTTCCACCTTTATCCTTTATCACCCTAACCTGCTGCACATCTTTCCCAGCTCAGTCCCTCTGTCTAGCCAATCGTTACAGGTCCTTTTCTCCCTCCTTAGTGACCAGCTTCTCATACAACTCCTCATATGCCTTTTCTTTAGCCTTTGCCACCTCATTCTTCACCTTGCAGTTTATCTCCTTGGACTCTTGTCTACTTTCTGCATCTCTCTGACTATTCCACTTCTTCTTTGCCATCCTCTTCCTATGTATACTCTCCTGTACTTCTCTATTCCACTACCAGGTTTCCTTTTCCTCCTTCCTCTGTCCAGATGTCACACCAAGCACCCTTCTTGCTGTCACCCTTCATCTGCTGTAGTTGCCCAACTGTCTGGTAACTCTTCACTGCCACCCAGTGCCTGTCTCACCTCCTCCCTGAACCCAACCTTGCAGTCTCCCTTTTTCAACTTCCACCATTTGATCCTTGGCTCTGCCCTCACTCTCTTCCTCTTCTTGATTCCCATCGTCATCCTACAGACCACCATCCTATGCTGTTTAACTACACTTTCCCCTGCCACCACTTTGCAGTCTTCAATCTCCTTCAGATTGACTCTTCTGCATAGCATGTAATCTACAGCATCTTCTTCCACTCTTGTACATCACCCTATGTTTCTCCCTCTTCTTAAAATACGTATTTACCACAGCCATGTCCATCCTTTTGGCAAAATCCACTATTATCTGACCTTCTTCATTTTTCTCCTTGACACCATACCTTCCTATAGACCTCCTCGTCGCCTCTGTTCCCTTCACCAACATGTCCATTGAAATCCGTTCCAATCACCACTTTCTGTCCCTTGGGTACACTGTTCATCACTTCATCCAATTCACTCCAGAAATCTCCTTTCTCATCCATCACACACCCAACTTGCGGGGCATATGCACTAACAACATTCATCATCACACCTCCAATTTCCAGCTTCATAAACATTAGTCTGTCTGACCCACTTTTCACCTCCAAAACACTCTTGACATACTGTTCCTTCAGAATAACCCCTACCCCATTTCTCCTCCCATCCACACCATGATAGAACAGTTTGAATCCATCTCTGATCCACCTGGCCTTGCCCCCCTTCCATTTAGTCTCTTACACGCGCAATATATCAACCTTCCTTCTCTCCATCATATCAGCTAACTCTCTCCCCTTACCAGTCATACTGCCAACATTCAAAGTTTCTACCCTCAGTTCCACTCTCTTTACCTTCCTCCTCTCCTCCTGCTTTCGGACACATCTTCCCCCTCTTCTTCTCTTTCTTCGGCCAACAGTAGCCCAATTTCCGCCAGCACCCTGTTGGCTAACAGTACTGGTGGCGGTCGTTGTTAACCCGGGGCTCGACCAATCCAGTATGGAAATTTGTATTGTTGTCCGCATATTGATTTGGCAAAATTTTACACCGGATGCCCTTCCTGACATAACCCTCCCCATTTATCCAGGCTTTGGACCGGCATAAAGAGAAACACTGGTTTGTGCATTCCCTGTGGCTGGGTTTTAGATTATAGATCCTAATATTGAATTAAATTATATACAGTATGTGTTTAGCAGAAAGAGAATTTATCCATCATTATAAAGTAGTGCCATTCTGTATCTGCTTTCTTGTTACATGTAGAGTGGCATACTTGTCCAGTCCAGTCTTTTTTCAAACAAAATTGACTCCCAATAGTTAAATGCATCTGTTGTAAATAAATTTCATCTCTTTCTGCATTTTCTACTTTAGGTAAAATTTTACAATAGCAAATATCCAGCCCACTATCAATTGTAATATTTTGCCAACAGCATTATCAATCTTGCAAATATTGTAATTGAAATGAATGTGTACAACTTATCTCTACCTCCTATGCCACACCAACTCCTAATCTTGCCTCCTTAAATTGGGCTACGATCATCTCTGAAATTAAGAAAAAGGCTGGATCAGAAAATTACAGCCACTTTGACCCTTCAAGAGACACAACTGGCACTCTTAATCTAGAATATAAGGCTGCTTATAACTATATCACTTTATGTGACTTTTCTAGATATTTTCATTTGTAGCCTTCATTTACAGAATCAGTGGCATGGTGGTGTAGTGTCATTGCTGCTCCCTCGCTGTAAGACCAGGCTTTGGTTTTTGGATCCTCCCTGCAAAGAGTTTGCATGGGTTTATGTGGGTGCTCTAGTTTCTTCCCACTGTCCAAAGACATGTAGGTTAGGTGAATTGCAGATGCTAAATTGGCCTAATAGTGTGTTTGGTGAGTGTCTGCATGTGTGTGTTTGCTCGGAGATGCACTGGCATCCTGCCCTGGATTTGTTTCTGCCTTGCACCCTATTCTAGATAGAATAGGCTCCAGCATCCTGCACAGCTTTGGTATGGATTAAGCGGGTTAGAAAGTGACAGTGATGTACGTAATCTTAGTGAGCTGAAGGGAGTCAGCATTTTGTTCCCATGAAGCAGATGCATAATGTGACATGCTTAGTGACCCACTCCAACTAGTCAATGACTTGCTCAGATATAATCTAACAGGTTTCATTTTTTCTTCATAATGCATTAATGAGAAATAAATAACATGGGTGTTTTGGATCTCGCAAACAAAAGAGAAGTTTGTGTGTCAGGTGTCTCAAATTTTACTTCACATGAAAGAAAGGAAAAACAAAACAAGGGGCAAATGCTGCTTCTGTTAACCCTTTCAACTGAGTTATTGAGGTCAGACAGCTGGTTATTAACTGTCACAATAAGGGGCGAGCAAGACTTCACTGGAAGGTTGTCACTCTGTCATAAATTAGACAGGCCCAGTAATTTTCAGTCATTTAAGCTGACACAGTCTGATGTCATGATCAGCAACTCTGACTTATCCTGAGCATGTACTATTATGTCTAGGTCATGTCCCACTTCTCCTACTAGCAGTATTTCCAGCTGACTATCTGCAGCAGCATACAACCTCACCCCTTTCACATTAATTTTGCCCTATTTTTTAGGGAGGCACAGAATTTGATTTGGCAGTTGGTCCTCATTCCTGAAATTATATTTACACCTTTCAGACTTTTCTGGTTTTTGTTTTTAATTTTTTTTCACACTTATGATGTGCATTATAGCTTTATGCTTGCCTTTTTTCATTTTGACTTTTTCCCCCAGTATCTCTTGTATGAGCTTTCATGACCAGCCATTGGCTTTTGTTTTTATTGCATAAAGATATTGTATACAGAGCCTTAACAATTGGCAAAACATACACATGGAAGAAAGTATGAAAATTTAGTGTGTAGAGTTTTATTACTTTCCATTAACTTTGAAATACTCATTTTTTAATTTTTATATTTAATGGTTAACAACTTTAAGGCAGATTCTTCTGTCATTCCAAATTTTTTGAAGAATTAGGTAAAGGGATTATAAATATCCCACATGGTAATTCCCAATAGAGAAGAAAAAATAAAAACACACACATAAAGAATGTATGACAGAATTGCAGAGACATTAAGATGCTGTCCACCGTCTAACTGTACAATAACCCATTGATCGTCAATGCAGACATTTGAAGCAAACCAAATTAAAGAGAGTATTTTTCAGAAGTTAAAAGGTGTAGAAAAATTTCCTGTGCATGGCTTGAACTAATTTGACAGCAATAGTGTTCACAGAGAATAGCTTTTGTTGGGTAGAAGTAGGAGGAAGATTAGTGATGAGGTGAAGTCATTAACAATATTTTTTTATTAGAAAGTTGTGAAGATGTAGGCTGATGCCCTTTTAGTGGACAAGAAGCACCAATATATACCAAAGACATTTATAAAGTGTAAGTGGGTGGCCTGCTTTAACTTGCATTAGCAGGATCTGCGTGAATTTTCTGTCAATGTGTTTAAATGCTGACCTCTTGAGTTGTAGTCCAGTTTCTGTAGCATTTGCTTGCAATCTATAGGCCTACCCCTTTTCTATTAGTGGGGGGGTCACATTAGCTTTGGTAGGAGGTGAAATCTGTTACGGAACAAAAATATATTTGCAATGATAGTATTAATAAAAATTAACTTGATTGAATTTGTATATATCATTTAATCCAATATTCCAACATGCCAAACCAAATTGGGCATATTTACTAGTTAATATTGCACTAGCTTTTACCTGGCTGAGTTGGCTGTAAAATTCAATTTTGTTGAAAATTTCTGTCTGCCTATTTAAGAAAAGTCATTTGCGAAATAGTAGTAAAAGACATGATTTAGTAACTTAAAAGGAAATTGAAGAAGTTTGGCAGTCAGTGGTAATAACAGCAATTTGATGAGCATTGTTACGGTAGACGTGATGCCTGTGGAAAAAAAGAACTACTGAAAAGGGAGAAGAGAGTTGTTAAATAGGAAATCGGTTAAGAACAGGAATGGGTAATAACAAATTTAACAAAATAAAAATTATACTTTGATATTTTTTCCAGCGTTTCACAAGTGAAGAGGTAAATAATACATTGTGTATCAGTAGCTGAAAAGCATTTTAAATTATTATTAAATTGTTTAGAAATTATAGAGCGAGATCTTTATATATAATATGCTACCGTGGCTGGCTATTTGCCTGTCCAGGATTTTAAAACATCTGTAGCTCGCAAATAGTTTGACCTATTGACCTGCAATTTGGTACAAATATACTATGCAACACCTACTATCTGCTTTCGGGGTGATGATTGACCTCCAAGGTTATTCGTCTTTTTATTTTTTATTTTATTGTAGAATCAATTCTCGGCAATGGCCAGCAGGGCGGCCATGTGGCGCATCAGTATGGGCACCGTTCTCATTCCCTACCACCTTCACCGTCACATTCCCTCCACTTCCATATCTTAAATCATTCCTGAGGCAGATTGAAGACTCAAGTGCCACCTTAAGTGAAAAATTAAGGAAAACGTACTAAGTAATTGCTACATAAACACTGACTTAATCAGTTTTAACGCGAAAAGATGCTGACAAAAGAAGAGAAGAAGCGGGCCGCTAGGGTGGAGAAAAGAAGACCTCCTCAGAAAGCAGCAAGCACATCAACCTCTGAGCAAACAAATGCTAAACGTACAGAGAAAGTGTATGAAAACTAGGAATGTTCAAGTCAAGTGTATTCACTACACGTTATCATGCAGTGTGCCGTTACTGGTATGGAATAATGACTTAAACTAAAACAGTGAAGGTACTGTACCAGGACAAGTAATATCTAAAGTTCTTAGATATCTATGATTAAACATTCAAATTCTTGGCATCTATTTTTAAGCATTCACTACAAATTGGGGAAAAATCCACAAGAGCTGGATGTTAGCCAACAATGTACAATTACCCCCCAAAAAATTATTAAGGGTCTGTTTTCAGGTATCACAGGTACATTTAAAGAAGCAGTTATGTCCTCCATGACCCCCTGGTGTCCTAAGGTGAGCTCTTCGAGCAGTGCTGGGCAAAGGCCTTTTGCAACCTAGGAGGTGGGGGTGGCACCCCTCAGTGTCCATCCATAGCAGGTAGTCAACAGTATTAGACTTCGACAACTGGGGGTTCAGATGCTGTCCAAATTGCGTGTCCTTTCAGTTACATAACTGAGGCTTCTCTGTATACATAGCTTGGAATTTACAGAGCACATGCTCCTTAACGTTCAGAAACAGCACTCCCTGATGGATACACTGTCTCAGGCTGTAATTACCATTCAGATTTTTTTGGTGCAGGTGCTCTGTGCTGCCCATGTCACTCATACTTAAATCTGCTACCATCCTGGAGTGTAGAAGTTACCCACAAAGCAGACGAATAACGCTAACTTGATTTTGATATTCATAATGTGTATAAACCATGAAAGAGGGCCTTGAAAATCATTCCGTCTTTTCGAGTTTTAAGCAGGAGATGTCCGAAAAATTACCGTAGGATAAATAGCCTGGAGTGGCCCACAATCATCGTGATATCGCTTTCTGATCCTTTGATAATGGTCTTCTCAGCATTATGAAGCAAAATTAGCAAAGTATTCAGTTGTTCACCCCCAATTAGTTGGATTTAGATCATCTTAAGACAGCTGCTCTATATTATATTGTTTCAGTAGCAATCTTGCTTAGGTTGAGATGAAGCAAGTGTTCAGACATTTAGTGTATGTGTTTGGCTGAAAAGCTAGTGGTACAAAGTTACTATTTGCAGCAGTCACGATTGTCCACATACATTGTAACCACCAGAGAGTGTCTCAGACCCCAAACCTCCAGACACATCAACACAATTGCACAGACACAAGTCCCAGGTTGAAATAAACTCAAAATACAGCCAAAACTTGCTTCTTTGCACAACAATAGTGATATTTTTCTCCTTACTGCTCTATATCCTCCTCCACTCCACCCTAGGCAAATTTTGTCCTCTTCTTCCTCTAACGATTCCAACTCTCTTGGGTGAGGTGGAATGAATTATTTTCATGTTGTATCTGGGAGTACTTCCAGTGACATGATATTGCACCAAGACGGCACGTCTGGGTCAAGAATAAGGCGCGGACCCATCATACATCAGGGGCCGATTTAGAAATGCTAATTCAAATGCATGCCTTTGGACTGTGGGAGGAAACTGGAATACCCAGAGGAAACTCACATAGACACAGGGAGAACATGCAAACTCCATGCAGGGAGCATCCTGATCTCCTTATTGAGAGGCAGCATTACTATAAGTGTGCCACCATGCTGTCCTAATGGTAAAAATAATAAATAAATTATAGAACAAAAACTGAATTCTGTCTGTTACAGCTGGTAAGTTATTTTCCCTCCATAGAAGTAGTTGTAATTGTAGTAGTACATGTAGTGGGGGCTGAACGGACTTTTGGCTTTGGAACCCATGAAGATTTGTTTTTTTTCTCTAGCGTAACTGGAGTTTTTTTTGTTTTTCTTTTTTTTTTCTGTCCTCGTAGGCATCTAACATTATCTTTTTCTTTGTTACATACTATATAATATTATTGCCCAATGTTGGGATTGGCTCCAGCAGCCCCCCGTGACCCTGTAGTTAGGATATAGCGGGTTGGACGAGGGATGGATGGATGCCCAATCTTGTTTGTGTTTTATATTAACTTCCTTTTTATTTCATCTTGTAAAGCACTTTGAGCTACATTGTTTGAATGAAAATGTGCTATATTTGTGTTGTATAGGTGGTGTTGTAGTAATGCCAATTATTGATACCTTATTGGTCCAAATAGTGCCTTTGGTGGGCTAGTGATAGCTAATAGCAATAAAATCAGACTGTTGTTGAGAACTATTTGAAATGATGCCTGAGAGAGATTGTAAAGAATAGATTCTGCTTCTTCCTCTAACTCTTCTATTTCTTATATTTGTGGGGAACCAAGTGCTGACCTAATTCTTTTAAGGATACTTCAGTTTTGCTAAGCAACAAAAAACATTTATTAGAAATACAACATTGTCTACATTGATGTATTGCTTAGCACTACCACTTAGAACATGGTGTACATATGGGTGCAAAACTGGTGTAACACAAAACAGGGAGTGTTACTATCTGGGAGAGTTTCCTAGTTCTTTTTGTTCTTAGAATTTTTTTTCTGCTATGTTATGAGTTCTTGGGGACTTCATATGTTAGGGAAAATGAATACATGGGTGTTCTATGTTATTATTTATCTATAAGATAATATAGTTTTATTATTTATTTTTAAGCACATCATGTTGCCGTTTTGTCACTGTGTTGCTTGGGCATGCTGTACTGTTGTTAATGGCTCCCAGAAGGTGATGTGTGTTACTCCACAGATGCTTGACTTTACAACTCCACACAACATTCATTGAAGCATCTGAGATTCAGGATCCACCAGTCAAACTTCAGTGTAAGCCCTTAAGGACAAGTGCCTTTAGATTTTTGATTCACAGCAATTCTGGTTTTGGCTTCTGAACAGTCTAGAAAGGTTTTGGATCAGGTTTGAGAACTGAAGCCTCTGACTACTGGAGCATGAGCATAGTTTATCACTGTAGACAGTATTCAAGCTGCTAAAGTAAACTTCTATACAAAGGTCAATACCAGGATAGAGATGTGACCTTACATGATAGCAGAGATAAGAAATTAAGATGACAGAGCAATTTACTTCAAGCAGCTTTGCTAGTGAGGCATGTAATTTGAGAAAGCATGAATAATGTATTATTATATTTTAGTATGCAATTTATAAAATATTTTTACAATTATTTTTAATAATAAACACTGCAATCAAAAGCACAATTTGTGCTAGGCTCCTCTGATCTGTTATCGGCTTTACTATGATGTTTCATGCAAACATCTATTGAAAGGTCTGCAATGATTAAATGAAGAATTAGGAAAATATAAGTTTTCAAATAATACACCTAATACACTCAAGTACCTGTTAATATTTAATTAAGCACAATAAGTTGTACTTGTGGCAAATGGGAACCTGATTTCCATAGCACGTCCTTCATTCTACAGTTGTTTACCCTTAGTAGTAAAGGAGTGTCACTGTTAAACATCTCAAAATTTTGACAGGTGTATGTCCCACCCCCCTGGCATTTCCGGTACCCAACTGATGCCAGCTGATTAATGGGGCATTTCCCCACGCTCTGGGTCTCGGGGCATTGTCGGGGCAATGTTTGACAGGCATCGGACCTTTTTGTCAGTCGTCCGAAAGGAAATGGTCGGCCGATCTTGGCCTTGGTCCTAAAAATGGGCTGGTCAGCTTTTTAATCTGAGACGGACCTTCGGGGACCTGTAAGGTGTCAAAAGGTAAGTCAGCAATTGGGCAGAGTAGGCATCCTGCTCCTATCTGTGTACAGAGCCGGTGTGTTTACAGAGAGTATGAGTGACAGACCCAGCGAGAGGATGTACAAGAGAGTTTTAGAGAGAATCTATTACAGAGGCAAGGAAACCTGGCAGTACAGCCCAAACACACCATAGGCATCCCGTTACCTCACCCCCCTTCCAAAACCATACCCTTTATAAAGTAAAACAAAGTAGTAGATACCAAGGTGTCTTAAAAACAACTTTATTGAATGATTCAAAAAAAGATACAAAAGTGGCTTAAAACAACAGGTTTTATTGAAGCAAAATTCCAAACATAGCAAAATAAGACATGGTCTTCACTTTCAGAGTTACAGTCCCTCCCTTTCAAAGATCCACGAGGACACTGGGAAAAAGATCTCTCAATTAATGTATCAGATAAGGAGTGGAAAATAGCAATGCAGAGAATTCATTTGAGCTCCAAATGCGCAAAGCATACAATTATTGAACTCAAAATTATATGTCGAACACATCTGTCTCACCTAAAACTCTCCAAAATGTTTCAAGGGCAAGATCCAACCTGCAAACACTGCAATCAAGTCCCAGCTTCACTAGTTCACATGTTTTGGGCCTGCACCAAATTAACATCATTCGGGACCAAAATTTTTAATTACCTTTCAGACAGCCTTGGTCTCACAATCCCTCCTAACCAATTAACAGCTGTGTTTGGTGTTCTTCCAGATGGGTTTAAAGTGGAGAAGGACAAACAAACTGTGATTGCATTCATTATACTTTTGGCACGCAGACTTATTTTGCTAAACTGGAAGAATCCTAACTCTCCTCTTTTAAGTTAGTGGGAAACCGATGTTTTATACTATTTGAAATTGGAAAAAATCAAATACTTAGTCAGAGGACCTGTACAGGTTTTTTTCAAAACATGGCAGTAATATTTTAGAATAAGTTCTTAAAGCACAGAGGAAGCAATTATTTCTGTATTTCTTTTTATTCTCTATTCATCTCTATTGGCTTAACAAACTCATCAATTTAGGTATGTTTACAAACCTTAAGTTTTACTCCGTTGGCCATGCTCTGTCTCTCAGGGGTGGGGGTCAACTGTTCTCAAGCCTACTTTTTGTAAAAATTGATTGATTTGTATGGAATGATTGCAATAAAATTAATAAAATTTCAAAAAAATAAATAAATAAATGCAGAATACATTCTCACTTATTCCCATGAGAAATATATTTTGCTTCATCCAGTTTACCCTAGCCTTACCTATCAGGAGCAAGGTGGTTTTCCAACAAGAATCCACAGCTAACCAGTCTTATGACGATCTAAATCCAACTAGTAAGGATTGAACAACTGAATACTTTGCAGATTTTACTTCATAATGCCGAGCAGATCAATATCAAAGGATCAGAAGGCAATATCACTATGACTGTGGGCCACTCCAGGCTATTTATCCCAGGGAAAATTTTTGGACATCTGCTGTTTAAAATCAAAGCCCAGTGGTTTTGTGTCCCTTTGGGTTCACATAAACAACAAACGTGACTGGTCTGACAGTGGTGCTGTACAAGAGGGATCAGAGCAGACTGTACTTTGAGGAGACTCGGGTCATTTTATTTGTGCAGCAAGCTGCGGGAAATGTTCTGCCAGTTCATAGTTGCCAGTGTGGATTTCTATGCTGCAGTCTCCTGGGGAAGTAACCTGAGCTCAAAAGAAGGACAATGCCTGAACAAATGTATCAGAAAGAGGCAAAATTGGATGCCATCATGAAAAGTTCCCTCCAGAGGCACTCTCTTAGAGCACTTTCACCAACAGGCTTATTCCACCACGGTGTGCTAAGAATAGGCTCGGGTGTCTTTCTGCCTACTGCTGTCAGTCAGTTCAATGCTTCCACCCGATGTACTTGTTAAGTTTATTGATTGATTGATTTATTGGCTGTATTATATGTCTTGTGAGTCTGTATCCTTATATTTTATGTTTATGCTGCTGTATATATTTGAATTTCCTCATGGGATTAACAAATCTTATCTAATCTTATCAAATTTAATGTATGTGAGATTCTTTTTTTATTTTAAGAATTTCATTCCTCATTTATAAACAGTTATGATAAAAAAAAATTCCTAACAAAGAAACCTAACAAAACATTACCAAAAAAATCCATGCCTCTTACTCAGTTAAACTCCCTAATTTTTCTATACTACTTTCATTTTGTCATGCTAAGTTCATCGAAAAACACTAAAAGTTCAATACCTTTCCAGAGGTCATGTTCTGTTTTCATCTTTGAAACAATCTCCTGCCTTGTTCCCCATGGTTTATTTATCATATTTATTCAATTGCATTTTGGTTTTCTTGTCATAATTCTTTGTGTGTCTTGAATGTGCACCTTGCTGCAAAATAAAACAGCTTTACTTGTATTGTTTTTCTTAACTTTTATCCCATAGTACAAGTAAATCAATCAATATTTCATATAAATTGATATAAAGCACTCATAGGAAATGAGGTTGAATCAGGCAAAGAATGCCATTTTAGAACCTCGACTGTAATGTCGTGTCTCAGTAATGTAGATATGAAAGTAATTCAGATCACATCAGTGCATGTAGCTTTATTCACAAAGACACTTGGACATGTTACAGTGCCTTCCCTTGAATGTTAGAACTGGTAATAATGGACCTCTGGGAAAATATTTTCTCAGAAGACTCAATGTGTTTTTGCAGCATGTTTGCAGTATGTTGAAACGCACAAGACTATTGATGAAGATATATAAGAAAGGCTGAATAAGTAAAAGTTTGACTCTGTTGACCAAGCTGCACTGTGGGACATCCTGAGACTTTGCTGGATCCCCTCGAAGTTGCTGAATATTATTGCCGGCCTTTATACTTGGATAGTGCATAGTGGAGGCAGAACTGCATTTTTCCCAGTTGATTCTGGGGTCTTAAGATGTGCTCTTGCCCATGCTTTGTTTAATGTTTGAATGGACTGGGAGTTGGGCAGGATCGTGGGGTTCAGTGGCTGTGGGGCATCTGTTGGTGAAGAGAGATTCACTGATCTTGACTTTGCTGATAATGCTGTGAACTTCACTGAGTCAATGGAGGCTCTGATTGGGACTCTCAAGAAACTGAGTGAGGATTCTGAGTGTCTGGGCTGTGAGTGTTCAGGATAAAAACCCAAAAAAGATAAAAAAAAATCCAGGCCTTCAATGACCTCTTAGGCGCAGCCATTAGCAGTGTGTCTCTCTGCGGAGGGAATGTCGACCTCCTCAAGAGATTTAATTACCTTGACAGCGACATTCATGTCTCTGGTGACTTCCAATTAAGTCAATAGGCAGATTGGGAGAGCATGGGGGGGTCTTGAAGACACTGGAAAGATGTGTTGCAGTCCCGATATCTCTGCAAAAGGATGAAGTCTTTAGATTCCTGGTATACCTGAGATGAAGACTGGACTCCTTTGGTTCTGTCTCTCCTTGGACAATCCTTGGGCACTGCTGGTTTGACTTTGTGTTAAAGGAGCAGTTGCTCATGAAGTCCTAAATGAGGCACATTACCTGCATTGTAAAGGACCATAAGGTACAACACTATGGCCATGTGGCGCAATTCCCCAAGGGTAATCTGGCTCGCAGGATTCTCATTGCTGAGGAAGTGAACGACTGAACTAGGCTAACATGACACCTGTCTGCAGAAGATAGATGGTCATTTCTGGAGGGTGGGACCGGACCATGTGTCTAGGGGGGCTGCCAACAGGGATTCTGAGTTGTTTTGTCATGTGGTGGGTGTGGCAACATGCTGTACCAGTGCCTGCTCCCCAACCTAACCTGACCTTCTTTAACTAGTAACTTCCTCATTTTAAGTTACCCATCCTCAACAAAGTGCCTTTACCTATAATCTCAAGGGCTGCATACACCGCCCCCCCCAGCCATTGTCCCAAATGAGTGGAATATGAAGAGCAACTGGCCACAAAGACAGCCATGAAGACCAGCCAATGTTAAATGTGTCACTGTAGTCTGTGTGTTCCATAACCTTTGTACTCATATAATCTGCTTAATATATTACTTTTTCACGTGTCTTGTATATTTTACTTATAATTATTATCTTGATTTTGCATTGCTTTTTATGATACATTCCATATTTCAGCTTTCATTATTATGTAGTATCAGTTTGTGAGAAAAATATTTTTTGTGCTCTGCCAGAACAAACACTGATAAAGTTTTGTTCCCAGAGGTTTTCTATGTGAGTGGGAGGCTGAGGCATCCTGTTTAACCACTGATTGTATTATTGTACTAAAACAACCTTATTTTAAAGTTATAAAAAAAAATGTTACCACACCCTGTCATTTGAGACCCCACAAGTTCTGAGCTCTAGCCAGCCAGGAGTGCCACAGGACTTTTGAGCCCTTCTTCATCTTTTGTCCCCCAAGCTAAGTGCTGCATCTATATCTGTCAAATTTTATCAGTGGTTTCCTTTTAGAGATGAGGATCTGTATTCTGTCAGATTTTTTAATACAAGCTAAATATACAATTATTGTTAACATCATTATAGATTAATGTTGTTCTAGTTATATTGTCACAGCTGACTCCATTATGCATTTGAGGTGGCACTTTAAGCAGAACAAGAAGACAGTTTAGATGCTGTTATGAAGTTGTAATGATGGTGAATTCACTCCTTTAGTTGAACAAGTCACTGTGGATTAATAACCAAAAGTATTGAAGATGAATGTAACTATCCCATTGTCAAAGACACACATACACAGTAAGCAACTAGCTGTGGATTAATAACCAAAAGTGGTGAAAATAAAAGTAACCATGCCATTAGTCAAGACTCTTGTACAATACACAGTAATATAAAACTTGAGTTATGGTGATGGAGTGAACAAACCCTCAGATGTGTTGACCAACCAGTACAAAGTCTTCTAGGAACTATGTAATACATAGCAAGGTAAAAATTCTAATTGCAAACATGTTGTTGAAAGCATGTTCAAAAATACTACATGGGAATAGGTGTTAAATAATGTACCATAAAATATTACTAATCAACACAAGGCGAGAACAAAAGTAATAATGGAGGTAACGTAGTTTGTAACAAATGCTATTTCTATTAGTTAATGTGTATCTTATTTCAAGCAACAAAAATAAAATTGAATAAGTCATAAATAACAAGTTCTGCATATTACAAATATGGAACAGCAAAGAACATGCTGCCACACAGCTCCAAAATTCCTATTTCAGCACATAAAGTGTCTGTGAGAAGATTAAACATTCTTCATTGTGTATGTGTCCTGGTACTCCAGTTTGCCACCAGCCTCCCAAAATGAGAATGGGACCTTAACTGGTGACTTCAAATTGGCCTTTCATGACATAGTAGAGGTGTCTGCATGAAAGTATTCTTTAATGGATGAGTAATGCTATACAGGATCTAAGCCAGGATAAGCTCCAGCTCCTTGTAACCATCAATTGGGTTATGCAAGCTTGTTTGGTAGGATGGAGAGATACAAATGCTACTTAGTACTATATACAAAAGATAAAACAAATATATTAATAACCAAATATTCATTGTATAAAAAGTACCAGAAAAACTCCTAGGGAACAAGTAATGCACAGGAAAAACTCTATGTATAATAATAAGTGTCTTTTTATGTAATGGCTACCAAAGCATTATACTAGGGAATAACATGCATAATGGATATCAGTAATTTTATTAAGGAATAAGTAATTATGAGAAATATTAAAAATTACAACTTGCTTCCTTAGCAAGATCAGCTAAAACACACAATACACAGTGCTTAAAAACCGTATTTACATCCTTGTATATTTTCATATTTTATTGTTATGCAAAATTAAATCACAGTGGATTTAATTTGGCCATTTTTGCATCTGATTAACAGAAAAAGACTTTAATGTCAAAGTGAAAGCAGATCTCCACAAAGTAGCCTAAATTATAAATATAAAATACAAAATAATTCATAAGTTTACCATCTTTAATCTGACATATCTAAATGAACAGTTAATTTAGATGTCACATACTGTAATTAGTTAAATGGAGATAACTTGTTTGTTGTTAATGGTGATTTAAAGTGATTTTACTTTAAATATACCTTATCTGGAAGGTTCAATTTGTGTGAGTCAGAATCCTGATTTAACAAACACAATGGAGGCAAGATAACACTCCAAGCACCTCTGTGAAGACTGAATAAAAATTACTAGTCAGGGAATGGAGGCAAGAAAATATCCAAATCATTTAATATTCCTTGGAGTCCAGGTGAATCGGCCATTGAGAAATTGTAAAAGCAGGGCGACACCAAGGCACCGATGGTAACTCTGAAGGAGTTACAAGCTCCACTGAGTGCAATTGAGGAGACTGTGTAGACAACAAGTGTTACACAGGTGCTTCACCAGTTGCAACTTTATAGGAGAGTGGTAAAGTCACTGAAAAAAAAATCTCACTTAACATTTCGGCTAGAGTTTGCTAAAAGGCACGTGGGAGACTTTGACGTATGCTGGAAGAAGAACACAGTGTTTGGCATCAGCCAAGCACTGCCCATTATCAAAAACACACCATCCCCATGTTGATGCATTAGTTGCGGCAGCATCATGTTGTGGGGATGCTTCTCTGCAGCATGCCTTGGAAGGCTTGTGAGTGTAGAGGGTAAAACAAATGCAGCAAAATACAGGGAAATCCTGGAAGAAAACCTGATGCTGTCTGTAAAAAACCTGCACCTTGTGAGAAGATTTCTTTTCCAGAAAGGCAGTGCCATAAAGCCAAAGCTACACAGGAATGGCATTAAATAACCATGTTAATGTCTTGAAGTGGGCAGTTGGCAAGAATTGAAAGAAGTTGTTTATTATTAATCGCCATGCAAACTGACAGAGGTAAAGCAATTATGCAACAAAGAATTAGAAAAACTTGCAGTGTCCAGATGTGCAAAACTAACAAACTCAAAGCTGTAATGGCTGCCAAAGGTGCATCTATTAAATTCTGAATTGAAGGGCTGAATACTTATGTAATCAATGTATTTAGTGTTTGTAATTCATTTAGATCACTTTGCAGAGATCTATTTTCATTTTGACTGTATACTATTGTATAGCCAATGTAGGACAATCTTCTGCCTGGCCTAACATTCACATTCAGAAATGCCATCTACAGAATTTCTACGTTTTCTTTTACTAACAATTTTCGTAGACCAAAGGTCACAAGACATACGTCAAGAATCGGCCTTAAGATGGCACACTGTCCCTCACCACACCAACGTAGTGTCAATCTGACAGAAAACCTTTGCATTATGGGGCGGGCCTGAGTCCCTGATCAAACACACTTGTGCATCTGCACACTTCAGAGATCCTAGCCAGGAATCAAAGTTGGTTCTGCAGTCTGAAAGGGTAAAACTACCCGATGCACAATTTTACTCAGTGTTTCGTGTAGTTTTATTTATAATGAAAGAAATTAAGCTTTGTCCATAGCGAACCCATCTGTGGTAATGCGCTACCCCGTCCATTACCAAATTTAAGTTAAAGAAACCTCAAACTTAAAGCAACGGTATTTATAAGGTTAAAAGGAAGTGGGCTTACCGTTTCTCTGTAGAAGGCGCTGTGTGTCTGGGCACACGTTGAGCCAGTATAATGGCCAGTACGGTCTCCTCTGCATGTGCTCAGTTTTACACACCGGTGTCATCGCAGCCTGCCCAGCTCAGGTGGTTTAATGAGCGGCGCGCTTGAAAGAAAATGCCGACATTTGCTTATGTAAACTTGGTTAAGTCAGAGATGGGGATCACATATTGTAAATAAATTAATTTACTTACTGGTGAGTCGGCAACTGGTGTGCTTCAGCTCAGCATATCCGTTGGCCATCCATGGGTGGGGGGAGCGCTTAGGCACAGTTGTTGGGGGTGTGTGTGTAGTTTTTGTAGGAGTGCACTGTTTTGTTTTTGTAAATACACCATATTTTTTCCTTTTTTTTGTCTTTATTTCTGAAGTGTCAGTGCTAAAGGACTGTACCTAAAAGCCCGCCTGACACTACTGCATGTTTGGTTGTATAACACTCTTGTATATAAACTTGCACCATTCACCCTTCAATTTTTGTCTGTGTCTCATCTCTCCACTAATCCTGTTCGGTTCATAAACTATCAGATATCCAGAGTGTAGGTTGGGGCCATTACACTGCACGGGATATTACACTATTCAGCAAGAACCCGTTTTAAAAATATATGCACCTCAACAATAGTATGCAGAATCATCTTCATTCTAAATGCTTTATTCTCACATATTCTGAACCTTTATCATTCAGGGTCACTTTTGATTGGTGGTGTTGGTAGATTTCAGAAATGTCTGGCACTTTGCATTCTATTTGTGTGAAATGAGATCTGTCAGTCAGGGATTCCCACATGATTTTCCATGCAAGAGGTATGGATGAGCACATAATACTTTCCTTGCCTGCATAATCTTAAAGGTCTTCTTTCACCCTAACTTTCTATTCTTTTGTGTAACATTTTATTTGTAACTTTCTGATTCATTCTGAAATACTAAGTTACACCTTAAACAGTAAAAAGCATTATGTTGTAATTACGTCTTTCTACTTTATGCACTTTTCCAAAAAGATCCAAACACTCTTTATTAATCAAGCTTGAAAAGAATTTTTTTTGTATGATCCCAGGAAATAATTATCTTTTTCTTTAATAGAATTATGCAGCATTTGCAAAAGATTGTGGACTTGATCTCCATTCATCATACCTAGATTTTATCCTGCATAACTACAGAAGCAAATAGAGGCCAGTGTACATTATGGAACTCTTTTATCAATGTTCGGTTTTTAATCATTATTCTTCTGAAAAGCTGATTTTTCAGAAAATATTTAAACTCCCAAGAAAAAGCAAACATAAGAATTATGAATCCCAAGTATATCCATGTCTAACTTTGCTTAGGTAAGCAAAACCTGAATAAAGAAATGGTTAGCCAATAAAAAAAAAAAAAAAAAATTTTGAGTGATGCAGGAATCCATGCGAAACATGGTCCAAGCTGAGGTGCTCTTCTCCTAAATTTATCTGCAATATTATTTCAGTAAAGGTTATGAATCTTGTGAATCCAATCTTTACCTTTCAGGTTACTTAATATGTAATTAGATTTACTATTTGCTGTTAGAGTTTTTTTGAAAACTTTAATGTCAGGGTTTCCTGTGAGTCCTTCTATGAAGCATTGACATTCATTATAATACTGCTTTACAGTATGCAGGTTAGTATCAGTTATGATATCTCGGAGCTCTTATGATGCTGGTGTTGTGCTTCAAGCTTATTGACTTGTTTTATAAAATTGGTAGGAACTTCAACAATGCCACATAGCAACACAACAGGACCCCAAGAAAAAAAGACAAAGAGAATTGGTTAATTCTTCTTTTTCCACTTCCCCCTTTCCTGTTTCTACATGGAGTCAATGTGCTTGATCAAGCTTCTCCAAACAGCTCAGTCCTGCACCTCCTCGCCAGTCAAGTCCTTTTCCTTCAGATCCTCTTTTACTTTATCCATCCACGTCTGCTTTGGCCTACCTGGCTTTCTCTTCCCTTGTACTTCATTTCCATCACTCTTTCGTCCACATATTCATTGTATCTCCTCATCACATGTTCATACCACTTCAACCTACTTTCCTGTACCTTCTTCAATATCTCTCCCACTTTGTACTTCACACTTCCATCTCAACATTCTCATTATGGTCACATCTAATTTCTTCTCCTGAGCCCCCTTAACGGTCCATGTCTCAGCTCCATATATCATTAGTGGTCTTACGAATGTCTTAAAAACATTACCTTTAACCTTTGCTTTAATTCTTCAATCACACAATACTCCTGATGTCGTCTTCCAATTGATCTTTCCACACTGCACTCTATGGGTTATCTCTGCATCTAATTTTCCAACTTGGGCAGCCTCTAATCCTTGATGTTGAAATGTCTCTCCCTGAAGTATAACTTCTGAATCCTGATCATCATTAAACCTCATACTGTATAGTCAGTCTTCTTCCTATTTATCTTCAACTCTATATCTTCGAAATCCCCTCTTTATTCTTCCAATTTCTTCTGCACCTGCTCTTTTCTGGTGATACACAACACAATACCATGAGCAACCAGAGGGCCTGGTCATTTATGCCATGATTCAAAACATCCATAACCAGATCAAGGAGGTAAGGACTTAAAGAAGATGCCTGGTGCAGAACGTCCCTAACTAGGATCTTGTATGTAACTCTAACACTGCTTTTAACCCGAGTCCTCACTCTCATACCCTGGACAATCCTCACATACTTCTCTGGAACTCCTTTCCCTCTCATATAAAGCCAGACCTCTTGATGTGGCATTTGATTATAAGCCTTTTCCAAATCAATAAGCACCATATGCAAATCTTTGTTTTTCTCTATGCTTCTGTATCAGCAATTGCTCCATCCTGGGTATGATAGTAACCTGCATCCAGCCTTGCAATCAGGTCAACTAGCAGGGAAAACTTATAGGTTGGTGGCAGGATTGGCACTCGGGCCACTGTAAAAAAACCCTCATACTGTTCCATTCCATTCAAACTAATATGCTATGGAGGTGTCACCTGTTGTATGTTTGCACTCCGTCCTAATTTGGGATCCTCAGGTGGTTCATCGAGGGGTGTGTGCAGCAAAGTGCTGTATTCGTGCACGCTCCCAAACTCCTCCTCCTCTCAATCGGCTGACTCAATGCAAAGACTCTCCCTGGCATAAATCCAAACTGTTCCTCCCCTTTGGTTTTCTGTTGCCTATGCCTTTACACTTTAACCCGAAATTTTCATTGTGTGTGACATCAATGTTATCCCTCTATTGTTTCCACAATCCTGAATATCATCCTTCTCCTTATAAATGGGTATAATCACGCTGTTCCTCCACTCCTTTAGTATTCTCTGCTGTTCATAGATTTTGTGCATTAGATCCTATAACATATCTAAATTCTTCCAGTTGTTCCATCCATGCTACATTTGATGGGTTATCTCTGCATCTAGTTTTTCCAACTCAGGCTACTGTTGATCCTAGATATTTATATGTATCCACTCTTTTCAGTAGTTCTCCCTGAAGGCTAACTTCTGAATCCTGAGCATCACTAAATTTCATATAGTCTATCTTCTTCCTCTCTACTTCCTCTTTTCTGGTGCTACACAACACAATGTCATTAGCAAAAAGCATTCACCAGGAATATTGGTCTTTTATCCCATTACTCAACACATCCATAATCAGATCAAAGAGGTAAGGGCTTAAAGAAGGTCCCCGGTGCAGACCTACTCGAACTGGGATCTTGTCTGTTATTCCAACACTGCTTTCAACTCGAGTCCTCACTCTCACATACCGTACATATCCTGGACAATCTTCACATACTTTTCCGGTATTCCTTTCTCTTTCATGCATCTCCAGACCTTTTGACATGGCACTCTATCATAAGCCTTCTCCAGTAAACAACATATGCAGACCTTTTTGTTTTTCTTGATGCTTCACTATCATCTGTCTCAATGCAAAGACTGCATCAGTTGTTCCTCTTCCTGGCATAAAACCAAATGGCTCCTTCCTTACAACCCATGCCCAAATTTTCATTATGTGTGACATCGCTATCCCTCTATTGTTTCCACAATCCTGAATATCATCCTTCTCCTTATAAATGGGTATAATCACACTGTTCCTCCACTCCTTTAGTATTCTCTCCTGTTCATAGATCTTCTGCATTAGATCCTACAACATATCTACTCCCTCTTCTCCTAAACTCTTCCAAAGAAACAAAGCAAAGAGAATTGTTTAATAACTAATGATAATGATAACAGTCACACATTTTATTACACATTTAAATGGAAACAATATCCATAGTATGAAAAGATCCCAGAAAATTCTAAACTAAAATAGTTTCAGTATGTGTTAGTCTCACAAGAGGTAATAATACTTATTAAACATCCAAAATGAAAAAAAGTGTTCTTAGCATTATGTGATGTGGCAGAAAAGTAATGAGACTGATTTTTTTATTTACCAAAGTTTTTATTTTTTTCAAACATCAATGTTATCCCCTTCAAAGTAGTTCCCTTGGGCAGCTACACACTGATGGAGACGTTATTCCCACTGTTGGTAGCAGCGCTGGAAGTCTTCAACCGGTATGGTCTTCAGCATGTCCGTTACACTCTTTTGGATGTTTTCTAAAGTCCCGAAATGACGTCCTTTGAGGACATTTTTCAGTTTAGGAAAAAGTCACACGGACTGAGGTCAGGTGAATAAGGGGGCTGGGGAACCACAGGAATGCCTTTTGAGGTCAAAAATTCTGTTATGGAGAGGGCAGTGTGACATGGGGCGTTGTCATGATGGAGCATCCATTTGTCTGCAATGTCTGGTCTCACGCAAATGGCCCTTTTTCTGAGCCTTTCATTGTTCACTCAACATTCTTAATGTTAAACGACGGTCTGATCTCACAAGAGTGTTCACACGTTCGATGTTTTCATTGGTTTTCGAAGTTGAAGGCCTCCCTGAACGGTGTTCATCTTCAACTTGTTTTCTGCCTTCCAAAAATGATTTGTGCCAAAGTGTTAACTTTTCAAACGTCACACTTGCCAATTCTCCAAGCTTAACACAAAATTTAATGGCACAACGTTGCTCCAAATTCCACTGTTCCATTTTGCGTGACGCACAACCAAAACCACAACTTCGCTAATAGCAGTCACAAAAATCACGTAGTTAACGGAAGGAGTTGAAACTCGCACTGAGCTATGGGAGGGAACTGATACACGTGCTTTATCAAGGACAACAGTGCAGCATTGCCAGATCGCTTGCAGTGTTGCCAGTCTCATTACTTTTCTGCCACACCTCGTACTTTGAAATGATCTACATTGCTGCTTGCTTGAAGTATCTCTTTTGTAACATTTAAACCAAGGGTTCCCAAAGTGGTCGATATCGACCCCCTGGGGTCGATTTGAACTTTCTAGGGGTCGATAGTTTCAATAAAAAAATTGGAGGGTCAACGACAGCAAAAATAGACCCCCTTACTACTGCTATTTGTTTGTTACTTCAAAATATCTATGATTCCAATAGGTACCTAATTAAGAAGTAAAATAATTCAAAAAAACACTTTTTTGATAAAAACACATTACATACCAAACTTGCGAACAAAAAGGTAAAATGTGTCATTAAAAGAGTCACACGTAAGAATGAATGAAAATACATGTAACACAAACATGCAGTATCTGTGCATTGTCTTATCGAACGTATCAAAGCAAGTGCGGACATGAAAAACCGTTGTATGTCCGCTCTTGCTTGCGGTGGGACGAGACGACGGATATTCTATATTAGCAGAATCTATCAGTCTTGTACGGTCATGCTTTCATAAAACACTATAAATTGGTTCGTTTGATGTGACATGTACTTATTTGTGATTTGAACTTTGAATATAATTTTTTATTGAGGAGCAGTACTACGAAAAAGAAAATTGGAGGACACAGTTTATTTATTCGAGTAAGAACAAAAATCTTCTGTTTCAAGTATGTACATACTTTTTTTTTTAATCACAGGGGCTGTCGAAATTGTTTGTTAATAAAAGTTTGTATTTCTTCAGATAATAATATGACTGAACCAAAAAAGAAATGCAGACAGTACAGCTTGGACTATTTGTACTTATTTTGAATTTACATATTTATTTCATAAATGTCAAAAATGTAAAAAAAAAAAAAAACTCTGCTCGTATTTTTTTGCTTAAATTTTAATTAGTGCAGGTTTCGATATTAAATGTTGCACAAGATAATGCCATATTCCGTAGCCATTTTATCTTTTTAAATCATAATTACAAGTGATTAAAATCTGATATCTAGTGAAATATTTAATATTGAGTAAGTAAGGTAAATGACTAGGGGGTCGACGGTTTTAAAAGTTTTTGGTAAAGGGCTCGGCGGCCGAAAAAAGTTTGGGATCTCTTGATTTAAACAAAATCCCACCTATCCATTCCCCTTATGCTGCATGCTAGCTTTGTTGAGAAGGTGGCCAATTTGAAGATCAAAGGACATGATTTTCAGGCCTAAAGAGACTTTCATTCTGAAATATATAAAAGCACAAAACTGTTTGCAGCTTTGTACACAATTATGAACATTTTAAAATGAATCCTAAACAATACAAGAAGGTGGCTAATTATGGATAAAACTTGTTTTATGTGCTCAGATATTCACTTTCCTTACAACTTCTACTGCTGAATTTCAAACAAGAGGTAGCCTATTTATGTCTTTCTTTGAAAATTATGTTAAAGATGCATTTCAGCAATATAGGCAGTTAAAAACAAAAGCACATGTCAGATTCTAAGGGTACTGCAGTGACTGAAAACATTTAACTCCCACTTTGTTTCTTGTAAAAGAAAAAGTCCTTGTAATCTAGGCAAATAATGAAATTTGAAATTAATGATAACACCTCATCAGATTTGTTTTTTTTTTCTCTAAAGACAATTTCTGTTTTTTCCTTGTTAAGTGTAGCAGAATTACTGCTTGTCCACTTAGTGTTGCTAGAAAGGTATTCAGAGCACTCAGGTCAACCAGTGAATCTCACTGATTAATTAATGTATTTTGTGTGCATGTGTGTCAATGACTTGTCAACTTTTTATTTCCATTTGTTATTATTTTCTATTGTTGATATGATGGAGTTATTGTAAAGATTATATTGTTAGGGTTCAGAACAGTGTGAAAAGAATGGCTAATATGAGCCAGGAAATGAGTCAAGGTCAGATTTAGAAAAAGTGCCATTACTGAGCACATCAAAAAAGAAGCAAAACATCAAAAGCTGAAACATTAATCAAAATGGTAGTCCAAAAGAGAATAGCGCAAATTTCAAAACCAGAATAACAGATGTACACGCATGAAGAAAAGGTTTTCTTTTATGTTGTTTATCCAAATCACAGACGGTAAATGAAGTGTTGTGGCAAATTTTAAAGTGTCATGTACTGTAGGTAATTTCAGATGTTGTGACACATAAAATTGCACTCATGGCAACCCACGAAACACATCATAGTAACAAAACCCATGAAGTAGTGGTGCCCATAAAAAACAAAATGGAATCACAGGGAGTTAACAACATAATAATGATAAAGTAAGCTTTTTTTTCTAGAATATGAAAAAATTAGTAAACCCAGCTGGAAATATTCAATAGACATTAAACTTGTATTCTTATGTGTAAAAAATATTTACTAAGTAACCAATTCACAACAAGGATAAAAATCCCATTTTTTATGGTTAGATTTGTTCTTATGTTTTTGTTATGCTGATATTTTCTGTCATTTTTGTGGTTTTCAATAAACGCCATTTATTATCAAAGATGCAGCTTAGTACCAGGCAATGTGGCATGTACCTGTGCAGCATGTCATGTTGACACAACTGCATTTTAAAAAAAGATCAATCATAAGAAGGGCCTTTGTGAGAAGACTTAGTGCTTTACCAACTAACACAAAAAAATCAGTTAGGGAATAAATAACCGGCTTTAACTCTTCCATTCCATGGTTTTGATTGTGGTTCAGTGTTTGTAACATGACAAAAGAATAATAATGATTATTGGGCAGCAACTCTGCTACATGTGCCTGACTATGCTCCTTTTAACTGTAGATAGATAGATCCATCCTTCCATCCATCTATTCATCTATGTCTCCCACTACAGCATTTCTACCCTGTGACCTCCTATTTCCAAATGTATTAGAAAGTTGTGAAAATTCACCTTATTTGTTTTGGGGATTTTACTCATTTTTTTTCAATTTTTTTTCATTTTTATGTCATGAAAATAGTAATGGATGGTGGACTGATTCTTTGGGAAATCCTCCCGCTAGAACATGTATTTCTCATTGACAGTCGTTAAAACTTACAAATATCTTTTTCCTAATTATTCATAAATGAATCCAGTTTGAGGCCGTGCCAGATAGGTAAACCCTAATAAATAAGATCTGTAGTATCAAAAGTAGCATTTAAATGTGAAAGGGTAAGCACAGACACACATTATTTCATTTAGCATTAAGTCCTAAGTTATTTACTAATTTAACTAAAACAGTTTCAGTGCTACTGTATGATTAATTCTAAAACTTGACTGGTGCTTTGCTCGAATAGAATTTTCATTTAAGTACTAATTTAACTGTTTAAAAACCATTTGCTACAACTTTTTTTTAAAAACAGTCTAAAACTGTCCAGTCACAAATTTTTCTTAAGCAAAGCTTCAATAACAGCAATTTTCAAAGATTTTAAAAGTGCCAAATTCTTTTGAGGTGTTTACAGTGTCCAGCATGCTGTCAATTAACCTCTTCAAAAATGCCACTTGGGAGAGAATCAAGGATGCATGAGAACAGCATCTTCTCTACACAGTACAGGTCTGTAATAATGTATTTTTATCAGATTTAATAAACCAGCCTAATTAACCATTTCAATTATTATTAGATTTTGCATGTTAACTACAATACAACTCAACATACTTTTACCATATTGCAAAGAGTTGTAATGGTTGGGAAATTATGTTTATGAATCAACACAAGAGTATAAAAAAAATTCGGAGTATTCCACCGCAAAATAGTCCATAGTATTTTTTAAAATATAAAATGTCTGAAATTAATTGATCAGTTTTGAAAAATAAATTGATTAAATGAACCATTTTGCAGTGTATATGTGAATATGTCATGTCATTTTCTAACCCGTTTAATCCAGACCAGAATTGTGGGAGGGGTTTGGAACCTATCCCAGCCAGCACAGGGCACAAGGTAGGGACAATCCCTGGACAGGGCGCCGGTCCATCGCAGGGTGTGAACACACACACTAGGGCCAATTTAGTGATGCCAATTCATCTAACCTGCATGTATTTGGACAGTGTGAGGAAATCGTAGCACCTAGATGAAACCTAAGCAGGGAGGACCGGGGACACAAACCCTGGTCTCCTTATTGCAAGGAAGAAATGCTACCACTGTGCTCCCTGTATGTGAATATGATTTTAAGAAAACTCCCTGTTTGCGTCATATTCATTGTTACCTGAAGAACTTCAGAATTAAAAAATTAATTAGTTTTCCAGCTGCCACCCTGGTCAAAATCCCAATCACATTTAGCCATTTTTGAGTGAATGTTCCCAAATGAAATGTACTGTTACATGATGTCACTAAGATAATGGCCTTTTTATGAAGCTGCCTAATTATATGGCTGCTTCTGTATCAGCAATGCACTGTTGTACCTTTACTTTGTATGAATTTTGATATCACCGCAGTCCTCCTTTCTCACTGATCATGCTTAACCAGTACTATTATGTGGACATCATTTGCTTTAAGAACCAGTCCAAATTACGTAAATATAAAGAAACAGTTGAGTAAATTAACTCTCAAAGCATTTTGTAAGTGTTAATCCATCCATTTTCTGACCCACGGTGGTGTTGTGGAGAACCAGATCCTATTCTGCCTGCATTGAAACTAAGGTGTGAAGGGACCCTACTGAGGTCCACCCCAGCTCTTGTCTTCTTATCCTTGCTCTGACTTGACTGGGAAGGAGACAACTTATACCTGGGACTCTGGTCTGACTTCAGTCACTAGCTGACTGTAACTGTACACCTCTTCCCTTTCACATAGGCTTCAGTATGTGGTCACTGCAAGGACCCAGAGTTTTGGACAGCATGCTCCAAGAGTCTTTTGTTTAGGTACAGACTATATAGTAGAGATTTGACTTTGCCTCCACAAAACAGGTTGGATAAATTTGTCAGGACATTATGAATTCCCAGGAGTAAACAATGGGTTTAGTATATTAAATAATGTGTATACAAGGTTTTGGGGGTGTATATAGTTTGGCTTGTGATGTGAGTGATATAAACAGTTCTGCCTTCAAACATCTCAAATCCAAAGACATTCAGAAACATGTATATCAACAATAACTGAACAGGTTTGTCACATACACCTTTGTACGAAAACCTGTATTCTATTATAGGAAAATTAGAGATGCCATTAAAATAGCTTTGCTCACTTTCTTAATTTTCTTCTTTTATTCGCTCTGCAAGATTATGCAGCATTAGTCTCTCTATTATAATAAAAAAATCCTGGGATGAGACATAACTTTTTCAGAAAGATACTTTCCCGTCCTGCGAGACGAAACTTTGTGCCAAAAGATTTAAGCACGCCCGAGGCCAGAAATAAAAGACAAAGAGTAGATGACAAAGTAGAACGTTGTAAAGAATTCAAAAACATTGGCGCGATACACATGCAGAGCAGGTTAGAGATAATGAGAGTACTAAAATTTGAAAGTCTCAAAAAAATTATAGTAAAGATCGCATTAGCGCAAACAAACGGAAATTATTACTCGGAATAATAACGGAACAGCGGAAAGAGATCAAATATATTGTTCGGATTTAAACTTTAAGTCAGAGACTTACAGATCGTCTAATTTGTGTTGCCATCAGGGAAAAGTAGTGTTTCTTCCCAACGAAGAGGCATATCCGGGAGAATTAAAAGATTTGTTGTTTACAGAAAGTGAAATCCACATACGTGAGCTACATAGACGTGAAGTGACAGGCACGTAGCGCTTGCTTTGGTATGGTTTGGTTGCAGGGAGGTGGATTTTGCTGGGTTGGCGAGCGGATTATCTTGAGATTGTATATCTGTTGATAATCTGAAAACAGAGATGTGGTTGAGATCTTAAATTGCATTTCAAGCAAAAAATTCCAACCTCCACAAAATCCATAATTTCTTGATACATTCTATTTTAGCTTTCAATTGTAACTGCATGCATTTTTCACATCCTACACTACCAAAAACATACTGTATCCTGAACTAGACCCTACCTGTCCACGTACACGATGAAGTATGATAATTCACTGTTTGTTTCCTTCTCATCCTGGCTACTTGTTGTTTTCTCACCTGTTCTATTGAAACATTCTTCTTATTCTTATATAGATCTCGTTAACATTTCCTTTTGGATAACCTGTTCTTGTTTTGTTCCTTAATAAACAGGTGCCAGACCTGTTTGTTGAAGTTATTTTGACAAACTGTTCAGTAATCTTACAACATGTGGAGAGAAAGTGTCATTGACTCTGTTCTGGGTTTAGTATTCAGATAGTTGTTTTATTTTCTAGTGACAAAATATAATGATATAATGAACTCAAGCCTTTTCTAATTATTACTTTTATTTTCATAATGTTTTTGCTTACTCTTCCAAAAAAAAACACTTTATCATCAACAGTAAAAAGTGATTGATATACCATAAACATCCTATTTATATTAAAGGTTCCTTTTTCATTCTTCAGCACCGAAAATGCATACTCACTACAAAATACTGTGTACTTCTGCATCACCCAAGTAGACACGCAGTCATATTTACTCTTGAAAATACAAATATAAATGCTTATTCACATAGAGACTCTTGAAAATAACGCAAATGCTTATTCATGTAATGACGCTTGAAAATAGTACACTTATTTATACAGAGACTCTTGAAAATAATACAAATGCTTGTTCACATAGTGCTTTTTGATTATTTGGACACATGAAAACTGAACAAATTTAAAAATGTAGAGAAGAAAAAACCACCCAATGCAGTCCAGGCTGAACGTCTGTGTTTATTCAGCATTGTTTTCTGAGAAAAGTGAACTGACATACTGCCATCAGTCTACCCACTGGTTCATACCTCTTGGTGCTTTATCAAGAAGAGGGAGCACTTTAGCAAATCAAGTTGTAAGTTTACTGCTTTAAAAGACACAAATCAGTACTTAAGTTGAAACCCATTAAGCCAAGACACCATATGTTCAGATTCTCTTCACTTTCTTTATGAAATAACTGAGTTTTATTCAGTGTTTAAATAAATCATTTTTATTTGTCACCATTTGTTGCTTTTCTGCATTGCATTTATTTCTGGACAGCAGGCTGGAACAGGGATTAGGACTCTGCCTTAATAACGCTTGAGTTCAGGGTTTGAATCCTGGCCTAGGCACTGCCATTTTAGTATTTGCATGTAGTATTTGTCCCCTATGTCCATGTGGCTTTTCTTTGAGTATTCTCATATCCCAAAGATATGTTAACTCAAGTGTTCAGTTTTAATAGGCCCCTTATAACTGAATGGGGCCATGTTCTTGAAAGTGGTCAGTCGTGGACATCTTACAGTGGGTGGGTCAGAATAGCCCTCGGGCCTAAAGCAACTCTAAACCGTGCAAAGCAAGTTTGTTGCACTTGTATGTGTTCATTACAGGTCATCTTGAAGATCTAAAGTGGCCTACCATGAGTCAGCATGGGTATGTGTCCAAGTGCCATGCAATGGGGTGGAGATGCAGACAGGGTTGGTTACTACCTCAATGCTCAATGCTTAATATTGCTTGGATTGCTCTGACTATTGCAGTTGGAAAGTAAATATGTGTGTTATTTGTATAGCACATGAAGGTCTTTTGCAAAAGCACTTTATAAAATACTGATTTGATTTTATATGATACCCACAAAATGACTTACTGTATTTTATTACAAAATTTGCTGTGCCTTTTTAAAATTGCTTGCAAGTTTATAGTTGTTACTATTATATTTCTTATTATTAAATCTATTCATTTTCTTTTAGTTTGCATAAAAATGCTATTATCACATATGCATATTGTGTATTTGTGCATTAATTAATTTGTTTTTCTTTCTCAGTTTTCTGCATCATATGAACAATGACTGTTCAATAAAACAGTACTGACCTGAAATGTAAAATTTATCCTGCTTTGCAGTATATACATAAATGTATTTACAGTGGTGTGAAAAACTATTTGCCCCCTTCCTGATTTCTTATTCTTTTGCATGTTTGTCACACAAAATGTTTCTGATCATCAAACACGTGTAACCATTAGTCAAATATAACACAAGTAAACACAAAATGCAGTTTTTAAATGATGGTTTTTATTATTTAGGGAGAAAAAAAATCCAAACCTACATGGCCCTGTGTGAAAAAGTAATTGCCGCCTTGTTAAAAAATAACCTAACTGTGGTGTATCACACCTGAGTTCAATTTCCGTAGCCACCCCCAGGCCTGATTACTGCCACACCTGTTTCAATCAAGAAATCACTTAAATAGGAGCTGCCTGACACAGAGAAGTAGACCAAAAGCACCTCAAAAGCTAGACATCATGCCAAGATCCAAAGAAATTCAGGAACAAATGAGAACAGAAGTAATTGAGATCTATCAGTCTGGTAAAGGTTATAAAGCCATTTCTAAAGCTTTGGGACTCCAGCGAACCACAGTGAGAGCCATTATCCACAAATGGCAAAAACATGGAACGGTGGTGAACCTTCCCAGGAGTGGCCGGCCGACCAAAATTACCCCAAGAGCGCAGAGACGACTCATCCGAGAGGTCACAAAAGACCCCAGGACAGCGTCTAAAGAACTGCAGGCCTCACTTGCCTCAATTAAGGTCAGTGTTCACGACTCCACCATAAGAAAGAGACTGGGCAAAAACGGCCTGCATGGCAGATTTCCAAGACGCAAACCACTGTTAAGCAAAAAGAACATTAGGGCTCGTCTCAATTTTGCTAAGAAACATCTCAATGATTGCCAAGACTTTTGGTAAAATACCTTGTGGACTGATGAGACAAAAGTTGAACTTTTTGGAAGGCAAATGTCCCGTTACATCTGGCGTAAAAGGAACACAGCATTTCAGAAAAAGAACATCATACCAACAGTAAAATATGGTGGTGGTAGTGTGATGGTCTGGGGTTGTTTTGCTGCTTCAGGACCTGGAAGGCTTGCTGTGATAGATGGAACCATGAATTCTACTGTTTACCAAAAAATCCTGAAGGAGAATGTCCGGCCATCTGTTCGTCAACTCAAGCTGAAGCGATCTTGGGTGCTGCAACAGGACAATGACCCAAAACACACCAGCAAATCCACCTCTGAATGGCTGAAGAAAAACAAAATAAAGACTTTGGAGTGGCCTAGTCAAAGTCCTGACCTGAATCCAATTGAGATGTTATGGCATGACCTTAAAAAGGCGGTTCATGCTAGAAAACCCTCAAATAAAGCTGAATTACAACAATTCTGCAAAGATGAGTGGGCCAAAATTCCTCCAGAGCGCTGTAAAAGACTCATTGCAAGTTATCGCAAATGCTTGATTGCAGTTATTGCTGCTAAGGGTGGCCCAACCAGTTATTAGGTTCAGGGGGCAATTACTTTTTCACACAGGGCCATGTAGGTTTGGATTTTTTTTTCTCCCTAAATAATAAAAACCATCATTTAAAAACTGCATTTTGTGTTTACTTGTGTTATATTTGACTAATGGTTAAATGTTTTTGATGATCAGAAACATTTTGTGTAACAAACATGCAAAAGAATAAGAAATCAGGAAGGGGGCAAATAGTTTTTCACACCACTGTAAGTAAACACAAATCATGCACCTGAATTACAGTTCTGCTCTGATATAAAACATTAAATACTCTGAACTCCTAGCGCATCAATTAGTCATTGCAATGTATTTTAAATTCTGTATATATAAAAGCTTCAGATTTTTAAATAAGTATAGGAAAGTTAAGGCAAACTTGGAGAGTCTGCAAAATTGCAATTCACGAAGGTAGCAAAAGACAGTGAAATCATGACATACATATGTTAGTTTTCATCTGAGAAAAAACTTCTGTAATAATCAGATGTGATCTAAAAGTGGTCTGAATCTCTTCAATGGTAGAAAATTAAAAAATGAAATGCCTAGAGAAAGGCCAGATCTTTTTGGAGAACAGAATTAAAATATCTTTGGGCATATTGACTTGTAATTATCTTTGGCTGTATTGAATTTATAGTGTTGTTAAGTGCTGAGAATCATAATTACAAAGCAGGGAGGACTGATTAGTGTTGTAGTTACACCAGTGGACCACATGTTTAGAACCTGCTGCTTCACATACAGCACATCAACATCTGCATCTTTGAAATACATTTTTTATTTGTTTAAGTTTTTCTGAATTTGTTAATAGAACCCACATTTGCCTCTCTATCAATAAGGCTATCAGATTTTTCATGACTGTGAGTTTATCAAATTTTTCATGAAAACTATTAATATGAAATAGTCCTAATGTTATAATGCTAATAAATTAGTATCTCTTTAATAAGCTGTTTTCATACATATAATGTATATTTTCAATGTAACCAGCTCAACTTTTGAAATGAAAAAATTATGTTGTTCAGCATTTGATTTGTTTAGGCTTTTATATATGCAATCCTGTGAAATCCAAATGCAGCATTTTCTTTTATTTGCTTTTATAAGATCATTTGCTTATTTAACATAAATAGTTTCGTGTTTTTCTTATTGTCTCTCCCCTGTGTGAATTCTGAAGACATTTCTTCTCCTTGTTTATATTAATAATTCTTTTCATCACTTTCCTGCATTTCATAGCCATGTTTTCTCACATTAACTATAAAAACTAGCTTTTTTAATTTTCACTCTCTATATGAAATTCTAGCCTGTTTCTGAATCAGCTGAATTATCTGTCATCTCCTCGTTTTCTCTTGAAACTTCAAGCTGATGCTTAGTGTGACAGCTGACTGATTTAGTACTTTTTGCTTAAAGTGAACAGTTTATAATGATAGAGTGTGATAAACATACTAAGATACAGACAAAGTAGACATATTTGGATTAGTTAATATTTTATTTGCTCATTAATACTTAATTTATAAATGTTAGGACCTTCTGGTCTCTCACAGACATCCCAAATATGAAATCAGTCTCCTAATCTGATCCTAGCCTATCATGCTGTGGAGATACGTACTCCAAATTTGAAAGTAATTTAAACACTATAGAGTCAATTAAAATGTAGTTCATTTCTCAAGGGAAAACCCACAGTTCCAGTGGTAACAGAAAGCCCAACAAGCTTAACTTAGAAAGTGTGTTTGCTCCTAAGGTTTTGCATTGCCGTAGAAAGCTTCAAGGCCTATTTAGATAATTTTCTTCTGTTGTACTTTTTGATTGTCACAGAGATTCTTTGAATGCATTAGTAAGCTTGAGAGATACGTACAACCCTAGTACAGTCTGTGCCAGTGCTAGGTTAATTTGTGCCTTAGGCCAAGCTTATTAGTGCGCCAACCGACTGTTCGGTAGCTAACCCATGTGGCTGTTTTTTCCCCCTCCTTATGATCTGAGCCCTAGGTGAATGCCTAATTCGCCTTAATTGTGGCGCTGTCCCTGAGTACAGTACAAGCAATATGTCTGCCTTGTAGCTGTAATAAGTTACCAGGTTAATCTTTTACTAAATTTTGCTTGTATGCTCTCTCCAGTCCTGAAATGAAAACATTGTAGAAGCATTATCAAAGTAAAATATGTGAAATGGATTCATACATCCTTCTACTTCACTTACCAGTCAAACCATTTTCTTTTCTTTTGCTCTCCTTTATCACTTATTCCACTATTTAAAAAAAGATAAACATGCAGACTGGCAATAATTTAAAAAGCATATCATAGGAATGTAAATGGAAAACTGCATTTCACACAATTACAGACTTTAGTGAATCAGCGTTCTGGCATTATCTATTATGGCATTTCAAATTTTGCAATTTTTGAACCTTTTCTTTTTTAGTTATTTATCAATTCAAATACTGTTAGAAAAATATGTAATACAACATCCCATACTAACTAAATCCTAAAGAATGAAATTTCATACAGAAAAATTCTTCAGAAAGGCTAATCATTTTAAATCAAGGGGTGAAGGATGTAATTTCCCTTTAAAGCCCTAGCTAATAAAGTTATTTTGCTCTCCTTTATCACTGATTCCACTGTTTGAAAAAAGATAAACATGTGGAGTGGCAAAAATTTAACAAGCATATCATAGGAATGTAAATGGAAAGCTGTATTTCACACAATTACAGACTGTAGTGAATCTGTGTTCTGGCATTATCTATTATGGTATTTCAAAGTTTTGGAATTTCTGAACCTTTTCTTTTTTAGTTATTTATCAATTTAAATACTGTTAGAAAAATAAGTAATACCACATCCCATACTAACTAAACCCTAAAGAATTAAATTTCATACAGAAAAATTCTTCAGAAAGGAGATGGTTTTAAATCAACAGGTGAAGGATGAAATTTCTCTTTAAAGCCCTAGCTAATAAAGTTGGATTCCTTTGTGTTTGGTTCAGTCATGAGGGTACAGCCAAGAATAAACACATACCCTCAGATATCAGAAGGTCTAAACCACTCCAGAATTGCTAGGTTTAAATCTTTGAGGACAATATATGAAATATTTAAAACCACTTACTATAGTTTCTTAAATACTTTGAGCATTGCAGAGAGCCTAAAGGTCAAGTTCAGAAAGTATATGAAAATGCCAATTCTATCACAGATTTCTTACATAAAGAGTTTTACACACACTACCTCTCTAATCAGGACAATTAAAAATAAATTAATTTAATGTTCAAATGTTTCTTTTTACATAATTTTGTGAATTCCACCTTGTTTATAATGACAGTTGTCGTTGCCTGTGATAGCATGGAGCGTGATGTCAGTACACTGACACTATAAAAATGGTGAGACAGTTTCCAAGACTGTTGAAAGATAAAGGGATTTAAAAAAAACTGCAGTGAACAGATTTGGGAACAAAAATCTTGTGGAGGGAAAAAAGAAAAAGCAATAAATAGTTTTAGAAATCTAGCTATTTTTTTTTCCTGTGTTCTGCCCTTAAAGACAAAAGCATTGCAACTTACTAGCTTCAGACTATTTTTTGCCTGATAACTTAGTTTGTACCTGCTCCTTTAAAGAAAGAAGTTTACACTCAAAATAATAGACTCCTGTTGTGATAAATACTCAGTAAATAAGGCCATCATTGGATGTCCTTTATTCAAAACAACTGGTGAAGCCCCATGTGCTTTGTTCAGTACAACATGGCGTATAATGACTAAAAAGCATTTCAATTACACCAATCAGCATACAGATAAATTGTACATTACCTGAACAACATGTAAAGTTTCCCAATAGTTAATCATTAAAGGTCATGGATGAAAACCTGGTTGCTTCAGATTTTACATTTTATATGTAAACTGTTATCAGAGAGCAAAATATAAAGGTAAATGATGTATATAATCTCATTGTATACTTTAAATGTAATAATAATAATAATTATTTACATTTATATAGCACTTTTCTCACTACTCAAAGCACTTTTCATAGTGAATGGGGAGCCATTCCAGCATCCACCTGGATGATGTTGCAGCAGACATTTTTGCAGAAGCATGCTCACCACACATAAGTGGGCTGTGAAGTGGTGAGAGAAATGGCCAGTTAGAGACATGTTTTTTAGGGGGTCAGAATGAATAAGCCATGATGAGCAATTTAGCCTGGATAATGGTATACATCCTGTCTTTTATGAAGGATGCAGAGGGTTCTTTATGACCAAAGAGAGTCAGGACCTCCGTTTTATGCCTCAGCTGAGGGATGGCAATATTTTTACAGCACAGTGCCCCCATCACTGCACTGGGGCACTGCGATCCACATTCAGACCACAGGGTAAGCACCCCCTGCTGGCCTCACAAACACCTCTTCCAGCAGCAACCCAAGATTGATCTAGATGGTCTCCCATCCAAGTACTAGCCAGGCCCAAACATACTTAGCTTCAGGTGAAATACCTGTTCTGAAGTGCATGCAATATGCATGTTTGGAGAACTGTGCACTCTGTTTGAAGATACAATAGTGTCAAGTACAAATGCCACAATGTCCTAGTTAAACAGAGAGGCAGTGTCAGGCACTTTTGTTTCCTTACATTTTCACACACACACGCATGGGAGGCAGTCTAAGGGCGTAACTGGGGTAAGAAGCAGAGTCAGGGGTTGATGAACAGTACTAATGCCTTTTCTCCCTCTTCTACAGACCACTAGAAAGAAAGCCCAACTAGAACTCCACCCACTTCAGTTGCCAAACCACACCCTCCTGCAGACCTTACTTCCAGCTAAGAACCCACCTTTTCCTGTCTTTCACCTATAAGACCCAAGCACTCCAGTCTCCAAACCAGTCATTGTTTTGGGTCAGTCTGTTTTGCTGGATTAACTTGCTTTACCTACAATATACAGGGTGGAACCCCAAAATGTTTTTGTTTTCTGTGTTGTCTTTTACAAAATATATACTTTTATGTTATATTATAAAATAAAAAAACGAGGAAAGAGATATAGTTTTGGGGAAATCAAAAAAGCTGCAAGATGTCTTTTCAGACATTATTCAACAGATTAGACTGGCTCAAGATGGTGATGGAAAACCCCCGTTAAAAGGAAGCCAGACAGGAAGAGATGGGTTCAGGAAACCATGGCCAGGAAGTGACACCACTGGTGCTTCCAGTTGTCAGATCTGCAAGAAAGAGAGGAAGAGATGCATTAGGCAACAGCAACAACCCTCGACTCGGGGTGGAACTCCATTAGATGATCCCTCAAGTTATCTCCCAAGTGCATATATGTGACCATATATTCTGTGTATTACAAGTTAGGCACACTCAAGATTTTTCTTGATTTTTTCAAAACAAACCTGGAAAAACGCAATGCATGATCAATGAATAAAACAATTAAAAATGGACATGCTTCTGTTATGATCTTATTGAAGCTATGATTAGTATTTTGAAATCCAATTGAATTCTAAAGGCAACTGTACAATGTAGGGGTAGGATTACCAAAAGGTATCTAACCTAATTTCAAATATAAATCAGATATTTAAAAAAATGGTGGATTCAATAGAATGCAGATCATATTTGGATTGAGTCAAGTAAAATATTAAGTTACAGATGGGTCCTCCCTTTAATGGTCTTGAAAATAAAAAAAGTTAACTATATCAAGCAGTGACAACCTAAACAAGCGAGGCCTGGTCATTTATAAAGAAGACAGTTTGTCAGTGAGTAGCATTCACAGTAAAACTGCAACAATCTAATCAACATCACAATATTTCAAATTATGCAAACTAATCCTCTTGTCATGATAAAATGCAGTTTCCATTGTATTACTACATCATCAATAGCACAAGTTAAAGAACCATTATTGTTAGTATAATTTAAATAAAAACATTTTTAAATGGTCAGTTGTTCAAGATCAAATCATTTTAAAGTAATCAGAAACTAAATTCATTGTACATAATTTTAAAGCGATCAAAAATAGATGATCACAAGTCATAATTGAGATCACCTAAGACAACAACTTTGGCAGTGTTATAATTTAAAAATAAATTAGACAAAGTAGAAAACACATCTGCAGAAGCAGATGGCTGTCTATAACAAACAAAGGTTGCTAAAAATAAACCATTTCTTTAATTTACTATGATTACTCAGGCAGCTCAGGTTTATATGACAACAGTGATAACCAATGATATCACCATGCTACTTTGGGAATATGGGCATGAGCTATCAGCCACTAATATTGCTTTCTTTAATTGGTAGTAAATCAATGGCAACATACTGATGCTAAGTGAATGTATTTTGGATCATAATGTGCAGCTTTTGTCTGTTTGTTTACTTTGCCGCAGGGCCATCTTAACAGCATCATAGCCCCTCAGGCAAAGTAGTGCGCTAGAGCTTCTGTTTTGATAGCAAAACAGAAAAATACATAGGCATCAGAAACATTGTGGGCCCCTGTGCTCCTGGGGCCCCCAGCCTGGGCAAATTGTGCCCATACATTAAGACGGCCGTTTAAGTTTGCCGTGGATCATAGCTTAGGTCATGGTGGGGGTCTAACTGTAATTGTTAAGACCGTAATATGAAATTCTGTTTTTTTTTTTTCTTCTCTTAAGTCAGGGGTCCTTAATCACAGTCCTGGAGGGCCGCAGTGGTTGCAGGTTTTTGTTCTAAACCGGTAGCTTAATTAGAAAGCAATCCTTGCCAATAATTTAATTTCATGGCTTGTTAGTGCTTTATCTCTGCTATGTCGGATAATTCTCATATCTTAGATTTTCTTCCACTTTCTAAGGATATCATCCAAATGATTTGAAAGCTACAATGGATGACTAATTCTCAGTCCTTCACTTTTTTCTCTTCACTTTCCTTCCAAGTTTTTAAATTAAACCAAATAGTGCATGATAAATACACACAGGTGTAAATGGTAACAAGCTAATTGGAGAAATGCTGGTCCCTTTTGTCATTTGCATGTTATTGCTAATTAGGAACAATTTAAAAACCAAAAATATAGCTGTTTAAGACTAAAATAAGCAATAAGGGTTCAAAATCTTAACAGAAATGTTACTTGAGCAATAAGTGCTTCTTATTAAGCAATTGGGTTGGAACAAACACCTGCAGCCACTGTGGCCCTCCAGAACCGTGATTGAGGACCCCTGTCTTAAGTACTTGGTTCTGAAACAATAAAAAAAATCATTTGTTATATGAGTTAATTCCCAGTTCAGGTAAGCTTTCTGTCCCAGACAATCATTCTTCTTGATTTTAATATTTTCATTGTTTGAATAATTCAGCTAAGTTTCTGGAATTCATAAGGATTCTCCATCATAATGGCATTTAAAATGATATAAACTTTAGGAAGAATATGATGCTTTGAAGCTGATTATTTTATATATTAGCTAAAATGATTGGAAATCTAAGGTATTGACATAGTTCTGGAAGTGTGTTTTTTTTTTCAATTTTTAAAACTGTTTGACATGTTCAGAAACTTCACAGTTCAGACAAAAATGGGTGTCTCAAATCCAAGAAACAGCTCATAAAGAATCTGAAAATTGTCCCCTATAAATAACTTTACTGATGTTTTGGACAGCATGAAACATTTACTAGGAGATTGTTGTGAGAAGTCAAGCAAAATGACACCTTTTATTGGCTAACGTCAAAATGATACCCAAATGAACCTTACCTACATTCAAAATGGCTAACACGGTACAACACCCTAGTACTAGGAGATTGTTGAAATCTAATTTTAATTATTTTAAAAATTTTTACTGTCAGTCAATGAGTAATTTAATGCAGTGTTTCTAATTTTCTAGGTTTTGGTGCGTTTATCATGCCACATTTCTCCTAAGAAAGGAAAACTGGATGGTACCCTTTTTACATAGGTTCTCAAAGTTACTACAGGATTTTCCCAGTGGAAGAGAGGAAAAAGAAACACTTACAGAATTTAATTTATCAAGAAAACATCCTGTACTGTCTTCCTTTACTCCTTTCAAACTGCAATACAGATTGGAGAAAATCCTTAAAATTTATATAAGGATTGCTATGTCTTTATAAGGCCCCTTAGGTTAATGCCAGCCCATTATGCCAACAGTTGTGGCCACATAATCAGTGTAACACCTTAATGCCACCTTTCAGAAAGGAAAAGCCGTGGTTCTCAAAATAACATGGTGGCCTCCAGAAACACAAAATGGTATCAACAAAAAAACATTAAAATCTAAAACTAAAAAAATATGCAAAAATGTAACAAAATGAAAAAGCAATCAGGATTATAACACATGGGACAGCATCGACTAAAAGAATTAAAAAAGATTAATCTTATTCCAATAAACAACAACTTGATTTTGATCTCCTGAGAGAGGAACCCATTTTTAGATTTGAGAACACTATGAGATCATGCTGAGATCTTTTTTTTAACCACACAATAGCAATTGGGAGATCCCAGGCAAAATGAAATAATTTTGGAGCAGCATGGGCTTCTTGCACAAAACAATGCAATATATTTTTGCAAAAGTTAGGTCAGTGAATTTGTTTGTTTTCACAAAGTTATACCACTAGTCTTCTCAGTAACAACCAATGATGGCACTTCTCTGACGTAGAAATGGACCACGCCAGACCATCATAGGGAACATTTATGCACACCCCTAACCTCATTTGTACAAAGCCAGTTTCTCTAAAATGAGCTCATTTTGGTGTGTGTGTTTGTAAACTTCTGCATTCATAGAAAGCCAATATAATCACAGAAGAAACATATTATGACAAACAGAATACACCCTCTTGTTTTAAAAAAGCACACATTCACATTTAAATTCCAAATATTATAAAACTTCAGACATATCTCCCCATCTGTTTAACTGATCATCATAATGTTATGATGGGCCTGTTGAACTTCGATTAAATGTAATGCAGTTTTTTGACTTGCTGGTAATTACTAAGTATCATTCCTTTTAAACAAAGAGAAGTATGTTTTCATTTAGCATGTAAAGAACTTTGCAAGCAGATAAGATTCTGATTGTTAGTTTAGGTTAAACAGAGGCCAGAAACTAAATTAAGTCCTTTATCAGAGGAGATGAAGATGATAAGGAATTGGAGCTTGGTGTGTTAATTTTCTTTCAGCAATTAACCTAATTTCCCCTGATCTTATAAATACAAAATCTATGTATAGTATTACTGTGGAATTTGCTGAAAGTATGTGTTTCACTCACTTTATATGTGAAGTAATGCATAAATTACTCAAAGACCAAAATATATTTAGAGATTTATTAAAAACAATTTTCTGTGGTTTATTTGATTAAAAAATTAATACAAATCAGCTTTGTCAGTTAAGCATATTAAATTAAAATTATATATATATGAAGCTATGCTGTATCCACTGCAGGTGGCAGATAAGGAGCATTTTTCAGTGTCAGCATTCGGACATACAAGCCAGGATCTCTTTCTAACCTGTTTTGTTTTTTTTCTGTTTTTTTTTAATCTGTCAGCAGCTATGAATAACTTATACATTAGTCAATTTTACCTTATTTACCCAAAAGATGAGAGGACAGGTGCTTTCACCTTATTCATAATGCATCTGTTATTGCTGCAACCTCAGCACATGAGTTTGATTTGTGGTCTAGTCAAAGTTTTATATTACCTTATTAATGTCGGAGTTCCATAAACAGCATGCTTTGGTTCAACAGTGTACTTACTTTAGATGACAAGACTCTTGAGATTGGTCTGAACTAAAGCTTGTCTGTCTATTGACATTAAAAGTTGATTGTTGTCTGTTGTCTGACATGAATGCCAAAGACACTGTTATGGTGGCTACCTGTCTTCTTTTTAATGTTTGTGGTAAGCCTGTATTTTAATCATTTGGCTGGAATTGCCCAAATTACACTGAAAATATGAAAATGAGACAAAACAGAAAGAAAGACCTTAAAGAAAGAGAAAAAATATTTAAAGATCCTCTGAAGTCAATGTAAGGGTAGAGCCTGCCTCAGATTGATCACTTGTGTGGATTAAATGCCCTGAAGCCTAAGAACAGATTTGATAAACGATGGGAAAAAGAACACCTGATATGTCACCTCAGACAGATGTAGGAGATCATATTTAAAAACAGCCAAATCCGTATACTCCCAAATTACCCTGCTGCAACCACTTTCAAATGGGAACTTATCTAGCAGGGGTTCTCCACTGTCTCAAACACACCCCAGGTCATGGTGAATATGTCAAATGATACCAGTCTGAAAATGTGCTACTGAAGAGTCTATTAACAAGTTTGCATTTCTCAAAACATCATCAGTTTTAATAAATTTACCATAACCTCTCTTTCCATCTTACAAATCAAGGAGGTAATCATCATGCCCAATATTCTACTACATGATGCCATAACACACAGTCATTCAGTTACTTTCAGGTCTTGTGGTACACAACTAAATGTACTGTATGTCATCAACAAATAAAGCAAATCTTTGATATTCCTTTCATACATAAGGAGTTAAAAACACTTTTTCCTCTCATTTTTTTAGAAAAGGAGAAGGTTCCTGTCTAAAAAAAAAAAATAAAAAGAACATTAATAAAAACAAACATGTTTATGTTTTTATACATGATTAATACAAAAAAAGTTGTCTTAGACAACATCAGACTGCTGCAAAAGTAAAAGCAATATAATAAAGGAAGAAAACTGCAGTGTTCATTTTTATTCATATGTAAAAATGCTTATATTGTTGAGTATTTTTGCTGATGCCCTACTGCAGATGAACAAAGCAAGTTTTGTGATGTATAGCCAATGGGCAAAATGAAAAAAGCAGTGCTGGTATGTATGAGGCAGCAAGAAAAAGGAGATTTAAGAACAAGATTTCTTCAGTGTCTAATTTAACCCTCCTGGCCATACCGTAGTAAGATCTGTCTGAGAAATGGCAACAAAGTCACATACTGTACAAAGTCTTTCTAGGACAAGTGACTGCTGGCTGAACTGACCAATATCTGAGTACTTCTGCATTCTTGGTATTGTAATAATGATTGGACTTGCAAATACTTAGAATGTATATAATATATATGCAGGCAATATATGTTTTTCTAAAGACCTTTAAATAGTAACTATATATGATGAATGGCAGGTGTAGAGGTGTTTCCTTTAGGGCAATTGCTCCCTAGTTGGAATAAGTTCTTTTAAATTGTGGCGTTTTAAGTAATCAGAAATGACATAGATATAATGTAAAAGGCGATATCCCTCCCATAGTGATACGGCGGTAAAAATCACATAAGAGAAAAATAACTTAGCTTTCTTTAATGACGATTTACACGATATTACAGATGGGAAGCCATAGCAAGACAATATCAAGGTGGGATCTTGATCTATCGAGTCTGCCATTTTTCGTCACTGCGCAGAAAGGATTTTCCGGACGGATGATATCATCGGCTTCGAAGTGTTTGGCTGCTTGTCTATGTATTTATACTGTCTTCTCCACGTGCAGGCCCCTCTCTGGTTTCCAAACAAGGAAAGGAAAGGACTCAACCCCATCTCCAAAATACAGGAATAGCACAATGCCTACTCTCGCAGTTGTCCCCCTCATTCTTCAAATGCTAGCAGTTTCTAAATGCTGACTAGCAGTTTCCAAATGCTGACTAGCCCCTGTGTGCCAAACTTGGCCTGCACATGTGAATGAATCCATAAAACAATTTCTTGGACAGAGCACAGTGACATTAAACTTACATTCGTGTTACAAGAGGTAAGAACTGCTGCCTCATAATCAAGAGGTTGCAGGTTTGACCCGGGTTCTCCCCGCATTTACAATTTCCCTCCATTGAGTTGGGGCTTTAATGTGGCAGAGTGGTTTGTGTGATCAATGATCCCCTGAGCAATGCCGTCAGGAGTCATGTACTCCTGTTAGGGCCACCCATGGCGACAAGGTCAGAGGTGAAGTCTTGACTAAGACCGACTCAACCACCCACACCCCATCCCACCAAGGGTCCATCCAAAGTAGTGCAACTTACTGCTATACCTCATTGTCTTGTACTTGGCTTGCCACGTGGATTCCTGACAGGAAGTGAATCAGTGTGATTGAGGATTGCACATTCTCATTAACACTAATATTAACAACTCCTTTGCGCAGGCTCTTCCTTCTATATATCTTCCTCATTCATCAATGAAATCTACCCACTACGCCTGGGGGGCAATTCCGTTGCCCATCGTGCCCCCAGGTCTGCCTTTCCTGAATTGATCTGCTCTCCCTCCAACGTACACACAGGAGGAGGAGTGACAGAGATGGACAGCATCATTGTCAGATCGACAAACAGCCATGACTGGATGATATATGATGGGATGATTCTATTTAAAATGCAGTATACTGTTAAGTATCACAGCCTTTTTACAGATAAAGTTGCAGATAAAGCATAAGTTTCAGCAGTATATGCCACAAAACCTGCTCATTTTTACCTGTGAACGTGAAAAAGAATAAAAATAAGGGACAAATGTAATTAATCATAATAATAACATTATGATTATGCTGACTATCTTTTCTTGTGGACATCATGGTGGCACAGTGGATCTACTGTGCTGGATTTGAATCCCGCATCCAGTTGCTGTCTGTTTTGTGGTCTAAAAGGAAGCCACAATATTAATTAACAAAAGCAAGTCTTTACTTGTTAGAGTTTATATTTGTATGCAAAAAGAACAACGTAACATAGTTTTTGGAATATTTCATAGACTTAGACATAGACTACTTATGTGTCTAGTAGTAAAAGCAGAGTAGCTAATGCTGAATCCACATATCCTGTTTTCCAGTTCTTCTACATAATGAGCATTCTTGTAAATGTTATCCATAAAACTAAGTCACGAAAAAAGGGATATCTTTCAGTCTTTTTACAGTTCTTGCAAACTAAGTTACAAAGTTGAAAGCTCATAGATTATGCAAAGTAAAATAAAAAGTAACTTTTATAGTAACGCCGCACTCCATAGTCCACACGTTCTCTCTCCATGTCTGTGAAGATTCTTTCCTCACTTGTTGCAGTTTTGCTCACACATCCTCAAGATTTGTGTTTTCAGTTAATTGGCAGTTCTAAGTTATTCCAATGTGAGTGTGGTTCTTTGCGTGAGTGGGCACTGCAATGAACTGGCAGTCTGTCCAGGGCTGGTTCTTGTCATGCCCTTTATGCTGCCAGAATCCAACCCCTGCACACACCAAAATGATTGAAAAGGAAGAATAACCTAAAAAGAAGAAAAGAAAACATCTCACTTAGCAGTTCCAGTCCCAGTGAGGCGTTATGCAGATGTATTGCTGTTGTTATAAAGGACCCCAGTAGCGTTTCTTAACACACTTTTGCTGAATAATTTGTTAGATGAAGGTCTTCAGTGTTAGTGTGTCAGAGAGGGCATGTGCAGCATTGTTCATAATGGCAATCAGTTTTGTTTTAATTCTGTCCTTTGCTACTATGTCCAGGCGGTCCAGACCATGTCATTTTAATTAGTCTGTTAATTCAGTGGACCCCTCTTAAAGTTATGTTACTAGTCCAGCACACCACAGTGTAGAAAATCACACTGGCCATCACAGATAACTTACCACATTATAGGAATGCTGTCTCCTAAGGGAGAAGAGTGCTCTGCTCTTTCTTATATAGTTCCTTTGTGTTCTGAGACCAGTTCAACCGTTATTAATGTAGACCCCCCAAGTTCTTCTAGGTATGCACCACCTCTAGATCCACCCCTTGAATAATGACTGGACATAGAGGCTGTTTAGTGTGGCAAAAGTCAATAATCAGTTCTTTGGTTTTGCTGATTTTAAAGTGCAAAAAATTCTCTTTGCACCAAGAAACCCAGCTCTGTTTTGCTGTACAATAAAATAAGTGGCTGGTACTAAATAGCTTTTTTTTTATTTCAAGTCCCTGAAACGCTCTGGTATAGCCTTATATAACTTAGAATTCAGATGCTGTCAATTCCATAATTCTTAACATATTTTTGCTGTTTAACAGCTGGAGTTTTTGTTCAACTTGTTGTCCCTTGTGAATTTCCTCATTGTTTGCTCAATATCCTTTTCCTCATTACAACTAATATCATTTCATTCCATTAGATTAATTCTACTCACTCAAGGAAACCATTGTAGCATATTAATGTTACTGTGTTATCTAAGCATTTTGTTTCCTTTATTATGGGGCAGTTCTACCTGGTATTAATGTGAAAATGCAGTATATTAAATGACTAGGGAGGCTATCCATTCCTTTTAAAAACAACTTCATCAATGATTTCTGTGTAATAAATTAATTTATGAATGCCTTATCTTTAAAATATCTCTATTATATTACAAAAAAGGAAAGTCAAAAGTGCACATTGAGAGGAAAGGCATAATTGCCCCCGCAATGTAAATCATTCCAGTTTTTCATTTAATTTGAACATTCTGTAGGTGTATAATGTTTCAAAATGAAAGTTGAATATCTGAGACAGAAAAGTAACAGTAAATTAATAAAAGTGCCATTTTCCTCAGCCTCACTTTTACATCTTTCAGAAGAAGATAGTGTATTACTGTCTTTTTATTTTTCCCCACTCACAAATATTTTTAAAACATAACTGACATTTTGAAAAATGTAAGTTAAAGATTATAATGTTCTTATATAATACACTACCGTGGCTGTCCGTTTGTGTGTCCAGGATTTTAAATCACCTGTAGCTCGCAAACCGTTTTACCTATTGACTTGAAATTTGGTACACATGCACTACACTGAAACTCTGCACTACAGTTTTATATTAAAAGTGAAGAGTTTTGGAATTATTACTCTTATTTTATTTTATTGTAGAATCAATTCTCGACAGCAGAGAGCAGGGCAGCCATGCGGCGGATAAGTACGGGCGCAGAGAATGGTCACGTCAAGTGTATTCACTGCACGTTATTGTGCAGTATGCCGTTACTGGTACAGAGTAATTCAGTTTTAGTTGTTTGTTTCTTGTATGCTTTCTAGTAAAAAAAAATTTTGACATCCAAGTGGGATCCAGAGATTCTTTATTTCTTCCAGCTAGCACCTACCCACAAGAGCATGTAACATCTTACCCATTTTTGCAAAGGCTAGATTTTTTATAAAACGTTTTAGGTCACACGCTGCAGTTATTATGCACAAACATCTGCCTCTGCATTATTGGTACAGAATTACACTTTTAGCTCATCTTTTATTTTACCTGGGCTTTAGGCACCCAAAAAAGACAAACTCTAGACTTTTTGGGTCTGAAGCCAAACCCTTGGCTAAAGTGATATACTGGCTATTCAACAAAAGAGGAATGGTCTTTTATCAAAAATCTCTTGGAGTAGACAACTCCAATTTTATTACCTTGTACTGCATTGGTCAATCTCTGGGCTTCATCTAGTTTTCCACTTTACTAATTTTAGTTATATTTATTGTCTTCCACTGATGATAATTAAAATGTTAAAATTTCTTTAACTAGACATTGTGTGGGCTTTAGACTTCCCTGAATGTCCAAATAGTTGATTGTGTTAATGAACACAAGTACTACTGTCTACAGTACAGGCCAAAAGTTTGGACACACCTCCTCATTCAATGTGTTTTCTTTATTTTCATGAC
>JANRMT010028174.1:97986552-98066530 GCA_026402145.1 Polypterus bichir lapradei
GTCATGAAAATAAAGAAAACACATTGAATGAGGAGGTGTGTCCAAACTTTTGGCCTGTACTGTATGTTAAAAAGCTTTGGACTGTATTTAAAAATAATGTAGAGAAATGCAGCTTGCTTTTCATGTACTTTGCTATTTAAAAGCATTGATATGGCATCTGGCATTGGTAATTATTTAATAGTGTTTTACCATTTGTTCGGATACTCAGCATAGAGCTGCTTTAGCATTTTAAGATTTGAAAAGGATTTATTTCTTAATATCAGTTATAAGTCTTAAATAATTTCAGCTTATTTAATGCCAGGTAATAAGTTTTGCCATTTACATTTAAATTAGGAACTCACACTTGTCAGTTCTTGATAACAGTGACACCATTAAGCACAGCGGTGTGAGTAAGAGAATTTAAGTGCTTCTGCTGCCAAATGAGGGATTTTCTTCCACCTTAATTTAATTTTAAAGAGTATGGTATACTTTCTAACAGTTTGTTGACCTTAGCAGATATTGTCTTCTGATTTCTGTCTCACTGTTGAAATAAGGATAAATTGCAGCTTATTCTCTTGTATAATTATACTAAAAACTATTGTAAAAGCGTGATATGTGAAATGATGTAATGGGATAGAAAGAGCAACAGATAATTTTGTAAGATGTCGTTGTTTACATTGGAAGGTTAGCTTTGTATATCTGTACATTTATAATTTTAACTATAGGTTGCTTTCTACAAAGAACTATTCATGTTCACTGTGTTGATTCTGTGTACTATATATTTTTTATTTTATCAATTTCATTAAGCTAGCCTGATTACAGAATGTGACCTGCTTATTCTGCAATTAGTCAAGTTAATAATACTTCTAATTTCTGTGAATAACTTAAAATGCATTTTTAGTGCCACTCAACACAATTACAATACAAGTGTTTATTATTTCCTTAGTCCTTTAGTGAACCCCAGTTTACATGGAATTTATAATAATGCATTGTAGCTAGCGTAGGGTAAGTAATCGGCCAAATAGATGCTCACTAGTTTATGAAAATAAAGTAAAGCATCAGTGACAGTGTAGCCTCAATTAGGTTATGGATAAAGTTTTTAATCTGTAAACAAAAGCGAAAGTATCATGTATACTCTGTATCAAAACTTAGTTGCTGCTTGTAAGAGGCTGGCATATTGAGTCAATTTTGTGGTTTGGCTTTGAACATTTCTTGGCAACATGTCCTGCTTGCTGTTACATGGTAATCTGCCTTCAAGCGAAGCCTATTCTAAACTACTGTCAGGGATCTTATCTTCTTATATATAAACATCTATGCGTGGAAGTGTGTGTGTCTTCTGGCCTGGAAGTGAGAGGTGGAGTTGGGGTAAGTGATCCACCTCAAAGGAAACAGAAACTCGCTTAGCCGCTAATACCCAAGCAAGGCGAGCACATTAGCAAAATGGTATTCCTTTTACTTTTCCTCCCGCCGCTAGAAATCTTTAACTCTGCCACCTCCAGCTCTGTCTCCTGCTTTCTGGTCAGTGCCACCGTCTCCAACCCATATAACATAGCTGGTCTCACTACTGTCCTATAGACATTCCCTTTCACTCTTGCTGATATCCGTTTGTCACAAATCACTCCTGACACTCTTCTCCACCCATTCCACCCTGCCTGCACTCTCTTTTTCACCTGTCTTCCACAATCCCCATTAAATACTTGGGATGAACAGTACAGAATAAACTCATCCACCTTTGCCAACTCTACTCCTTGCATCCTCACCATTCCACTGACCTCACTCTCATTCACACATGTGTATTCTGTCTTGTTCCTACTGACCTTCATTCCTCTCCTCTCTAGAGCATATCTCCACCTCCAGGGTCTCCTCAATCTGCTCCCTACTATCCCTACAGATCACAATGTCATCAGCAAACATCATAGTCCACGGGGACTCCTGTCTAATCTCGTCTGTCAGCCTGTCCATCACAATTGCAAATAAGAAAGGGCTCAGAGCCGATCCCTGATGTAATCCCACCTCCATCTTGAATGCATCCGTCACTACTACCGCAGACCTCACCACAGTCACACTTTCCTCGTACATATCCTGTACAACTCTTACATATTTCTCTACTACTCCCGACTTCCTCATACAATACCATAACTCCTCTCGAGGCACCCTGTCATATGCTTTCTCCAGGTCCACAAATTCGCAATGCAGCTCCTTCTGGCCTTCTCAATACTTCTCCATCAACACCCTAAGAGCAAACATTGCATCTGTGGTGCTCTTTCTTGGCATGAAACCATACTGCGGCTTACTAATTATCACCTCACTTCTTATCCTAGCTTCCACTACTCTTTTCCATAATTTCATGCTGTGGCTCATCAATTTTATCCCCCTGTAGTTACTACAGTCCTGCACATCCCCCTTATTCTTAAATATCGGCATCAGTACACCTTCTCCACTCCTCAGGCATCCTCTGACTTTCCAAGATTCCATTAAACAATCTGGTTAAAAACTCCATTGCCATCTCTCCTAAACACCTCCATGCTTCCACAGGTATGTCGTCTGGACCAATGTCCTTACTTCCTCCTTGCTAATCCATTGCACTTCCTGATTTACTATCTCCACATCATCCAACCTCTTCTTTCTCTCGTTCTTTTCATTCATCAGCCTCTCAAAGTACTCTTTCCATCTGCTCAACACACACTCCTCGCTTGTGAGTATGTTTCCATCTTTATCCTTTATTCCCCTAACCTGCTGCACATCTTTCCCAGCTCGGTCCCTCTGTCTAGCCAATCGGTACAGGTCCTTATCTCCCTCCTTAGTGTCTAACCTCTCATACAACTCATCATACACTTTTTCTTTAGCCTTTGCCACTTCTCTCTTCACCTTGCACGTTATCTCCTTGTACTCTTGTCTTCTTTCTGCTTATCTCTGACTATCCCACTTTTTCTTTGCCAACCTCTTCCTCTGTATACTCTCCTGTAATTCCCCATTCCACCACCAGGTTTTCTTTTCCTCCTTCCTCTGTCCAGATGTCACGCCAAGCACCCTTCTTGCTGTTACCCTTACTACATCTGCTGTAGTTTCCCAACTCTCTGGTAATTCTTCTCTACCACCCAGTGCCTGTCTCACCTTCTCCCTGAACTCAACCTTGCAGTCTTCCTTTTTCAACTTCCACCATTTGATCCTTGGCTCTCTTCCTATTCTTGATCTCCAACTTCATCCTACAGACCACCATCCTATGCTGCTTAACTACACTTTCCCCTGCCACTACTTTGCAGTTTTCAATCTTCTTCAGATTGACTCTTCTGCATAGGATGTAATCCACCTGTGTGCATCTTCCTCCACTCTTGTATGTCACCCTATGTTCCCCATCTTCTTAAAATATGTATTCACCACAGCCATGCCCATCCTTTTGGCAAAATCCACTATCCTCTGACATTCTTCATTCCTCTCCTTGACACCATATCTACCATCATCTCCTCATCTCCTCTCTTCCCTTCACCAACATGTCCATTGAAATCTGCCAATCGCCACTTTCTGTACCTTGGGTTCATTGTTCATCACTTCATCTAACTCACTCCAAAAATCTTCTTTCTCATCCAACGCACACTCAACTTGCGGGGCATATGCACTAACAACATTCATCATCACACCTCCAGTTTCCAGCTTCATAATCATTACTCTGTCTGACATTCTCTTTTCACCTCCAGGACACTCTTGACATACTGTTCCTTCAGAATAACCCCTACTCCATTTCTCCTCCTATCCACACCATAATAGAACAATTTGAATCCACCTCCGATCCACCTGGCCTTACTCCCCTTCCTTTTAGTCTCTTGCACGCACAATATATCAACCTTCCTTCTCTCCATCATATCGGCTAACTCTCTCCCCTTATAAGTCATACTGCCAGCATTCAAAGTTCCTACCCTCAGTTCCACTCTCTTTACCTTGCTCCTCTCCTCTTGCCTCCGGACACATCTCCCCCCTATTCAGCCAACAGTAGCCCAATTTCCGCCAGCACCCTGTTGACTAACAGTACTGGTGGCAGTCGTTGTTAACCTGGGGCTCGACCGATCTGATATGGAAATTTGTATTGTTGTCCGCATATTGATTTGGCAAAATTTTACACCGGATGCCCTTCCTGACGTAACCCTCCCCATTTACCCGGGCTTGGGACCGGCACAAAGAAAAACACTGGTTTGTGCAACCCCTGTGGCTGGGTTGAAGTAAAACTTTGTTAATGTAAAATATTTCTTCTTCAATACCCACACACTAACCATGTTTTATACATTTTCATGTCTTTTTGTGTCTTTGTTTAATTGTCTTTTTTGTCATCCACTTTGTTTTTAAGCCTTTAGCTTTTTCATGCAGTCTCGCTGATAGTTTGGTTAGATTTGTGATCAGAGCTTTCCACAAGCTTCAGAACATGCACTGTTTACTTCTTTTGTCTTAATCATCATCTACCCAAATGACTTGCATTTTAAAGTTGACATTCATCATAACCACTTACAACTTATTTTTTCATGCTGGCAGAAGTCCTTAATGCTTCCCATTTTTACTTGAATGCCAAATCAAAGGGCGTAATTGAATGCAAATGAAACCAGGCTTTATTATGAAATGCACATATTTTTAGTGGCCAAATATGGGTGTTTGCAGTGTATTTATAACATACTACTACAATCCCTGTGCTAAAAATATAAGAGAAGCACTTAAATTGAGCTTTTTAACAAAATGGATGGTGTTGCGTTTGTTGATTAAAATTTTAGACTTGGTATTAACATTGATGAAATTGATGAAAAATGCTTAGACCTTATGCCCTGGTAAACTTTGAAATAAAAAATTATCAGATTAGGTCAGCTGCCGGGAAATCAAAGATATGGTGTAAATTCTATCTATGTAAAAGTCTCATTTCTTTTTACTACTTCAGTTTTTGGCCTGTATTATAAAATGTGTAATGTGGGATAACTGAATAGTTTTAGCTGTGGCAATCAGATATTGTGGGAGATTCTGATGCTGCAGTCCATTTTGTAAGTCAGCACCATTCAAAATAATAGTAAAGCTTTGCTTTATGAACATTAGGGGAATGTGAACGGTTTAAGTACCTACTGTAGGTGTTATCCTTAAGTGAAAATATGCATATTCTTGCTGCAAACTTATTTTTTACCCAGTGCAGCATTATAAAGAGTGTATGGTGTGTTATTTAAATTGTAGGCAGTCATTGTCTAATATTGTCTCCAGCACAGTGGTTGGGAAGTTTGTCAGTCTATGAGAAACTGACAGTGACCATAAGAGCAGAGCATGTCAGAGACAAACAGTAAAACATCAACACCACATTTAGCCGGATACTTTGACTCAGGGTCCATTATATATTCTGTTGGTTTGCTTGCTAAAAACAAAAGAATCCACATCTTATTTATCAACAAAAACTTTGTACCACTGTCTAAATTGTGTAAGAAACTTCATCACACTTTCTTTGTACCTTTGTGTGTCTCTAGTAATTCCATTAAGAAAGATAATTCACTTTGACCAGGTTAAGTCAAAGTAAACCATTGACAGATAAAATTTTGTTAAGTTTCTCACAAACTTTTTAAGGCATTGGCAAAAGTCCTAATTTCATCAGCAACACTGACATATATTTTCAGGGATCTAGTTGCTGAACACTAATCTACTGAAAGAGGATGTAAATTACAAACCTTTTTCACAATTTTAATTCTTTTTTAAAAAAAGAATAATAAAAAAATAGGGCAGATAATGATAAACTCAAAAAGCTTTTTTAACAGAGGAGCAGTGAATGATACCATCCAAAAAGATATTCGAAACTGGAACTTTATTGATGACAGAAACCTCTAAAATGAAGAAAACAAATATCCTCAAATCCTCTTCATTCAATTCAGGGATGTAGGAGATCAAATTGTTTGAAAATTTAAAAGATACTGCCGCTTCTGGAATTCACTGGCAGTACACTTTGCTCATGCTCTCAGAACTCGTAGGTTCTTCCAACACATTGCTTAGGAATACAGATTAAACTGAAGGCGTATTTTTAAAATCCATCTCTCTTTTAGATAGTGATGCTACAGTAAGGGCAAAAGTTAGAAAATATTCAGCATTTTATATGATTAATTAGGGTTAATAAAAATAGGCATTCATTTTTAATTCCTTTTATATATTCATACAGTATATACAGTAGCTTGTCAGTGACGGAGCTTTCATAGCTACTTGTTTCTTTAGATATAAAACAACTATTTTAAAGATGTTTAACGATGTATTGTCTTTATTCTCAAATTTACATTTCGTCAGTAAAACATTGGGTGTGTTGTTATTTCAAGTAGTTCTGAAGACTTCATTCTTACAAATAATGTAAGTTAAGACATTTTTGTCCCTGTTGCACTACAGGGCATGTCCTCCTTCTGTCTCTTCATTCTGCAATTGCTGTGCAACCTTTTTCTATTGTTTTAATAATGTCACTGTTAGAGAGTTCTGATTAGAGATTCACAGTAAATGATAGCGATTATGATGCACTGCATTCCTGATCATTATTCCACACTTAATCAGTTATACATGTCCTTGGTGATTTCTTCTATGTTTCCTGGTTAAGGATTAGTGTAAATTAAAAACATAGTGTCTCCTTGGAAAACCTTTTGGTGTAAATTTGAACAGTTCATGATTTTACTTCTGTTTAGGAGTGTACTAGATATGATCTCCTTAATCCAACCATAACTAATTCTTTCTTTAAGAACATAAACAGATTCATGTATGCATTTATCTTGCATAAGGAACACTTATACATAAATTGTCAACACTGAGGTTGTAGAACTGTAGATTAAATAAATTACTATTTTCTTGTTTGCTTAAACAAAATTAACACCTATGCCCATTGCTGTTTATATACAGTGATCCCTCGCTATATCATGCTTCGACTTTCACAGATTTTAAATGTAAGCATATCTAAATATATATCACGGATTTTTCGCTGGTTCGCGGATTTCTGCGGACAATGGGTCTTTCATGGTACATGCGTCCTCAGTTTGTTTGCCCAGTTGATTTCATACAAGGGACGCTATTGGCGGATGGCTGAGAAGCTACCCAATCAGAGCACGTATTAAGTATTAAATAAAACTCCTCAATGATATACAATATGCTTCCCGCACAGTGCTTCGCACACTTAAAAGCTCTGACAGCAAGTATTGATTTTTGATTGTTTGCTTTTCTCTGTCTCTCTCACTCTCTCTGACATTCTCTGCTCCTGACGGTGTGAGCAGAGGGGCTGTTTGCACAGAGGCTGTTTGCTTAGAGGATACGGACACTCCTCTAAAAAATGCTGAAAGACTACCTTCACATTGATTCCTTCTTGCAGCTGCTTTATTGTGGTGCTTCCACTTAAAAGCCCAACAGCCATATTGATTTTTGATTATTTACTTTTCTCTCTCTCTCTGACATTCTCCTGACGGCACTCCTTTGAAGAGGAAGATATGTTTGCATTCTTTTAATTGTGAGAAAGAACTGCCATCTCTGTCTTGTCATGGAGCACAGTCTAAACTTTTGACTAAAGGGTGTTATTTCATGTCTAGAGGGCTCTAATAATGTTAAAAAACGTATTTAGAAGACTCTAACTGCAAAAATATTAGATTTATAAATAAAGAATTCTACTTCGCGGAAATTCATTTATCGCTGTAGAGTCTGGAATGGATTAACCGCGATAAACGAGGGTTTACTGTACTTTTTCTGGTGCTTTTCTACATATAAACTATTGTCATAACAGAAAAAAATACTGATCTGGAACTCACTGAATTCTGACATAAATTTTGATGGATACTCATTTTGTTGAGATAAACTGATATATTAATATTTTTGCTTTATTCAAAACTATTTGGTAAAGATAACTGACTGCAGTCCCAATTTTTCTACTAGTTCAACTAAATAATTTCTCTATGTCTGCTTATCTTATATAGATACACTGTTGCAAACAACTAGAATGGAATTTATCAGCATTGTTATGAAGTATAGCAAAACAACCTTGTATTGCTGTGATTTAATACTGAGAAAATCAAATTATTGGCCAATGAGTTGAAAGCTTCACTTTTTCTAATGAAGACCGTGGGGGCAGCATACAGAGCTGAACAGACTATGCCACCAAAAATTCAGAAATGTCCATCCTCAAACATTGGTAAATCTGTCAGTGTGCCCTAGGTCTGCCCATGGTCTTTCCTTAGTGGGCTATACTTGGTACACCCACTATGATGAGTGCATCCATATTTTATGCTCAAACCATCTCAGCTGGCTCCTTTAGATTCAGAGGTGCTACAAAAAGGACTTCACTTATTGTAGCAATCCATACCCTGTCAGCTGTAAGAGATTTAATCAAGTGTCAGGTTTCTATTCCCATATTTTTTTAAAGCAGTAGTAAAAGAGCTTTTATTAAGCCTTTTGGTTGATGGTTTTAGATTCTTATTCGGTCTTAACTCAGTACTAGATCACCTCTTGGTTGTGTCTCATAAAATACTCTTATGTAATGTAGTGGCCTAAGGTACCAAATTTATTTACCACCGAAAGAATGTAATTCCATTTTCTGACTCTGGATGAGCCAAGTTATATTACAATAAAAAAAAGATAAAGCTAGAAAACTTTTTCGTGTTATAAAATGTAGCAGTCTTTTATGGATACCGACCTTTGGTTTCAGCCAGCTGATATAAAAAAATGTAGTGCACTTTATTACACTCTGAGGAAAGGGTCAGCAATTACTAAGAGGAGGGGATTTCTAATAGAAGACAAAATTTCTTCTTTCATGTAATTTCTATATACAGTACTTTATTCTTTTCCAAGAAATTCAGTCAAAGTAACATACCAGCTTAAACATTAAGACCTAGCTAGACATGCAGAGTGAGTTAAGTGTATTATTTCCCGCTGTGACTTTTGCAAATTAGTTTATTAGTGGCAACATACAGTAGGATGAAAGAAAATTAAATAATGCCTATCTAAGTTTTATAGGAATATAATACTTTAATTGCAAATGAAAATTATTATATTTATGAGCCACCACACAGCATGAGTTTAGGCATCTTAACAAAGCTGAATTATTTTGAAAAATTATATGAAGAGTCAACTTTGCAAAGTTAAGGCCTTGTAAATTGATTTGAGAAGTAATGCACATATTGTTTAAAAATAAACACATATATTAATATGTCTGTTTTTTGCAAACCTTTTTATATGCACTCACATACTTTTATAGTTTTTCTATATGTTGTTGTAGTTTTATTTGACTATATTTATTAAACTAAGATTATGCTTGTATCATTTGTAATGTGGTATTGCACCTTTGGATTGTCTCTCCATATCTGCAAGAATACCCAGGGAGGCTAAACATAAAACATTGTGCTTTTATTGCCTAATACACAGGTGTCGAACTCCAGGCCTGGAGGGCCACAGCGGCTACAGGTTTTCATTCAGACCCTTTTCCCAATCAGTGACCTGTTTTCACTGCTAATTCACATTTTAATAGCCCTGTTAGAAGGATTCAGTCCACTGAACTGATTTGTTTCCTCATTAAAATGCAGCCAAACACAAATCAGACATGAAATGAGCCAACAGATGACCAGCTAAACTGGGGCTTCAAACTCCAACCAGTTTCTTAATGAGAAGCCAAGTCTTGCTGTTAATTAAACTCGTTATTTAATTCCACGGCTTGTGGTTGCTCTCGTTCTGCAACAGCTGGCATTTCCAAAACTGTTGATTTTCTGTTTTTCATAAGAACATCGTCAAAGTGTTTTGGTGAGTTGAGAGATCAACCTTACTGAGACCTTTACATTTCTTTATTTTCAGATATTGTGTGATGTGGCGGTTTGTTTTGTGTCTCATTATTGTTTGGCTGCTAATTAAGGAAAAAGAAACAACTAAAGAGCCTGAGTCAAGTTAATTAAAACAAGTAATTAGCAGCAAAAACTGGTCACTAATTAAGAAGATGGCTAGAATGAAAACCTGCAGCCACTGCGGCCCTCCAAGACTGGAGTTTGACACCCCGGTCTAATACAAGCAAAGAAGGCTCTCCGTCAGCGTCTTTTGTTCATCTAAATGTGCTGATAAACACAAGCTGCAAGCAGCCGGCTATTCCATCCCCCCACCGACTTAGAATGTGCACGAACTTCTCCCAGCTCATGCCTTGATTTATTATCTGTGAGTGAAGTGAAGTTTTAGAGTGGAAATAATAGATCGTTATTTGGAACACACTCATTTCATGTGTGTTCAGTTTCTACAGTAATCTGTGTAAACACATTGTTAAAACAGAAACTTTTTCATATTTTAGTAATAAATGTTACAAAATGTAGGCATAAACTATAAAATATGTGAAGCCTGACAGCCAAAGAGCAAATAAACACTTTCACAAAAGGCTCAAGCATGTCACAACAGCTTCTGTGGCATAGTGGTAAGATTTCATCACTCGGAATACAGTAGACTTGCTGTACCTCAGAGACCGGAGTTTGATTACCTGCTGGGGAGAAAATTATTATTTTTTTTTTTTTTTAACGTTCGCCGTTCTGCTGCCTGAACTCCCTGTTTATCTATATAGTAGCAGTTATTTTATTATTATATAGCAGCTTCCCTGTCTGCCTATCATAAAGTGCCTTTCCTTCCTATCTATCTATATATCTATCCCCTTAGCTTTTTTTTTATATATCTATTATACAGTGCCCTATTATACGGGGTGGGGGGTTGGGGGGGTATTGAGTTGGGATCGTGAACGCGGCTGAGAGAATAACAGAATAAAAAAAAAAAGCTAACCTTTACAAGTATCATAAATTACACCGGCTGTTACAGACTGGAATCAAATGTATGTTTTATTTTAAAATAGCAAGAATACGTGCAGCTCACTTTTCAAAACGGACTCATCTGGAATCAAACCCGTAAAGTTCAGACTACCAGTCAAGAGCTGATACCGTTGCGCCACCACAGCGCTCTTAGCAAATGCGTGTCAATATCGCATTCTAATGCGGGTTGTTTTTCTGTAGTTATATTTTTGAATAAAAGCGCACTTGTTCTATTATATTTGTACTTTTTGTGAAACTGTTTCTTTGATATTTGGACTTCATGCTTCACACTTTTATAAACTTCATGTCTACATTTTGTCAGTTATGACTAAAACATGAAAAATGTTTCTTTTTTAATGATGTGTGTACATAGATCTATGTAGGCACGAAACACACATGAAATGCAAGTGTTCCAAATAACGATATAGTATTTATAAAAGGTGTCATTTTGCTTGACTTCTCACTCTATACATCTCCAAAAAACTGACATGCAGGTAAACAGACCTGAGCTGAGAAAACTGCGCCGGTGGGGGATGTGATAGTAAGCTGCTTGCTGTTTACTGCTTAGCCACAAATTTAGAAGACAAAAGACGTGATGGAGAGGTGTGAAGCGTTTTAAGGTGGGACGGATCTACAAGTTTTTTCGTAGGCTCTGGTAATTCTAGTGTTAAATAGTGCCGCTGCATGATCAGTTGCAATTTTTTCAGGATTTCTTTTCAATAAAGTCAAGTGTTAGGCAAGTGTCATTAAATAGCACCACTGCACAACCAGTTGCAACTTTTTCAGTTGTTTCTTTTCAATAAAGTCAAGTGTTAGGCAAGTGTCATTAAACAGCGCCGCCACACGAGCATGATCAGTTGCAACTTTTTCAGGGTTTCTTTTCAATAAAATCAAGTGTTAGGCAAGTGCCGCAGCAAGACTAGTTGCCACTTTTTCAGGTTGTTTCTTGTCTTTAAAGTTCAAAACTTTTTCTCACATTGCAAACACTTCTTTTATCTCACTTTAAGAGATAACCTCCTCAGCGATACCGATCTCCTGCAGAACCTCCGTATGTTGCCGCGTCTGTAGTTCCATCAACTCTTCCGTGGTCAGTTCCTCTGAATGTGTGGCGACAAGCTCTTTGATGGCTCGTATTTCGAATTTTGGCTCGTAACTCAAGGCAAAAAATCAACCTAGTGACAGCTTGTATCTCAAAAAGCTCGAATAGATACAGAAGTGGGAAGTAAAATAGCAAATAGCAGCCTGTGAGATTAAAGTCAAAGTAACATGTAGCATGTTGGTTAGACATGCAAGAAAGAATTTAACCATACTCTGTACCTGGGACAACACAACTACTACTATTCCTACTATTACTACATCAACCCACTAAAGTAAAATAATGACAGTTGTCACAAAAACTACAATGAGACATTAAGGTAGTTTGGGGCAGCCACCTGTATATTATGTTCTGGCTGCAAAATGGATTTGAGAATTGATATACAGATCTTTCCAGATCGGAGTCCATAACTGAACTCCCGGTACATAGATAAGATGGCCACTTTAAAGGCCATTGTAGGAGGTGATGTCATCATAGGCTGGACCGGAAGTGACGTTGTCTTAGGCAGAAACTGAAGTGACATCATCAGAGGCCGAAGTAATGTCGTCACAGGCGCAGGAACCCTGCGGGATTTCCCAAGAATGGTCTGCAAGGGATCGAGAAAGACAGTTAGCGTCCCCTGGTCACCATTGTTCGGGCCCTTTAGTTGACTCCTACTCGCACATGTGTGACACAGTGGATTAAAAAGTTCTGTAAACTCTATGTATACTTTTTTATTTTTAAAACAAATAATTTGAGATAAATATATAACGTGGGCAATTATGTACTTAAATGTAAATCTGCTGCTTTCTTGCTTAGTTTCCCTTCTGTTTGCAATCGGTGGTTTATTTGTAAGTAGTAGTTTAATTATTGCTTCAGTGGACAAACTGACTTAATGAACTTTGCAGCATTTCAGTTAACTGGATGTTCTTCTCAGTTCATTCTTTATTGATTTTGTTCCATATCTTATCATTTAGTGGAATATCTGATTAAGTTATTTGTTGTAGGTTTTAGTATTTGTTTTACTGGAACAATGAAATGATTCTACAGTTGTTATTATGATGTAATTACAAACTTGTAAGTATTAACATTTTATTTTCTTACAAGAATTATGTCATAAATTTTAAGAAAATGTCCAAATAGTACTACCTCAACTAATGACAAGTCTATTAATACTGTTATTTATAACAGTGCAGCCCCTTTTAATAAGGACCCGGGAGTACTTCCAGGTCATATGGAAGTCCCACTTATTATGGAGCACATCTCCATGCAGGGCCTCTTTGTGGCATCCATTGTCCCCAGCAGGGCTGTGTTGCTGGACTACATCTCCCAACATTCCCTGCTGGTTCCCAATTGGGCGCTGATACAGAGGGTTGCTGCCATCTTGTGTTTTGGGGGATTAACCTGTCCCCTGCAAAGTCTTTCATTTCTGTTGGGCTGTCTGTCCATCCCATCTGCCCATTACATTAGAGTGTGGCTCCTTTCTCTCTCCTGGTCGGGATGACCGTGCAACCCATGTGGCATTTACAATATTTATAAATATAAACATATTTCACATTTATAAAGTGCCTTTTATTTGAAAGTTTAGTGTTTTTCAAAGTTTGAACTCAGCCCTATGGCTTATTTTCTGTTTTTTCAAATTTGTTCTTTGATACTAAAGGAGTCTAAAACTGAACTGATTTATAACTGACTTGCTCCATTTTGTATCTAAGATGCTGACTCATTGGCAGACGCGCTTTGTTTATTGCCAACTTTCCGCATCTCTCAGTACACTACTTCTTCAGTCCCTACATTCATTCACCAGTTTGTAATACCTGTGGATAAGCTTACTTTCAGTGACTTGACTGACTTGAATTAAAAGATTTTATTGGCAGCTCAATTTAGACTTCAATACTGTTTTATTGCAAAGTGATTCAGTATGTTTAGTTAATGAAAGTACTTTGTTCAATATGACTTGTTTGTTCAGGAACTACTCACAGCTACCTTATTAAACTAAAAGCAAACATAAAATGTTTCAGAGTTACTAAATCAGCAGGTAATACACTATGGGCCAGTTTGTGGCTGATAGCAAAAAGGTGTTTTACTTGACAGAGAGGAATCAAAATGTCAAAAAGGAGTACAATAGGTAATACTTTGTAGAATATATGATTGAAGAGTCATTGCATTGGGAGTTTAAATGTTGAAATGAATTTAATCTGTTTTCTTTGCCATTTGCAATGTGATTATGCATTTACTACTATTACTTTATTGCCATAACAACATTAATTGCATAGAATTTATTTACCCTCCAAAGAACCATTTAACAAAAACGCAGTGGAAACTATGTATCAAATTAGTGTCGAAGAACTTTAAGGTCAATAAGTTCATGTATCGCAGAGCTCATGGGTAAAAGTTTACCGATTATCTAACATAAAGAGTTAAGCCCACTAGTCTACACAATATAATATTCAGCATGCATTTTTGACTAATTAATTTTCCTATAACAACTGTATTATATTTTATAACTTTAATGCTCAGTACTGTTTTCAGTGAACAAGAGCGTATCTACTTGCATTTTCATTTTAAAACTAATTACTCTCTAGTGTACTGTATGTCAATTTTACAATTTTTACAATTGTTTTAGTATAACTAAAGAGAAGAAAAAACATATTAAGGCCAGTCAGATGCAGATTATTACTGGTTGTTTTATCAATGCCTTAATTGTAGTAGTGGCCTCATTGTCATTTTGATATAGTATGTTGACAATAATGGTATAATTGAAATAGAATCAAGTGATTTGATCAATTCAGCACCTGGAAAGCTAGAGTGCTATTCGGTCAGCCTGAGTCTTTTCATAAAGCCATTTTATTATTTAGCCCACAGGATAAGAGTAAGAGAATAATAGAGTTACACTTTATTAAAGCCATTGCCTCATCAACATTTTAATAGTGAAGTTGAAAATGTCATTTTTGGTCCTTTGTGATTACTTTCCAACAATTAATTTTAGCAGGTTCAAGCAATCTCATTGAGTTCTGGACATATTGGGTGGATTTAAACATCTGAAAGCTCCCCTGAGTTGTTATACAATTGATAAAATCCAACATTAACCTCTGGGCTAAAAGCAATATGTATTAATAAAAAGTACTTTTTATTACATTTGTTTATAATTTCTCTTCTGTTGTGTATTGCTCATGGTTTATGATTTTAAGTGTGGTCAAGTTACAAAAAGTCCAAAAACGTTCTGCAAATGACAAAGAAGGATCCTTGTGATCATTGGCTTTTCTTTCAGTTGGCTTAATTTTCTAATTTTACAAATGCTAACTCTTAACATTTATAAGAAAAATGGAACTAGCATTACCTGTAAGACCTACAAAATCATGAGATTTATATAGTAGCTTTTCTTTGCTCAAAACACTTCCACTTGTAGGTTATCTCTCATCATTTAGCAGTAAGACAACATACAAGAAATAGGCTGAGTGCATTAAGAATAACATATAGCCAATATAACATCCTGTTCAGAAAATAGCAAATATGCTTTACTGTTACTTACTCAAGAACATATAAGTAGTTACTGTCTATTTAGAAAATATCAGACAATTTAGAGATTATAGAAGGTGATGTGTGTATTATGATGCCCGGTAAACATGAATGGCTGGGGAAAGGCGAAGAGACGAGATTGCCAGCTACAGTATGCTGTGACAGGGGAACTCTGGTACACATCCCAATCAGTTGTACAAAAGCTTTTGGAAAGGACAGGTACTCCTGGCTTCATGATCAGGTGCTTGAAGATAATTGCAGAAGTGATTAGCATACACTAGAAGTCTGCATCCATAACAAGGTACAGCCCATGTCTCAGAAGATTGTTTTAATCTAAACTGGAGAGCACCTACATTAGGTTCTAAAGTCACACCAAGAGCTGGGAGTCTGGAAACAGCATGGGAAACAGCAGTTCTCAAAGTCAACTGAAAAAAATCATCATTTGGAAATTTACCATGCTGTTTGAGGAAGGGCTGGAGGAGGCCAGTAAGAAGATGTGGCCAAGCACAAGAGATTCATAAATGACTGTTAGACATAAAGCTGAAAAGCAAAATATTTACCTGTTTAGGCTGGCTGTAATTGTGTGGCTAGTCAGTTCCTTTACAAAGCTGTCAGCACACCGGCTGTGCTTAAAAACCGAAAGTTGAACACACTTGAACACAGGTCAGAGCTTGTTCAATGATGGCTGGGTTACCATGCGAAGCATGTCAGAAGTTGAAAGACCCAAAACACATCAGGGTGTGTTCTAACAGTGATTTATAGGTGTCAGTCTTACCTTAAATTAATTTATTTATGTGCCAGAGTAGAGTATAAGACATTAAGCAGCAACTTTTTAGTTTTACAGGTAAGCGTCATTAACTAAGGTAAGAAAAATCTGTCTTTTAAATCAGAAAAGATTACATTATTTTATTTTAAGAAAGTAACATAGTATACAATCAAACAAATACAATTTACAGAACTTAAACAACAAAAATCTTCAAAAACCTGACAAAAACAAAATCTGAGACAAAGAGAGAAGAGCCAAGAGCATAAAAAGTAAATAAATAATACAAATAAACAAATGGGAAAATATTGTTTTGTATCTAAATGAATGCTTATTCTAATTTTTTTAATTAACTCTTGCAATTTTGTATAAATGTTTTGAACAGATCCTCTAAGCGAGAATTTGATTTTCTCCAATTTCAGATAATATAGGACATCAGTTATCCACTGAATTATAAAAGGTTGGTTGGGAAAGAAAGCAGCAAATCAAAACGCTGAGACTCTGAAAAATGTAATTTGTCCAAGGATGACATTCTGCAAACATTTCTTTTGCAAAATTCAGAAAATGTGTTAAACACACAGATGCACCTAGCAATGTAAGCAAATTCCTAACTAACAATCAAAACAAACCCAACAGTCAATAACATAATTAGAAAGTGCCATTACAATGAAAAATGTAAACAAAAGATTAAATAAGTATAAGTGTTAAATAACTGAAGCTAAATACAATAATAAAAAAATAACATTAGGCATTGGAAGAACCTGACATTGAAGTTTTTTTAATGACCCCATTACCAAACTGAAGTTTAATTGGAAGTAAAAAAGGTTTGTAGCTTTTCTTTTTGGTAACATGTCTCCTATTAAACCATTTGTGTGTAAATAGTTTGCTCTAGTTTTTTTTAATATGTATACATAATCAGATTCCCCAGTGAATAAGTATATCTGTTGATACCTTTTTCCACATTTGCTAAATTTAGTTTTTGGATGGGAATTACCTCTGGATATTAAATGTCACCACTTTGACTAAGAGAACAGACCTGCTATATTAAATCCTAGAGACTGACATGGAATTCAAAGGGCCTTGTGGAGGATTATGGGAATAACTGTTTTACAGTCAGGATGATACTGGAAATTTATTTTGGTATACAGTACTTCCCCAATAAAACCTTTTTAAGTATTCATGCAAAATGTTAAACTAAGTTCCTTTTACCAATATCACTTACCACCCACTTACCACTATAACAACCCATTAAATAAAATAAAATAAAATACGCTGTCAGAAGTTTGCATTTCTTGAATTTTTTGAAAGTAAACAAAATTCCACACTTGCATCCTCCTGCTGCTGTGGACAGCAGCAACCTAAGGTCCTGCACTTTTAAATTATACATTATATGTGTATGTATAGCAAGCAAAGGGGAGGTGCTCACTAGCAGACCCTGACCTCCAATGCAACCAAGGGACACCAGAAATCCAAAATATTATGGAATATCAAAGAAAATAAATAAGGGTTTATAGGAAGGAAGATGGGATAGCTACAACACAGAAAGAATGAAACAAAAATACTAGACTATAGTCAATGCTATGTGGTGCCTATGGGTAATTTCCTAGTCCCTCAAAAACATTTTTTTTTTAAATTTTATTGTAATCATTCCATACAAATCAATTTTTACAAAAAAAAATAGGATGAAAACAACTTGTAAGAATCCATTCTACAATGTCATCAGAGTGATTCTGCAGCCACTCAGTTATCTGGAAGCCTGATAATACTTTGGGATGAGTTCTCCAGTCTTTCTTTACTTTATTATCCTGTCCTGGGAGTGTTCTATTGCATATTCCTGATGTGTTTTTGGCATCCTATCTGAAGAACATCCTTGATGGGCCACAATATAATGCCATATAGATAGAATCTTTAGAAACAAGGCTATAGTTAACAATGTAAATTAAGAACAATTTATGCAACTAATAAATAGAAGAGCAAAAGAAAAACGTGATGAGGTGATTTGTTGCATCCTCCTCCTCCGAAAGGGCAGTTTGTTTGCTTTCCAATTATTACTCTTTGCTTGCAGTCCAGACTCTGCTGAGTTTTGTCTGTCTCTTTGTGTGACATGTCTACTTATCTCTAAAATATTTTCTGCAATGTTTCATCATTTATTTTTCAAGGTACCATAAATCATCATCAAGCACCTCTACTTGCATTACTTTTGCTTTTCATGTAGAAAGTAAGCAAAAAATTGTATTAGGAGATAACCCACTCTCAGTTCTTAGTTATTGCGTAATACACTTTTTTCTTCTCAACTTATAGCCATTTTCCTGCTGTTTAATTAGAAAACATTTAAAGCAAGATGTGTATGTTAAGATAAATTACATTAGGGACAGGTAAACTAGCCTTACATGACAGATCCCACAGTTCACTCCAAATCCTGCAGTTCTCAGATTCCAATACATTATTTTCTATGCATTCTTTTCACTAGAGAGACTGACAGTCACATACATTTTTTTTTTTTCAAAAGATTTTATTCGATGCTGCTCAAAATTTGGTCCAATGATTTTAGATTGCTAAATTGTATGTTTTACTGTCCAAGATGCAGTGGCTCCACAGCCCCAAATATATTAAAAACTCCATTTAAATAATTAGATAATGTGAAATAATTATGAAATAACTTTATTTGCAAAATGTACCCGGTGTGAGTGCATGTCAACATCTGTTAAAAACTGGTTCTAACTTGTATTTACTTAATTTCTGTATCAATAAAACAAAGAAAAAAAATTGTGAAATACCTATATTTCCAGAGGGAAGGACCCTGGCCAAATGAGTTTATGCAAGTCCTTTATCTTTTGGCAAGCAGATCACCTAAGGCTGCCATTTAACTGGTAGCATTCAGATTCCTCCGGGGACACAGCTCTTTGCACCTCAGACACTCCCACATTTATTGGCAGCAATTTAGTATTGTTTTAGTTTTTTTTTAGCCTAATGTGATTGGACAAACGACGACACACTGTGTCATGTTGAAGTCAGTGGTTTACAGTTCACACCCGCCTTTAATGTCACGTAACTACAAACAAGCGAGAGCAACTTTGATGGCAACTTCAAGCGGGACTTAAGAAATTAAGAAAATTTGGTTATTTCTTTCATTAAGCACCCCTTCATAAATTGTTCACTTGAAAAAAAAAAAAAGAAGATAAAGGAGCTTGGACTGGACCAATCTTAAGAGTTCAAGAATGAACTTACACACAGACTTATTCCAACTCTTGTTATGAAAAATGGAGCTGACTAACTGGGTGAGGTGTAAGTAATGCCTTTTTTTGCTTTCTCTGTTTCCCATTTCAAAGGTTTGGTACCAAAAAATTGTGGACAATGATGACAGTACGAGATCTAAAACATTTTTCTGAAAAATGTTAGTGGCATGAAAGTAGCCGCAGTCATCTAGACAATAGCATGAGGCTAAATTGTTTTGGCGAGCACCGTATTGCTAAACAGCTAAATGAAGGCAATAGGATTGGCATTTGAAGGCACACCAAAGAGTTGATCAAAAATCGACACATCCACATCCAACCATACAGAATAACAGATGAAATATATATGTGGTTGTACTTAGTAGAATAGTGGAAGAAGTGATGGTCATAGGAGATGGACGGACAGTCCACTGTAGGGGAAAGATGTTACTGAGGGCTTTTTAGCCCCCCCAGTATGCTAGATGGGAGCACCCCTTAATATCGGTGCCCAGTAGGAAGCCAGCAGGGCATGCTGGGAGATATAGTCCAGCAGAGCAGCCCTGCTGGGGTCACTGTGTGCTGCAAGAGGGCACTACAGGGAGAGAAGCTCCCTGTTATAATGAACTTTCACATAACCCTGAAGTGTTTCCATTGGGCAGTGGCCCTGGCACCAGAAGTACTCCTGGGTCCTTAGTGAAAAGGACTGCACTCCCTTACCCAGGCGAGTCGGAACTGGGAGGACGTGGTGCAACACTCAGTTGGAGGATGGTAGTGTGGGGAGAGAGAAAAAGAGAATCTTGCGCTTATGTTAACTTTGTGTTACATTTTGTTACATAATGTTATGGGGGGTGTCTGTAATAAACACATTGTTATTTGAACCCGGGACTGTTGGTGTGTTCGTATTGGGATTTGGGGCTCACTGTTGCTCTGCTTTGCATCACACAGGCCTGAAGGAAAGGAGAGCGAAATTTATGTTCAAGGAAATATAGGTGTCCTTATCATAAAGGCAGAATAAGATTTCGGTTGGATGTGTCCTCTGGGTGTAGTACAAGGCAAGTTGAGGGGCAAGTTATAAGATGTGGGGGTCTGTGGATCTTAAAATGTGAATTTGTGCCCAGGTGAGGTATGTCTGGTAAGCTTGCATAGGACTGGGCAGACTGACAGCAAGTGTGGGAATGACTCTGTGGGTGTGCTAAATGATAAACTGGGATGCAAGACTTGAGAAAAATCGGATGACTAGTGATTGTATGATGTGTATTTATGGAATACAGTGGAAATGGCCAAGGACTGGGCACTGTATTAGAAGAGGCAGAATAAGATTTGCTCAGGGATTTTGGTCCATATTGACATGATGCCATCATGCAGTTGTTGCAGACTTGTCGGCTGCACATCCATGATGTGAATCGGATTAAGATGCCCTTTGAGTACAGTTAAATCATTTTCATGTTCAAGAAACCTGTTTGAGATGATTTGAACTTTGTGACATGGCTTGTTATCAGAAAATGGGTACACTGCAGTCATAAAGGGATGGACATTGTCAGCAACAATACTCAAGTAGGTTGTGGAATTTGAATGTTGCTCAATTGGTAATAAAGTGCCCAAGGTTTGCCAAGAAAATATCCCCCCATGCCAGTACACCACCACCACTAACCTGAACCTTTGATACAAGGCAGGATGGATCTATGCTTTCATGTTGTTGACGCCATATTCTGACCCTACCATCCAAATGACACAGCAGAACTTGAGTCTCGTCAGACCAGGCCACATTTTTTCCGATTTCCTCTGACCTCTGGCACCAACAAGGCATTTTGTTGAACTGCCGCTCACTGGATACTTTTTGGACCATTCTCTGTAAACCCTAGAGATGGTTATGTGTGAAAATCCCAGTAGATCAGCAGTTTCTGAAATACTCAGACCAGCCCGTCTGGTACCAACAACCATGCTATGTTCAAAGTCACTTAAAGCACCTAAAAGTCAGTTAATTAGTATTTAAGACATTTTAAGAAACACGATAAACTGTAAGACATAAATAGATGTTAGAACATAATGTAGTCACAGTTTGCTAGTCCTTAACAACACAGTAAATGTAACAGTAGAAAATGCATTGGTTTATTACTAAGTCACATTCTTCTTTTGGGGAAGTTTAATCACAAAAGCAGTTAAAAAGGTTCTACCTCGGTTTGTTCGGAATATTTGAGTGACTTATCTTTTTTCTTGAGGGTGGGAATTGGAAGCAATTTTTCCCATCGATTGTGCAGTGCTTGGCAATCCTGAGCTTTTCATTTTTCCCTAATAGTCCATGAGCTCTTGAGCTCCTGAGTCAACACAGATCGGAACAAAGTCTGATTTTTTTCTTCAACTTCCAATTGCTGCCAACTGAGAACGCACTATTGAGGTTTGGGAATAAAAACATTAGTCACTTTCTTAGTTTTCGTGAACGGATTACTTACAATTCGTTATATGCACTAGTGTATCTCATGTTTTATTTCTATTTTTTTATGATCAATTTTTTATCGATGCAAGGAAAACATACAAACATGGTGAACTAAAAAAGACAAAGGCTATATACCCTAAACGGCGCCCAGTACCATTCAAACCCCCACCACTCCCCCCAAGCCTAGCAACAGAGTCGCAATCAACAAAAATACATAGATGAAGAGGAGGAAAATAATTAGGTAACAAAATCATCAAACACACTGAAACCTGAACCTAACTGCTGCAACTGTGATGTCAATTGCCATTAAATAGGAAAGATTTCATTTTTGAAACTGGGGTAGTTTTCAGTTGATTCTAAGGATGCTCGGTTAACCTGAGAGGTTTGACATTCCAAAAGTATTAGATTAGAACATTAGAATATTCTAGATGAGAACAGGCCATTCAGCCCAACAAAGCTCACCAGTCCTATCCACTTGTTTCCTCCAAGAAAACATCAAGTCGAGTTTTGAAAGTCCCTAACGTCTTACTGTCTACCACACTACTTGGTAGCTTATTCCAAGTGTCTATCGTTCTTTGTGTAAAGAAAAACTTCCTAATGTTTGTGCGAAATGTACCCTTAGAAAGGAAAGGAAGAAAGGAAAGAAAGGAAGATCACTGTTTGTCAAAAGAAAAAAACTTGGGAAATTTCTAACGAGAGGAAAGATTTAATTGAATTGCTGTAGGGCTAAGACAGAGCAGTGGTGAGAGTGAGAGCTTCTTTGAAAGGTACAGCAGAAGTGTAGTTTGAGGAATAAGAATGATGTTCACAGATGAAAGGAAGAGAGACACTGGCTTATCTGTAACCAGAAAGAGAAAACAGGAGGACAAGGCTAGAACATATGAAAGAAGGTGCAGGTAAACCAAGAAACACTGTACATGACAAAGAATGAAAAACCCATTAGAAACCATTTATGGGAAATAGGGTAAAGTCTATGGATTATTTTGAGTTGGATAAATTGGTAGTTGGGGTTTCTGGAACGAAATCTTATATTGTTAACATTTTCTCAGCACAGAGTTGAAGGCAGTGTAGCCTGTTTATCTTATTTTTGAAAAAAATATATTATAGAGACTATCCTGTTGTGTAACAAAATTTTACACTATTTGTAAAACACTTGGTACATTAATGAAAGTCCTCAGAATTGCTGGTTTAAAAATCTAGGAAATCTCACCTGTTAACTTTTGCATTTCTTTACTGTTTCTCCCTCTAATATGTGTTCTTCTATTTTTGAGCACCATTTACTATGTGTAAAAACTAAAGTAAGGACCTAATCCAGGTCTTCAAAGAAGTTGATAACATTGATCCAGCAGAATACTTTTAGCTTAATGGTGAATCACATACACAAGGACTCCAGTGGAATGCATTAGGACTAAAGCCAGGAAGTACTTCTTTATGTAAGGGGTTGTGGGAATATGAAACAAACTACTGAGACAGGTAGTTGAAGCAGAAACCTTGACAACCTTTAAGTAGTATCTGGATGAGATACTGGGACAACTTCAATATTAGCTATACAACTGAGCCTGATGGACTGAATGGTCTCCACTCATTTGTCAGATTTGTTAAGTTCTCAAAGTGGAATTGATCAGGTCACACACTTAAGAATATAACAAATGAATCAGGGTGTGTAAAAATAATGAAGTTTAAGGGAAAGAACAAAAAATTAAGCAACATTTCAGCCTGAATTTTTTCACCAAAAAGGTCAAGAGCACCAGAAATCAAAACCACAACAATAGGGGAACTGTGAAAGCAAAAAAGATTGCTCTAGTGATCTAAAGATCACTTTAGATTAGGTGCCCTTAATTATGCTATACATACCATGTAATTACCTGTATAATTACAGAACTACTAGGTTTTATTACATTGTACTTACTGTGTAATACAGTGTAACACTATAATCAAGTACTCATTTGTTATTCCATAATTTATATAAGTACATATGTATATAAATTATGGAATAACAATTATAATTGAGTGCTTAACCCCAGCATTATATTGTGTTACAAAGTAAATACAAGGTAATACCAAACTAGCGGTGGCAGCCAAAATTAAAAACGATATGGCCAGTCCATGAAAGTACACAATAGAATGGCACTTACTGCAAGACAAAAGAAACACAAAGTGGTGCTAATATGAAAAATTATATTAAAGATCAATCACAAGAAATACTGCAAAATATAAAATTCTAAATCATTATCTGATTCTAATCTGTTCCTGAAAATGAGTCGGTAAATGAAAAATCAGATATCGTAAATGTTTTCCCATTATTTTTGATGTGAAAAATAAGAATGTATTTCCATTGGAATGTCCCCAAATATAACTAAAACACGTGTATGACCTTGATTTATCCATGATTTTAAACAGTTTATTCATCAATTGTTCAATTATTTAATTGTTATTGTTGTAGTTTATGGGAATGTTTCTGCCAATTATGGTATGTTCAGGATATAAATAAGAAACCAGGTCTTCAGTGCTCTCATGTGGAGGAAACACTCGACTCCCAGCACAGCTGACTTATCATAAAGCAGAATGCAGTTTTGTATTTTAAAGAACAAAAGAATTTGGAACTTTAGCAATGCTTTCACTTTTTTCAAACCTAATTTGGGGTCATTCTTCAAGATTACACAGATATTTGATGGTAAATGCAGCCACTGCACAAATGTGTCATAGCAAAGTGAACAAAGTCACAGGACTAGCAGGAGGTGTCTAGAGCCTGTTGCCATCAACAGCAGCACGCTTGTTTACAGAGAAACACTTTCATGGCATGACATTCTAAGTTTATTCAGGTGCGTTGGATGAAATGTGCCTTATAGCAAAAAAAAAAAGTTATAATATGGAATTTATGGTATTAGAAAGACAAAAGTCATTATACTGAAACATGGTATTAAAAGGCATGATTGTTTATTGAAAACAGTGACTTTTCTTTGTAGGTTTAGGTTCACAAAGAGTGTTGGTCACTCTTAAGGTTATTTGTGTGCATTCAGATCAAGGCTGTGCACTGCCATTACAAAAATATCAATTACTAGACACTTCTTAGTTGATACAGTGTCTGTAGTGTAAATGTTGAATGTGATGTACTGTAATGACTTAATTTAGCATTACACCACAGGCCACGCTTAGAGGTCTGCTCAGTTACATCTCCTTTCAGTTCCTTGTTAATCCTCAACATGACATTGAGATTAACAGAATCTACTAAATTATTTGAGTCAAGGTTCTCAAACTCAGTCAACGGGACCCACTGTGGCTGCAGGTTTTTGTTCCAAGCAGCTTCTATTTTTAATTATATTTCTTGGCTAATTAAGTGTTATTTTCCAGATTCTATGTTTTGGGAAGAATATATACATTAGAAAACTAAGTCTGGTTTAAAAAAGTGTTATTAAAATGTACTAAGCAGTTATATGTGAATGATGTATTTTTTCTTTTTAACAGTGTCTTGATTTTCATTCTTCTTTTCCAAGTGTTATAATTATTTAATTAATCCATTGTTTACTAATTAGTGGGTCTCACGCTAAAGTAGTTGCAGGCTTTCACGATTCAGTGCTGTTTGCCTGTGTGTCCCCTCTGCTCAATTTTTAATTGCCATTATTAAGATGCAATGAAGGGAGAAAGCTGCACAGAGAGAGAGAGCAAAATATAATGAAATCAACAAAAGCATTTAATTCTGGAACAAAAATAGAAATATTTCTAAATGTCTTAGAAATATAAAAAGCATGCTGCTGTGCTTTTCTCAATGTAAAATAAGAGAAGAGAAAAATAGCAGCTAATTAAATGAGATCAGTGTTATCAGTTGTTGTCACTGATTGTGAATCTGGTTGAAACAAAAACCTGAAGCCACAGTGGGCCCCCAGGACCGAGTTTCAGATCCCCCTGGTTTAAGTGTCAACTTAAGGCACATCTGTTCAGACAGGCATTTGGGTAGCTTTGCCGTTTATGGGTGACTTTTATATTGTCTTTGTATTTTATGTTGTTTTGATATTTCTTTTTATTCTATGTTTTATTGTTCAGAGCTTTTTTGATTTTTGTCTTTGATAGGCACTTTGTAAATGCATTTTTACTTCTCACCAAGGCATTGTACAGAAATGGGAGATGCCTCCACAGTAAGCTTTCTTTAATATGCGCTAGAATCATCAGGCACAACAGAAGGCTTAAGTGATCACAGCACTTTAAATGTGTAAAATTAACCAATCAATCGATACATCTTAATTTTTTTTTATACCATTATATGGCAAAATTGCCCAGTTTTGTACATGGAGTACAGAAGTTTATCCTTTTTATTCCATGCCCACTTGAAATTTATAAAAACATTATCATCCACTTCTTTATTATTATAGACATTATGAGAGCTTTTATAGCTTGTTGCAGAATTACAAATTTCCCTTGAGTGTAAAACAGCTGATCTGAAGATTCTTGGGCCTTAAAACATGAAAAGATGGGTTGTCTCTTCAGACAATATATTTCAGGTCCTGCTGTGGGCACTGACATTAAAGCTGACAAGCTGTCACTTAACCAATAGTTGCCTCTCAGTCAACTTCACGACAGGGACATCTGTTTGAATTTCTCCTCCATGAGAAATATTTTATTGCAAACAAAGTTGAAGTATAAGAATTGTTAGTGGGTATATCTATGGTGACATTTTTTGACATCTATTAGAGGAGTACAAATCTTTTTTTTCTTCCGCCTTTCTTAGTTGTACAACATATAAATTGCAAACACCATGTACAGTTAAGAAAAATCTGTAAAAGTCACTTAATTTCCTATAATCAGAAATAGCAATGTTTTATGTATCCATCCATCCATCCTCTTCCGCTTATCCGAGGTCGGGGCAGCAGCTTGAGCAGAGATGCCCAGACTTCCCTCTCCCCGGCTACTTCTTCTAGATCTTCTAGGGGACTCCTGAGGCGTTCCATGTTTTTTATGTATTGTAAGCAGATATTGTAGATGTTAGGGTGTTTTAAATCTCACAGAATGTAAAAGGAGTCATCTGTCTGCTGTTGATTGCTTTTTGGAAAGTACTGTAAAATGCCTAGTGGCTTGGTTGCTAAGCAGTTTGTCACACATATTTGCCTTGTATTTAAAACCATTTGATTTTAACCCTTGCCAAGACCATAAGCTGTAAAAGGTTCAACTTAAATACTAAAATTGTTAACATAAATCATAATTTAAACAAACATACATAGATAACAGTCACACAACACAACCTAAAAGGTAAACTAATCAAACTGACATTAACCACAATGTAAAGACATCACTGCACTCATATAGTGAGGAGATTAATAAGCAAAAGAAAGCAACAGCTAAATGAATTTTGAAGGTTCTGATATTTGGATACAAGCTGTCATTGCCCCTTTTTCAGTTAGCTATTATCACCCTTTTTGGGCTCATCTTCTCTGACACAGATGGAAATGTAGTCAGCCTTCTGCTACCTTCAATCTCTGTTCAACTCATTGGTTTTGCTGGCTTTAGAGGAAAGAATTTCTTGTCTGACGGCAATCTCTTCTCTGTGAGCTATTTCATAATTTTTGGGAATCAGACCTATAGTAGTACAGTAATGTCATCAGGAATGCAGTATGTGATGATATAATTCTTTGCCATTAATCTGTGATTAGCACTAACATTATATAATTTATAGGTCAACATTTTCATAACCATAATTTCATTTTAGAACCCGCTTACTGTAGTTCAAGTTCAACGCGGCTGAAGCCTAGCATAGCAGCATGGAACACAATGCATTAACAAACCCAGGACTTGCCATCATTTCATCACGGGGCAAGCTTGTGAACACAGCCACAGTCATTGTTAGACCATTTTAAATTCATCAATTAACCTGACCTGCATAAGTTGCATTTTAGATTGTCAGAACCTTCACACAGAGAATTAGAATGAGGATGAGAACTTGGAAGGATCAAAGGCAGGATTGCTATTTATGGATAACCAGCCTCACATTTTATTTGATAAACGCATTGATCAATTGTGTTTGGACCCTAACCTGGTGAGCTGGGTTCCTGGACTTTTTAACTTAAAAAACACAACATTTGAGTGTTGGATGGCTTGTTTACAGATAACCTAATTTCATCCTCTGGAACACCTTAAGGCTGTTGTCCATCTCCTCTGCATTTTGTACACCAATGACTGCAAGAGTTTACATGAAGGCAGGCATATCTTAAAATCTGTTACAAGATAAGCAGGACAGCTATTGATCTATTGTTGATGAGTTTGCTCAGTGATGTGATCATTCCTTTTTACAGTAAATTTTAAGACCAAGGATATGGCTATAGATTTAAGATCTCCTTTCCCCCCGTCTCAGCAATAATAAAACAGAAGAAAGTAGAGTTGGTGGAGCAATACAATATCTAGGATCAATCATCAATAACAGGCTGACATTTGATCTCAATACAGAACCAATTTATAAGAAGGGAAAAAACAACTGTTCTTTTCAAGGAAATTGAAATGTTTTAAAATAGACAAAATATATAATGGTAGTTTTTTTTATAAGTTCTTTATCAAATCTATTTTCATATTTGCTTTAATATGTTGGTTTAAACATCTTACTGTTAGGGACAAAAACTGCCTAAACAACTTTGTCAGAAGTAGCAGTAGAATTATTGTTCTGCAGCAGCACTGTCTCACTGTGCTTTTAAACAAACAAGTTAGAAAGGAAACTAACTCAGTTGAGGCAGACAGCGGCCGTGCTGTGTTTCCTGAGATTTATTTGTTGTCATCATCCTGCAGATTTAAGTTCCCAAGGGTGAAAGCAACAGATTTAAGAACTCTTTTATTTTTAGGGCTATAAGCATTTTGAATTCTGGTAGTTGTATGATTGCTGTTCATTTCTATAGTACAGTATTATTATTGAATACTGTTGAATTTAATTACTCTTGTTTGAAGAAATATTGCAAGTCTGTGTACTAATTATAACAAAAGACATCATATGTTGCCTCTTGTTCTGTTTTCTTTTATCTTTGTAACAATGTCCTATGCTTTGTCATTTCATACTGCAAACAAAATGTCCTTCTGAGATGATAAAGGTCTACCTGACCTAACAGTCACACATCGGTGTATTTTTCATATATTAGCAAATGCTATAATAGTGAAGTATGTTCAATTGTGTAGAATAAAATCCTTTTGCAGTAACTAAGTCAACACTTCTTGGAAATCTATAGAGAAAGAAGACCTCCCTTTGCGAACTAGCGTTCAGCATACTAATGAATATAAAATCGAAACATCTTTCTCATCCTGACTTTGAAAGAGATAGCTCTGGTACAGTACTCTGTCAGCGAGATAGTAAAAAAGACTCAATCATATTACAAGCCCAACGTCATCATTTTTATAGAGAGGAAATTCTGTTCTTGCTTGCTGTTCCCTATATGTAATAAAAAGATAATGGATGTGTCAAAGAAGACATGTTACAGGTGAATTTTAAATGTAATTGTTTTACTGTACATTATTCCACTATCTATTTTATTTTTTTCATCAAAATACCCATTTTGTAAAAAATTGGCCAATTTATAGTGTTAGTAGAATTCACTCCAGTGATGTTCCTTATAAACTCATAAAGAAACATGGCAAAACTGTGAGATATTAAAAATAGAAAAATGTGAAATATTGAACAGTGTGTATGTATGAATAGACATTGGAGATTAAAAAAAAAAGATTCTTGGCTATAATTTCTGCTAAAGGCATCTGCAAAAAATATTCATCTCACCAGCAATTATCTATCTTTTCTCTTAATATTACTTTACAAGAAATTGCCTTCACTTTGGCATTTTAGTTTTCTTTGTTGATCAAAGTTACAGTGGAATTACATATTGTAATAAAATAAGAAATGGTAAATTGGGAGATGATTTTAATATTTTTATATCTGCTGTATTTCATGGTGTTGATGGCTTTAATGAAAGCAACATTAAATGTTGAATAATTGATTGTAGTGATATCAGTACTAATTAAGTTCTAGAGCCTTGGGAATCCATTCAAAAAGGATATGCAATTTCTAAATTAGAAGCTACTTTAAGTGTGGTCCAGTCAAAAAATGAAACTTACTTAAATGAAATATAGGGCACTGCTTTGGTGCAGCAATTTGTGTTTCCCACATCATCTATCTGAATGCTGGGTAGGATGCCTTCTGTATAAAGTATATTCTTTCTGTGTTTGCTTAGGTTCTTTTTAGGAACACCAGTTTCTCCACACAGTTTATAAAAGTGATTGCTGATTGTAACTTACTACTTGTGAGTGCTACTATGACTGAAGGTGGTTGTATGCACAAGTGTGCTTGCTATGTGCTGATATTTTTTTCAACGTTGGTTTTTGCCTTATGTTTACTGCAGACATAAGCGGCTGGAGGTTGAACTCCACTAAATCTCTAGTAGGATTGACTACTGCAATGCGGTTTTCACTGGCTGTTCAAACTGTTCTCTATACAGCCTCCAGTTAATCCAAAATGCGGCTGCAAGAATTATTACAAGAAAAAGAAAATACGAACACATAACTCCAGTTCTTAAATCCTTACACTGGCTCCCGGTTAAGTTTAGGGCAGATTTCAAAATCCTCCTTTTAACATATAAAGCATTAAATGGCCAAGGTCCGACTTACTTGTCTGAACTTAACATGACTTACAAACCAGAGCGCACATTAAGATCTCAAGATGCCGGTCTGCCTATAATTCCAAGGATTTATAAAATAACAGTGGGAGGTCGAGCTTTTAGTTACAGAGCCCCTAAACTGTGGAATGTTCTGTCTGCTTCTATAAGAGATGCCCCTTCGGTCATCCCGGCTTTATATCCCGGCTGAAGACTCACTGCTTCAGTTTAGCATATCCTGATTAGAGCTGCTGATTAACTGTACATACTGCATCTCTGTTGTTAGTCATTAGCACTAAAACATAAGTAACATGACAGTTATAATTGAATACTAACCCTCACCTATTCTGTTTCTCTTCTTGGTACTCAAATGTGGCACTTGGTGCCACGGCCCATCTGCCAAGTTGTTTTGCCTGCCAATGGTAAAGTCATCCCTGATGGAGGATCGCAGGAATCATGGGAAAGAGGGGTCCTTTCATCGGATTAGCTGGCCCAGCACTATTTTTAGCCATGGAATGGCCAAATGGGGGAGGCAGCTTGATGGATGAGGTCTCTAGGACTCTAAAAATATCCAAATCTTATTATATGATATCATCTACTGTTAAATTCTGCTCCGTACTTCAAAAATTATTTTTATACTGTATTGAGGATTTGTTCTGTTCTGTGTATTGTATTGTATTGACACCCTTCTTTTGACACCCACTGCACGTCCAGCCTACCTGGAAAGGGGTCTTTCTTTGAACTGCCTTTCCCAAGGTTTCTTCCATTTTCCCTACAAGGTTTTTTGGGAGTTTTTCCTTGTCTTCTTAGAGAGTCAAGGCTGGGGGGCTGTCAAGAGGCAGGGCCTGTTAAAGCCCATTGCGGCACTTCCTGTGTGATTTTGGGCTATACAAAAATAAACTGTATTGTATTATATTGTAATTCATTCTTTAATGAAACTCATGCCTGGTACAAACCTTTCCAATGCTCACTGGAGTGCCTGCAGTCACCTAACTATTCAATAAAATGCTAATATGCTGAAGAAAGCAGCAGTAAGTCTATGTTATCATAATATTAATTTACTATATGATTTAGTAATATAATCGTCTAGAATTTACTGACAGACATATCATTTAGTTAAAGGTCAACGGTCATATGGTTTCCTAGTCAAGCCAGCCTATCTTCAGTTATTACCAGTTGTGATGGCAATGTCACCAAAAGTATTAACATCCAAAGAAAGCTTTTAGTGTTAGTAATATGCTTTCTTGATTTTGTGTTCTCTTGCAGGTGCTATGGCAGTGCTCATTCCACGTCTTGACCTGGTTATCTCCTTTGTTGGAGCAGTGAGCAGCAGTACACTGTCCCTCATTTTCCCCCCTCTGCTGGAACTGGTTACGCTGTCAGAAAAAGACATCTCCGTCTGGATGGTTATAAAGGATATTTCTATAGCTGTATTAGGATTTGTGGGATTTCTAGCTGGGACTTATGTGACAGTTGAAGAAATGATCTATCCTCAAACAACCTTCTTGGAAACTGGAAAGCTTTTTCAAACACTCAACATAACAAACACAATGGATTTGTTGAGAAATAGTACACAGTCCAGGCTGCTCGAAGGATGATCTTCAATAACATTCGAAAAGAGAAAGCTGCTTGATTTCTTGGAGATGAGGGTAAGGGAAAGGTGTTGGGGTGTGATATCTAATAGTATGAGGTTGGTATTTTTAAACTTGGTCATAGGATTCTAATGTTGAAATAAAACGCAAGAAATCTTCAGAGTAGATGGCTTTTGTTTTCTTTCACAAGACATTTGGAGAAATTGTAAATCCTGATAAATGTGGGTATGTATGAAGTAGAGTTTCTGTTATGCATTGTTTATTAATGAAAAAGTGAGCCCAGAATCATATTCAGAATTTATTGAAAGTACAATCATAATTGCCATCTTGGTACCATGTATGTGCCACTTTGTCAGAGTTTAATTTTTGCTTTGTTACATACAATGAATATAATCCCTTTGCTAATATAAGGAGACATTTGTTATTATGAATATCATGCTTTAATATTGACTCTTTAAAAACAACATTCATTGGCAAGTTTGGCCTCCCACAGAAAGTAGGACTGGGTGATTCTGACAGTACCCTTTACCCAACTGATTATGACAAACGTAAGATGAAAGAATGTACTGTACTGGAGCAATGTTCCAAGCAATGTTAATAAGCCCCTTGTTTATCTTAATTAATATCATATGTAAATCATTTTTATAATTCAGTTACTTTTATCTATTTCTATTTTATTTTTAGTTTATTAGATCTTCAGAGCGGGCGGCACGGTGGCGCAGTGGGATCGCTGCTGCCTCACAGTAAGGAGACCCGGGTTCGCTTCCCGGGTCCTGCCTGCATGGAGTTTGCATGGTCTCCCCATGTCTGTGCAGGTTAGGTGCATTGGCGATTCTAAATTGTCCCTAGTGTATGTGTGTCCTGCCCAGGATTTGTTTCCTGCCTTGTGCCCTGTGTTGGCTGGGATTGGCTGTGTCTCCCCGTGTCTCCCCGTGTCTCCCCGTGACCCTGTAGTTAGGATATAACGGGTTGGATAATGGATGGATGGATAGATCTTCAGAGCTGTTCCTTACTGTAGCTACACAAGGGCTTCCCAGTCTACTTAAATCTGTCTGACATAGTTTCTCAGTTCAGTGTTTGGCTAACAATCCTATGAAAATAGACATGTTGTCCTCTTTCTCCAAATTCTGTATTTGTCCCTATGAAGCTCCTCACAGAAACACCTGGTGCCGCTACTGTCCCTTCACCTCTGAGGATTGCTATTAAATGACCAAGCACCTACATTCTCTTTACAAATATCAGCTGGGTCCTCAATAGTTTCCTTCCAAAAATTACTTATGCTAACTATAGATTTTATGACTATAGAATGGCCTTTCTAGCAGCATTTGAGCCTTCTTAGCTCCATATTCTAAATCTTTTAGGATTAAAAGTGCTCCACACTCTAACATTTTTTAGGATCAGGAATAGCTTACAGATAAATCACTGTTTGAAGAACATTTACAGTTTACAGTTTGTTTTAGTTAATGCATCAACAAAAACAGAAAGTAGCAAATTACAAATACAATTTTCTGCCAAATGTAATCAAATACTTAAAGTATGTGTACTGTGAGTCCCAACAAATAGTGGTAAAATAGACATTAACAAAGATGTGGGTCATTTTTCATTCTGCTATGCTTAAAGCAGTTGTGCTACCTGATTTCAAGCAATTTTAATCTTTTTGTTATTGGAGATGTAAATCTATAACTGAAAGAGTACAGCACAATAAAAACCTGCATCTTTAAATCAACACTCCAATAGAGCTAACCAATAAAATAATCAGTTCCTCAAATTAGCTATAGGATTCAGTATAACATTTTCCCCAATGTCTGACACATCGGGCATGTATTCCATAGCTGCTCCCAGCCTGAATCTTCAAGGTAGACTGTGACATAGAACAGAGAATTATAGTTGTGTAAAGGAAGTCCTACTCATGTCAAAACAAAAAGGTTTTAGTGAAGTGTACAGTACCTTATAAATAACATTGTTCTCTAATAGTAGTAAGAAGCTCATTTCTGGCAGTTTCTGAGAATTTTTAGCAGTTATTGTCCTAGTGGCTTAATAACGAGAACAATATTCTGAATTACAGCTTAAAAACAAATCTATTATCAATATAAATTATATCAATATAAAATACAGATAAGCACAACTTGATGGATGATGGTGACAAAATGATAAACAAGGATATCCAATATCTAATGTGATATATAATTATCAAATGCAAAGTTCAGGTTCTGCTTTCAATTTGTTTGTGTATTTTATTACTATGGGGAGACACCTTGAAACTCTGGTTACACAAAGGTAAGCTTTTGCCAAAAATGAGAATTTGAAGAGGACACATTCATGAATCAGCTCTTACTCCAAATTTATCATGATGTTATTGGTAAGTTCCTACATTAATCAAACAGTCACCATTCTGTTTTATGCTTTTATAACCAGCTGATATACTGAGTAGTCATAAATTAAATCATACTGTTCACTGAAAGTGTTTGGAGGCTTTGGATGCTTAGTAGTATTCTCATCTTTCACTATAAGATTGTTCAACATCTTAGGGAAGTCAAATAGAAATAGACCTCTCAGTTTCTCATTACCAGACTTTAAAGTTTTTGTTGGCTAGTGTGTCTAGCAGGGAGAGTTACTTCCACAAATGGACCCAATTCAATACTGGGAATTGCAGTTTGAAAAGGTTGTTCTGCTTACAGTGCAGCCTCAGACTCACAATGGTGATCAAGTAAAGACAGCAACAACCTATTCAAGCGGAAAGGTTGAAATTGAAAACGAAAATACCAGGTGACATAGATACTAAGGAAAATATCCTTGTGAAAGTCCACAGTGCAGATGTGAAAAACCAAAATCTTCCTGAACTAGGCCAACTAACCACCAGCCCTTCAAAGCACCATTGATGGAGTGGTGGCTTTGAGGCTAAGGATCTATGCTGGTATATTGGAGATTGCCAGCTCAAATCCCCATTACTGCCAAAAGAGATCCTGCTCTCCTGGGCCCTTAACCTGCAGTTGTTCTAGGGGTACTGTACAATGGCTGACTCTGTGCTCTGACCCCAAGAAGTAGGCAAAAACTAACAAATCCCAAATACAAGAAGTTGTATGAGGTGAAATAAAGAAAAAATAGTATCCCACTGTGCAACACAGATGTAGTCTGATACTTAAAATTATAATGGAATTATATGCTATAATGCAGAATTTGCCATCATTCAAGCTGATGTGTTTTGCCAGTGAAGATTGAGAAGCTTGATCACTGTGGCAGTGAAGCCAAGCTCCACAAGAACATATCCTTTGTGAAGAAGTAGGAGATCCAAAAAAAAAACATAGGCAGCCTTTCTCTAACCTATACAACAGCCTTCAAGGCCTTCACATGCCTCAGATAAGACCCAATCTTTAAAAGTACACCTAAAGAATTGTCCAATGTACAATCCATGTCAAGATCTTCAAGGAAAATCCCACATTCAACAGGGGCTGCCAGAGTTTCCAGGAATTTGGAGGTTGGAAATTTATGGAAGGCCACAATTCAAACGTCAAAGGGTTGAGCAACTCAGTAACTTTGGTGCTCCATTATATCTGTGATTCTGCAGTTGTGGGGTTCTTCAAGTGCCAGGGTGTGGTATTGCTTTCTATAACTTTAAAATAATATTCTTGTAGTATGTTAAACCAATCAGTGTTTAATTAAGAGCTTCAATCTACCCCCCTCCCCCCTTCAATTTGCTGTAAGTGTTTGAAAACAAAGAACATGTTTCTGCTAGAGTTGAAGAAGTTCTTTCTCTATAACCAATACAGTATAATAATGAAAAAAGAATGAATGTTAAATAAAATGGAAAAGTAAGAACTGTAACAAAGCAACAAAAATAAGTAGAAATAAAGTATTTGTTGTATTTGAAATAAGTGTATTTTTGTCATGATAGATTTACTCCTCTGAGCCAAAAAAAGGTCCTTATATTCTGGCTAAGTATTGTTATAAAACTCACTGCCAGACTATTACTTTATTACTGAAAACTCTACAGATCTTTAATTCCCTGATTAGGTATAGTAACAAGCCACAAGCACACTTATTTGTTGTAATTCTAGTTTACTCCACTTTAAATCTTAAACAATTAATGTTGTATTTCAGCACAAATACATGTATCAATTCTGGCTTCATATTTTCCCAGTAATGGAAGCTATAATATGATTTTCTTACATTAATTACAGGGACAGATATCATTGTTAGTGCTTATTTTTATATGCCTGTTAAATTATAATTTTAATATTTTTAAAGACTAATTAGTTTTTCGTGACTTGAATTATAGGCTACAGTTTGTTTTTTTTTTATTAATGTTGAATTAATGGTCTTTATCTTTTTCATATGTTTTTATTAGTAGATTTAAACAATGATATAAACCTTAAACCCAAAAAGGCACTGAAAACGTCTGCTGTGACTAAGGAAATCTGTTTGGTTTTGCTCAGCTAGTACAAACTCAACCAACTCATGCAAATTCAGTTTAGAGTTAAAATTTAAATTAGTGTAAGCTGATCTAATTCGGAATAATGATTTATTTCATTAGGTAGAAATATATAATAAGAATAGTTGTGTCAGATATTTAAAATATCAAAATGCAGTTCAAATACTTGAAGTTCAAATATTGTAAGAGAAATTTGTCATTTTCTATCCTCTGATAGAGGTCCATAGGGGGCTAGATCACTAGTAAATCATAAGAAATCAAAAATAACATCCCATTCATAATCGCTGAACTTCAAATAGTCTAAAATTATACCTCGCATGATTATGTTTCAAATTTTTCATTTTAACCTTCTGGTAGTGGCTAGAGGGCTAGGACCACAAGTAAAGAATCAAATATAAAAACTATTATCAGCAACTTTAAAATAGCATAAAATGACACTCCACATGCCTTTATTATGAATCCTCAATTTGTTTTCAAAGGTTTGTGAAAGGGAGTTTATTTGACCCCCTTAAATACCATTAGGTGGTGAACCCCAGGGGTCAGTTGATGTGGCATGTACAACTTCCATCTTCCAAAGTCCATCTGCTCATTTTTGTTGAAATAACCTATTGGTTTACTCTTTATCATAAGTGTGTAATTTCCTGTAAAAGTATGGCCTACACATACAGTAAGTTTTTGGGTGTACAGGGCCAAAAATATGGAGGTGGGCGTGGGTCACCAAAAACCTTGATGTCTTGCATAACTAGACATCAAGACAGGGCGAAAGCAAATCATATGTAGGTTTTTTTTTGTACCATTGAGTCAAAAGACACCACACAAAAGAAAAAAAAAAACAGATTTCAAAGCATTCATAAGTAATTCTTATGAATGCTGTAATAGCCAGTCTTAGAATGTTTAATGTAAATATCAACATGAGTGTTTACTTAACTTGTTTAGAATGTGAGTTTCTCTTAGCTACTCAGATAATAGATGATTCTGTTTAACCCCTAAAGCTAACTTGTAATGAAATTGAAATGGAATATAATTGTAGTCAGTCTTTAGTTAGCTAGAAACACAACTGTTTGATTTGACTTGTTTTCATTGGGGTAACGATGGCATACAGTTTTCTGAACATTCATGTTTCATGTCTACAAGTTTGACATATGATAATATGACTATGTTATACAGAGAACTTACAAGAGAAACTCAAAGAAACAAAACAAGATATACAAGCTTTTTGTAGTATCACTTTTTTTGTGTAAACTGTTTCACTTTGAATTTTTACCAGATCTTTTAAAAAGAAGACATTTGAACTGTGGAATTATTTGCATACGTGACAATGGTCACACTCATTGGCTGTACCCCATTAGAAAGCAGAAGCTGCGGAGGTTTTGGAAACCAGATGAATGCAGCTACAAACACAATATGATGACTTTAAACTGATTTTCTATTGATCTTTTTACACTTAGACAAAAATGTGACTTTGTTAGTTCAGGCTCCTGATCATGTAAAATTGTTTATAACCTGTACAGGTAAAACAAGATACAGTAATTGTTACGTAGGTTCAATTGAAAACCAGCATCAGCTGTTTTATTTTGAAGTTCATTCTTGTCCATTTATCATTTTTATAATTAAAGTCCAAAAATATTATACTTTTATGTGTAATAAAAGTTGACTAAAAGAGTTGACTGAAAGTACAAACCATATCTTTCCTCAACCAATGGTTTCACCTAGCAAGGGGCGATCACATCCCAGAACAGTTTCTTTTAAACTGTAGCTTTGCCAAAACTGAATTTCCACATTTTTACACTAGAGAAAGGAAATGAAGAACAGGAAGAAAAAGGTGTACTATGCACTTTATTAATATATTAGTGCTAGGTTACAAACCCAAATACAACTAAAGGAAGCATGGGGAAAATCATCTTTTATAGATATATATATTGATGAAAACGTCTTTTTTCTATTATTCATCATTTTTAACAACTAGTTTTGCTCCATTCATGGTTTCTCTTTATGTAGATTATTTTCATATTATTTTCTTATTTCATTATTTTGTTCTTCAAAGTTGTTTTTTAGAGTGTTAGAATTTTTTTGTATATTTTCACAGCGACATACTGTTTTCCGTAGGTGTCCCGTTTTCTGTACACTGTTTCTAAGGAGCTGCTATTCACGAGTGACTTAGAAATGTGTAATGTGTGATATCAGTGAAAAGTTAGTGCCATGCACTTAATGTTTGTCCAAGATTGTAGATTCAAGTTAAAGAGTTTTCTTTGTGAATTTGGAAATCAGTATACTTTTCCTTAATTCCAGACTTTGAATTTAGTTTAGTGTCTTGGTGCAGACAAATTTGTTAGTGCAATCTTTTATTAACAAACTTTGGCATGGCTAACAACAACGCTGCTTCTCCTGGGACATATTATATGAAACACACTTATTGAAACTGAAATTTAGCTCAGTAAGTCTTGCTTGATTAAGCCACACCTTCCAATTCAGGCTCAGTCCTCAATCACAAAGTGTTTCTTGCTATATTTACACAGTCCAGCAAAATCATTGAGGACATTTGTCAATTTTAAAATCGCACCAAGGAAAGGCAATATCTGCAGATTTAGTACCCGTGCCTTTAAGTGTGAAGCTGGTGCTATGCATGGTACATTATGGGAGAATAAGGAAGAGGTTATATAGTTTTATTTAATTGTCATAAAATAGAAGAACAGGTAACTAAGACATTGGTGGCCATTTTCAGCAGTTAAACAAGAAATAATACTTTAATCTTTAATAGCAGACAAGTTTCCTTTTTGTATTTAAGTTATAGAGGAGAGGTGGTGTAGAAATCTATGGCAGAGTGATGCATACATACATTACGGTTCTGAATTTGTGCATTACATAATTAAATGTGAATTACATTATTCGTATTAAACAATTTTCCTTTGAATTGATCAGTTTCAATTATAAATATGCAAGTTTCTGGATGTCATTCTCCAATCAAGTAAAACAAGTATTCAGTAGTGAAGCAAAGCAGAAATTAAAATTACATACAAATACATACTTCAGAATTGCCAGAATATACATTTACTGCATATGCAAACAAACATACCAAAAGTGTGGAAGAGTTTAGAAGAAGATGGAGTAGTTGTGTTTTGTTATCTAATTCAGAAGGTCTATAAACAGGAGAGAGTACCAGAAGAGTGGAGGAACAGTGTGACTGTAGGCTTTTACAAGGAGAAGGGCGATATTCAAAATTGTGGAAACTATAGAGGGATAAAGCTGATGTCACACACAATGAATATTTAGGAATGGGTTATAAGGGAGGAACCATTTGGTTTTATGCCAGGGAGAGGAACAGCTGATTCAGTCTTTGCATTGAGACAGATGATAGTGAAGCATTGAGAAAAACAAAAAGGTCTGCATATGCTGTTTACATACCATGTCAAAATGAGAGAGAAAGGAGTACTGGAAAAGTATGTGAAGATTCCCCAGGATATGCATGAGGGAGTGAGGACTTGAGTTAAAAGCAGTGTTGGAATAACTGACAAGATCCCAGTTCGAGCAGGTCTGCACCAGGGATCTTCTTTAAGCCCTTACCTCTTTGATCTGATTATGGATGTGTTGAGTCATGGTGCATGCTTTTTGCTAATGTCATTGTGTTGTGTAGCACAAGAAAAGAGGAAGTTGGAAGAATGGAGAAGGGCTTTGGTAGATAGAGAGTTTAAAAATAAATAGAAAGAAGATGGGATATATGAGATTTAGTGATGATCAGGATTCAGAAGTTAGCCTGCAGGGAGAACTATTGAAAAGAGTGGATAAATTTAAATATGTACCATCAATAGTAGCCTGAGATGGAAAAACTAGATGCAGAGATAACCCATCAAATGCAGCATGGGTGGAACAATTGAAAGAATTTATCTGGAATATTGTGTGATTGAAGAATTAAAGCAAAAATTAAAGGTATGGTTTTTAAGGATTGTGGAAAGACCTGTAATGATGTTCAGTGCTGAGACATGCGCAGTAAAGGGAGTGCAGGAGAAGAAGTTAGATGTGGCAAAAGTAGGCTGAGATATCTAAGGAAGTACAGGAAAATAGGTTAAAGTGGTATGGACATGTAATGATAAGAGACAATAAATATGTGGGCAAAAGAGTGATGGGAATGGAAGTACAGGGGAATAGAAAGGGAGGGAGGGATGTCAAAGGAAAGGTTCTTGGATAAAGTAAAAGAACATCTAAAGGAAAAGGGCTTTACTGGTGAGGAGGTGCAAGATAGAGCTGTTTGAAGAAGGTTGATCAAGCACATCGACCCTGCATAGAAATGGGAAAAGATGAAGAAGAAGTTGCAAAGAAGATGCAAATATATAATGCTCATTTACCAAACAAAATGAAAGCTGCAGCTTCTGCCACCATTTTGATGCTCCAGTGTCATACCTGCCGAAGGAGTTTACCCTCATCATAATGTCTGATTACACAATTTGACTAGACATACACAACAATGTCATTTAAAAAGACTTACCTATGCATTGATGCCACGGAATGATTTATATTATAGATAGTCAGCTTCTAATGAGCTTCGATCTATAATATTTGGGAAGCCTAAATATCATCTAGTGTCACTAATAAAACCTTGTATAAGCATTTTACATAGATTTACATATACCCAAAAAATACCAAATAGATGCAAATGGTGTTAAGAATGTTATGTGTTATATTTCAGCTAATGTTCCTTGCATGGCTGGGGTTCAAATACTGTATTTTTTTATCATTTACTTCCGATGCATCTTTGTATCTCGTCACATGTACTGTGTGTTTTGTGGGTGGTTCCCCAAGAGGCAGGGCCACATGCCCATCACTACAACCGACATGCCCCTAGGCCATAAAGGCTGGGTCAACCCACAGTCCCTTGCACTTCATTCAAATGTGCATGGGAGTTGGTGAGAATCACTAGTAATTTTCTGTGTTTTGTTGTACACTGGATATTCTGAACCTGTGCTGTGTTTTTTTAATCTTTCTTTGGATTTGTGATTTGGAGTTGTTTGCCTTGGATTTCCTTTGCCATTTTTTGCTCCTTGGAGCTTACTTTTGTTCAGAACATTTTTTGAAGAATAATTCTTTTTATTTTATAAATGCTCTAGTGGATATCTTTGTAATTTTTGAGATTTTCAGTTTATGTTGCCCTTTATCAATATTTGGTATGAACCAATCCAGACCTATTGTAAGTGCTGCACTCCCCTCCACAGTAATGTTTACATAATCTGATCTCTCACTCTCCCACTGTATCATAATTCTGGGAACCTTTTGACTGCACATCGTATTTCTTTTGTTGCCTCCAAAACAGATAGAAAGTCAATTCTTGATCCACACGATCTATGTCATCCATCATGCTGCTGTTGTCGACCACAGGACAAGGCTTCATAACCTGCTTGTTGCTTTTTGCCTGTACAGTGACTTTAGCTGCATCATATACAGAGCTAAGAAGACAAATGTCTGTCTTGGCCTTCCGTTTCAGCGCAAGCACTTTACCCTTTTGCCAGGCTACTCGCTGTAATTTAGCTCTGCCAAAGTCTTCAGGCATACCACAACACTTAGGACGCACTGTTCCTTATGTGTCAGTCTTTCTCTGCAGCTAGATAAAAATTGTCCATGATTACATGGTAACCTTGATCCAGCAGACCATCTATCAAAGTCCGCACCGATGATGTAGCAACTCGATACTGATTGTATTTCGGATCAAACGTTGTTCCTTTCCCTCTGTATAGAACCGAATTCTAAATGCATCCTGTTTTAGATTCACAAAGCTTGTAAAGCTTGATGCCAGCTCTTGCTGTTTTTGATGCAATGTACTGTATTCATGACAGTCTGCCCTTATAAGCCATGAGACTTTCATCGATGCTGGCATCACAGTCCAGAATGTAAATGCTCCAAAATTTTACTACTATACAATCACCTGGTATATCTCCTGAATTTTCTTCAGTTTGTGTGCTGGGTGGGTATTCTCATCAAAGCCTTCATTGTTGGTAAAGTGCAGATATTTCAGAATTAGTGGAAGTCTACACTCAGACATAATTTGTCCAAAGAATGGCAGCACTGATAGCACTTTTACCGCCCGAGTGATTCTTGGTTCTAACGCTTACACAAGATGCTGCTGTACAGTTGTCTGAGTGACACTCGGGACTAACGCTTTTAGGACGATTTCTGCAGCCCAAGTAATGCTCGGGTCTAATGCTAAGGAGGTTACTATTATCACACAGAAAGTTGAAGTTTTGAGTTAAACTCATATTAATGTTTGCTTAATTTGAATAGAATATAAATTTCTTTCATTGTCATAGCTTATGGTATAGTCTTTTCCCCCTATAAGTTAGTAAGAGATAGAACCTTCTTACTATAACTGAGTAACAGTGTGATAATAAGCTTAGTTGTAGTAAGAACAAGTCCCAGTAAAGAGCAACTTGAAAGACCCATTTTCAAGTTAGAAATGGGTTAAGCATACAGTTTTCTGACCGTTTAGAAATGGTTCTGAAATGTTTTGAAATGGTAATGATTTGAGATGTAACAAGATTAAGCTTAGAACTGAACTTTTCTTAACATTAATTTTTCCTTTTTTGCTATTTTAATTTTCTTTTTTGTGTGAACTCTTTTACTTTGAAACTTAACTAAACTTTTAAAAACGAAGATATTTTGTCTGTGGAATCATTTCTGCGCATCAGGCTTTTGTTGAATCCCATTTTTTTGAGCTGATTTGAGGTAATTTTGGGAAAACACAGCTACACACAGTATATATACAAATATTGTATTGACATACGTATACATTAAAAATGGCAATGGGCTTTTTTTGTAATCATTACTTCTACTGCTGGTTTGAACATCTGTGTAGTACATACGCTACCACTTCAATGAGATTTTAATCACTGGTAGAAGCACACCAATTTAATTCTAAAATGGCATGAAGTGTGGCATTTGTCATGTACATTACATTACTAGGTATGTCTCTATGCTACTTTAGTGTTAGAGGTTTACTGACTTAGAATTTTTTTATTACTGTATGTTTTTCTTTTACGTTTTGCAGACTAAAGAGCAGAAGGGATGAATGGCATAATAATTTAAATGTGATATATTAGTAATTCCAGTCATTTTTAATATTTTACACTTTTGTAATGAACATATCAGTTTAATTTAAACCATAGTGTGAGTAAAAAAATGACAAGGTAGTGACTAAAGAAATTGTTTAAATTCTTATAATTTTCTCTAAATAGTTTAGTTATAACATTTTATCACTTTGTAATGGATGTATAAGATTAATTTAAATGAGAATTCACCAATATTGAATATGGCAAAAAACAAATTCCTAACATCCCTAACAAAACAAAAGTAAAAGGGCACAGTAAAATCCACCAACACAGTACACTGTATTGTGTATTAAAAGGTGAATATTAGCTTTTAGTTGGGAAGATCTTAATAGTCTAGAAGAGCATCAGAAGCGTCTAGAAGGCAATCAAAGAGACTGTAAGACTCATGCAAGGTTAGTGTTATTAGTGCTGGGCAGAGCAAAAATTAACAAAGACCAACTTACTTCACTATTTTGATATAAGGATTCTTAACCTTACTTTTCTTAAAGTTATTGCCTGCACCTTTGTGAAAAATCTATTGGCTATACCTTAAAAACTGCATAATGAGATGGCAAGTTTTTGGCAAGCTAACCCAGTACAAGAAAGTTCATTCCACCATATAAGTTTAACGTCTATTTTTAAAAAACTCGTTATAACTTGATTTCCAGGTTCTTCTAAAGGAAGAGCATTCCACAGGGTTGGAGCTGAGACACAAAAGACTTAATCACTCTTCCTAGTCCTATAGGAATGGTAATTTGAGGACTGACTTCAGATGATCAGAGTTGGCAAGGAGATACAATGGACCTCGGTCATATAAGGTTTTGTAAATTACCAGAATTCATTTACAGTGAAGATATGAGATTCATTTAGGAGCTAATGTAGTTCCTTTAAAGTTGGCTTAATGTGTCCCAGGGACTTGGTGTAAGTAAGAACACTAGCAGCAGAGTTCATACTACAGTTTGCTTAGAACTGACTTTGGTCGACAATACAATAAGGTGTTACAACAGTCAAGCCTAGATGTAATAAAAGCATAGGGTAATCCTTCAGCATCTGCAAAAGTCAAGATGGCTGAAGTTTGGCTAAATTCCTTATATGATGTAAGAAGTTTTCACTAAGTTATTAACATGCAGAACAAATGATAGAGAACAATTAAGTGTAACACCAAGGTCTCTAACTACATCTAAAGTCTGAACAGAGATACCATCAACTCTTAATGTAAAATGATCAATCTTAGACAACTGAAACTTATTTGCAATCAAAAGTATTTCAGTTTTGACAGCCATAATGTGACATCATGCAAGCAGGCAATGAAAGTGTGAGGTGAAAGGAATGTGGGATGTTTTAAAATATAACTGGGTATCAGCAGCTTAGCAGTGGTGGTCCAGGCCATGTGCTCAAATAAAAGTAGAGGCCCTAGAACTGAGCCTTGTGCCACACAATGAATAACAAGTTTAGTTTTTTATTTATAATAAGTTTGCAAGTATTTCTAAAATCCTGTTCATGATTTGTCATTTTCAGGTATTAAGTGTTGCTTAACAAAGAAGAAATAAGAAATAAATTTAAATGATTTTAGCACAAGGATGCAACATAGCAAAATGTGAAAAAAGTGAAGGAATACTGAATACTTTCTGAATCCACTATAAAATAAATTTATATATATATAGAAGGTCTATGGTGCTGCTCTGCTAAGACTATGATTTTGCTACTTCTTTTGCTGAGAGATCAAATGAAATCTACAGAGCTATGGTGCCCTTAATAATAATCTCTAGCAATGCATAGGCTTAAATGCATCTAGTATGCACTTTTCAACTCAGTATTGACATCATAACTTTTCTCAAACATTAATCGAAGATGTTGGGGATTAGAGTGAACTGGCCAAATGCCCACCTTGAACCAGAGATAGCATCTACGTATAACTCAGGATAAATGTATCTGTCCCCCCAGTAAGCCCAGTGCACAAACCATGTCTTAGGGGGGGCACCAAATGTACAGGAAACTCAACACATCCAAGGTAACCCTCAAAAGCAAATGTCTTTCACTTATAACCCAAAGGAGCACCATGGATGAATGGTTTGCTGATGAACATTAGAGGGACAGGAACTCATGACTGAATGGTTACTCTGGGAACACCAAATGGACACAACAACAAAGGTAGAAGTAGAAGAGTGGGCACTTTTAATATAACCTTAAGTGTCTAGAAAGCATTTAACGATTGCTGGATTCATACCATATCCAGGAAGTCAAGTTTACAGGTTTGCAGAATGCCACTTGCTGGACACAGAAATAATGCAGTGTATGTTGTGTTAGTTTACTTTCATAAAACAATTTTATGCTATATCAACTGTAGTTTCTGTAATTAGTTCCAGTACTGCATTCTCAACTCCTAAAGGCAAATGACAAGACACTTGTGTCAAAACTAGCTTTAGGTATTTACCATTGTGTTAGTTTAAATATAAATTTGTGCTTGCTAGCCCCCTTCCAATGCAATTAAGCATCTACCTATGAAATTACCTTCCAAATATGGCAAAAAAGGTTAATTGCCTGGTCTGTTTTAACACTTTGATGAATTAATAAATAATTGCAGGAACAGAAAAGGTTCCTAAATATTTTTTGCTTTACCAGGCCTGGTTAAAGCCTTAATTCTTCACTCATATTAAGCTAGAGTGTTTTGCATCTGCGAGGCACTTCTTGTAAATATGCTTTGACTTTTTATGCTCAGAGCCTCTGCCACCAGTACCTCAGCTAGCCTTTCTTTTTAAATTGCTGGCTGCTGTCTCTATAGCAGTTCTAAGGAACATTCTGCTGTCAAATCCCTGAATGACAGGATATGTTGAAATAAATCTAAATTATGTTTTAAGAAAGGCACCTCTTGTTAAAATAAAAACTACATGAATATGTTTTAGACATTAGAGACCACCTGCTGATATGTGAAGATGTTAGCATATTATAAGTTGGCCACACAAAAACCTATCCATATGCCAGACAAAATGAGCTGAACAGAAAAGGTCTATCCAAAAAGAATTAGAAGAAACAATACTATACTAGTAGAAAAAATGAGGGGACATAATAAAGACAAAATACTGTATGTATATATATATATATATATATATATATATAATACACACACACACGCACTAGGGCGGGGTGGCGAACTCCAGGGGTGGGCCTCATGTATAAACGGTGCGTACACACAGAAATGTTGCATAAGAACGTTTCCACGTTCAAATCGCGATGTATAAAACCTAAACTTGGCGTAAAGCTACGCACATTTCCACGGTACCTCATACCCTGTCGTACGCAAGTTCTCCGCTCGGTTTTGAAGACTGGCAGCACCCATTGTCAAAGCAGTGCTACTGTTCCTGTGTAGTTTCCCTTTCTTTCTTAGATGCACATTCCTGATGCAGCTTTATAAATACACTGAAACTAACCGCAAATTGTTTATTAGTGTAATGCATCAGATTGTAATTAACCTGTAACAATATAATGGTCCAGGGAATAGCCATAGTATTCCAAATACCATAACTGCTTTAGCGTTGTTACTCTCACTGCACCTTCTTTTTCTGCTTTCAGCTGCTCCCGTTAGGGGTTGCCACAGTGAATCATCTTTTTCCATATAACTCTCACTGCACCACTCGGAGTATTATTATCACTGTATCTGAGTAGGGAATCACAGCAGCAGCTGATCAGAAAGAGAATTATCAGTATATAGCATCAAGCACACGCTGCCTCAGCCATGGCAAAATGTTTCAAAGCTTTTCCTGTACGAACCTCGCGGTTCAGAAACAGTTTCATCCCAAGAACTATAAACATACTCAATCAAGTGCTCCTTGTAGAACTGTTTGTACTTATAAGTAAAATTACCCCACTGTAAACTTGCACTACAGTTATAATATTACACAACCTGCGCCACTTTATAAAGTGCGTATTTACATATGATGATGATATCATTAAGATGAAATGCAGCAAAATATGTTGATTATATTATACAGATAAAACTTTAACCTAATTTAAATAATCTGTATTGTTAATAATTAAACATGTGAGGACACGGTGCCGCAGCGCTAGCAAGTTCACGTATTGTTCCTGCATCACACTATATATTTGCTGAGGCTGGCGCGACACTGGAAGGATAGATGAATAGAATAATTAAACACGTACTATGAAGATATTTCAATGTTCCTTAAAAGTTTTGAAGAAGCGTCGTTGTAAGCTTACAGATGGCTTAATGTCTATTACAGAACTGATTGTGTGGCGATTGGGTATTTGGAGAAAGAAAAGAAAGGACAGGAATTGGAGGTTAGTACGTTTGAAAGAGACAGTACTGCTACAATAAATTATTTCATCGAAGGTTGCGCATGGTGCAGCAGCATCTTGTGTGAGACATGAACAATCACTTCGCCACCGTGTTTCCATGTTTAATAACATGCTTTCATTCCAATCATCATGAAAATGATATCACATATACATCTCAGTATATTAATTATTCAGAGAGCTGTAATTTCATTAACGTAATGGATTCTGTGTCCTGTCAAAGAAAGAAAGAACGGAAGCACGTAGTGATTCACACACATAGAGCACATAGAAGATCAAATACAAAACAAAGCATTTAACGTGCTACTTTGGTTACGATGGGATTTGAGAAACTAGTAAATTAAAAGATTTTAAGATGAAGTTTATGATGTTCTACTTTAATGACAAAATAAACTACGTGATTAAAGTGGAAATTTTAAGATTAAAGTTGATATTTTGTGCTTTTTTCCCCACTGTGTGCCTATTTTTTTTTGTCTGTACCCTAATAAGCTTTCATATGACACTCAGATGGTGGGCTACAACTCACCTTTTCACGGCGACTTTGATATGTGACTTTTTTTATTTCGGGCACTGTGCGACTTTGTGAACTTGAGCTTTTAACTTTCTCTAACATGCTATGTCACTCAATCAACTTCCTTTTGTTGATTATACCACTGTTTAAATCAACAAATAGTATGTTTTTCCTTGCCTCCACTTGGGAAGAAACACTACTTTTCCCTGATGGCAACATGAATTACACGATCTACAAGTCTCCAACTTAGTTTAAATCTGAACAATATATTCAATTATCTTTTCATTGTTCTGTTATTTCACCGAGTAATAATTTCCATTTGTTTGCGCTTATGTGATATTTACTATCCTTTTTTTGCGACTTTCGAATTTTAGTACTTTCATTATCTCTATCCTGCTCTGCATGTGTATCATGCCAACGTATAGGAACCTCTTTACGATGTTCTACTTTGTCATCTACTCTTTGTCTTTCATTTCCGGCCCTGGGCATGGTTAAATCTCTTGGCACAAAGTTTCGTCTAATGAAACTTGAAAGTCACGTCTCGTCCCAGGCTAAAAAGTCTCGTCTCATCCCAGGATTTTTTTATATAATACAGATATATATATATATATACACAGTATTTTTTGTCTATTTAATTTCATTACAGAATCCATTTCAGATGGAAACCAAACAGTTGTTTAAAGCATAACACATACAAGAGTTGGCAATGCACTAGTGCAGCCTCCTCACAGCTTCAGATTCGATTCACATAGTTTTCTCCTGATACTCCAGCTTCTCCCTGTATCCCAAAGACATGTGTCTCCCTAAATCTAAATTTGTCCAGCATTGAGGTGTGCATGTCTATGCCCAGTGACAGACTGGCATCCTAATTAGGCTTGATTACTTTCTTACATCTGTTGCTGTTGGCATGGGTTTGTGCCCTCTGTGACCCTGATATTCAAAAACTTGGTTCAGAAAATGAATAGTTGAATAGATATACAGGAGCAATTATTCAAAAATCCAAAAATGTTACAGTGTGTAACTACAAAAAATGAATGAGATAAAGAGATATTAAAGAGAGAGAGAAATAGAAATAAAAGAAATATTAAAAATCTTGAGGGGTTCAATGATCATTAAGGTCACTTATTTATTTGTCTTACTAAAGTACAGTAGCAGAAACACTGTCTCTGTAATGGACCGGGAGGCTCTTTGTCAATATCATTTGAGACTAAAATACTTCACATGCCATTTTCTCATTTAAAGGCCTAATTATAAAGAGAATCCAAGGACAAGATATGGAATGGCATCAATTCGAAGAAGCCACACCTCCAACATACTATAAGTGCCCAAGTAGTGGTTAATCTGAGAGCGCTTGATTAATAGAAGGATGTTGGGGAACAGCTAGAATTGTTTCTATAAAGCACAGTAGTAATTTCTAAAAAAAAAAATATACAAATAGATACTAACCCTTTAAAGGATAAGTATGGTATTTTTCAAGTCAATGTTATTTCTTCACTATCATGTGTGGCCACTAGAGGGTGCCAGAGGGTCCCATGCCCCAGACACAACCACACAGACACAACTCCCGTTTAAAAAGATGATTAATTTTTTCATCAACCTTCCATAAAGGTTCGAGTAGTGCAATAAACACAATTCTCTTCATGTTCTCTCTTTCTTTTCTCTGCCTCTACATCTCTCAGGTGAGCTTTGTCCACTTCCACCTGACTCGGACTCACCTGGATGAGGTCAAGAGGCTTCTTTTATCCCAGGCCTGGGAGTACTTCCAATGCTAGGGCATAGCCCGGTGGAAGTAATTTCCAGCTCAAATGGAAGTCAAAGAAAAAAAGTGATGAGGAATCTCTGTAGCAGGCCCAGGCAGCCTCCACTGAACCCAACAAGGCTATTTTAAAGGACTGCAACAACCAGTGTGCCTTGAAGGTATCAGCACAGGTACAGTTGCCCATGTAAACTGTCTCCTACAGAGCCCATAGTCCTGCCAGGTTGTCTCCTCCTGTCCTTCAACCATACTCTCCTCCCGGCAGGGTATTATTCCTGGGTCCAGCCCAGCCGTGACGCCAGTGTACCCTCTGTCGCATTCACAACTTCTGCCTGACTTCTGGGTGAGACAGGACAATTTTAGCCCTGTTTCTTGTGGCAGCATAGGGCTGGCCTCCCCTCCAATTAAAGAACCATGCTGCATCCCAGTTGGGAAGCCCGTCCATGTGTGTCGTCCATCACACATTGAATATATTCATTTGCCACATGTAATTGAACTAGCCTGCTCTTGAGTTTTACAATGGAGCTTATGGGTACTGGTGTTCCATTCTGAAACAATAAGTTTAACTTGAAAAAATGCCAAAGTTATCCTTTCAAATTGACCAGGACTGAAAAATGCAGGATGACCTGGGGCCACCAGAGGAAGCTCTGCAGGAAAGGTTAAAGGACTTCCAGCTGCTTTCCTGACCCATGAAGTAGTGCAAAGGATTGCCTGGTAAGTATCACCAAATCTAGGCATAAAGCTTCCCCTTGGCCTTTGATCTTGGAGCCTGAAGTTGGGAGATCAGAGAGTTGCAGGAGGTATCTGGAAGCAAAGTAGGTAGGACTGTGAAATGAATATTTGCTTGGATTTCATTAGGAAGGGTGGTTGTAATGGTAGCAAAAGAATGCATCACTCTAAAACAACTGAATTGAAGTTCATGAAATTTGCATGCATAATACTTTTGATACCACTTAAAATCTCGACTAAGTTCTTTCAAAAGTTCCATTGAAAAATGGAGTTGTAATAAGGGGAAGGCATAAAACCAAAACTGTGTTATCACTTCAAAGCGGTTCAGCTGATAGTACTGAATTTGGCATATTGTTTAGGTTGGCTGTACTTAGAGTGAAGTCTACTTTCAGTGATTCAATGAAAACAATAGCAGTGAGGAGTGGTGGTTTACTGTGGTGTGGTGTGATGGGGGAATAACACAAAAATCATACATTTCTCTAAAAGGACTATATCTGTTTTCACAAAATTTTATATTTACATTATTGTTCATGAAATCTAAAATATAGACTTTAAGAAGTTCCAAGAATTTTACTGGGGAGTCACAATTAGACATCAAAACAACAAAATCCAATCATGGCTCTAAAACAGCTGAGTGGATGTTCATTACATCTTTCATGTACAGTACAGTTAACTCAACATATTTGAGTTTATGGAGTTTCAAAAATGTCGTTATTGGGGTTTGGTTGTCATAACAACACAAAAACTGATTCCAGCTTCCATGCTGTGTCAATGATTCAAACCATCCAGTTTATTAAATTAGGATTAAACAATTTGTGAAACCACAATAAACCAGGCAATACAAAGAAGTAGCGTTCGTGCTTACAAATCAGCAAGGAGACCCCACAATTATGGAATCCAATTATACACATCTCTATATATAATCTTCATTTGGATCTTGATCTTTGTTTGTCCACGAATGAATTAGAAGAAGAAGCACTAGATGGCAGTAGAGAGACAGCTAAAACATAGGCATTGCATTAAGAATCTCCTCCAGGCTTATACTACTGAAGACTGTAGTACTCCAGTCACACCTCAAAACACAGACATTCAAACTAAACAAACTAAACAAATTGTTGTGCTTTAAATTAACTAAAGAGATCTTCATTTAGATCTTGATCTTTGTTTGTCCGCGAATTCCACGCATGCGTAGACCACCTTCCAGTTTAGTACGTTGTTGTTACTCACGGATGTCAACAATGTGCCGGAATAATGAAAGGGGTGGTGGACAGTGTTACGCTGGTTAGCTCCTGAGGCCTGGTTAGAGAATGAGATTGCCGAAGATAAAAGGTATGTGCCTATGTAACATATGAATGAAAGAAAGACAGTGGGTAAAATGAATGACAATGTAACAGCACGTTCCGGAAATTATTATTGTTACATTGTAGCCGGCGAGTGCTGCGCGTCTCACAGTTGTACCATGGCTTGCTCACATGTCAGTGAAGTGATCCCTTAAAGAACCTGGATACCTATGTGTCCCCCTTTTATAACCACTGCTCCATGTATACTGCGTTACTCTTTGGATTGCCACAAAGCAACCTGCGAGATTGGAGAAAGGTTGAGAAGACATCGTGAAAGGAAACGATAGCGTCGTGAAAACGAGACGGACTGTGAACGGACAGAAGCAGAAATGCTCCTACATCACCACATAATTACTATTCGGACAGTGATTCCGAGTAGGCCATTCCTATCGAATCAGTGTCCAAGGGTTTTCTTTTGTAATTTTTTTTCCCTTATAAAAAATCATAATGCTGTGCGACAAAGGGCCCAGTTCACGACTGGCAGCCGCGTTTAAACAGGGAGCCCTTCACAGACAACTTTAACACGCGCAACGTAGTTGGGTGCACATGGCTAGTAAAGAATAAATTCTCAACGCACAAGAGCAGAGAAATTGATAGACTGGGAGTGTAGACAATGGATGGGACACTTGCATTTCAGCCAGTAATGACAAAAGGGTCAACATTTAAAAAACCACAAAACATTTGTGTTCTAACCTTAACCCGGGGTGCCCAACTCCAGTTCTAGAGGGCCGCAGGTTTTCATTCTAACACTTTTCTTAATTAGTGACCTGTTTTTTGCTGCTAATTAACTTCTTTTGAATTCATTTTATTTGACTTGCTCTTGAAAACTCAGACCCCTCAATTGTTTCTTTTTCCTTAATTAGCAGCCAAACAATAATGAGATACAAAATGCGCCAAAACAGGACCAGCAAACTGTGACCATCATACAATATCTGAAAAAAAAGAAAGGTGAAGGTCTCAGGAATTCTGATCTGCTCTTAGAAAAGAGAAAATCCACAATTTCGGAAATGTCTGCTATTGCACAATGAGAGCAGCAACAAGCCATGGAATTAAATAATGGGTTTAATTAACAGCAAGAATCTGCTTCTCATTAAGAAAGTGATTGGAGTGAAATTGGTTGGAGTTTGAAGCTCTGACTTAATTGGTCTTCTGCTGGCTCACTCACTTCACATTTCACTTCTGTTTGGGTGCTATTTAAGGAAAGAAATGAAGCAATTCAGAGGAATGATTAAGAAACTCAGGAAAACATTTCTTAAAAACCAAGTGAATTAAAATGAATTCAAAAGAAGTTAATTAGCAGCAAAAACAGATCACTGATTAAGAAAAAGGTTAAAATGAAAACCTGCAGCCACTGCGATCCTCACAGGAATGGATTTGGGCACCTCTGCCCCTTAACCCATTATACTAATAGCAATGATGGGTACTTTGGCTAGTGCTTAGTAAAACTCATTCAGTTTTCTATCAGGAGCCAAAGGTACAAGATGGTGGTACATAGTGCCACAAGTTTAAAGCGGATAGCTGATTAACTTTGTGACCTTATTTGTTACCGTATTTATCTACAATTTTTTGATTTGATATACTTTATTAATCCCCGAGGAAGAATTGTCTTTTTGCATGACCTTAGTTAACTCCAGCTAACCATATTGTGTCTGCACCAAAAGGACTGGGGCAGTAGAAATAGTATGGCTTAGTAAAGTTGGCTCTTGCCTAAGTAATATTCCTCATGTAAGGTAAGTCTTCCTGACACCAGGCCAGTGTGGTAGACTGATTTATTACTGTGATTACTGTAGAAATGCCCATAAGATATACTATACAAGACATTTTATTTTTTCATATAATTCCCAGTGCACTATAATAAACACTCATTTGGACAATATTTAATAATAATAATTAATGATTAATTCTTTACATTTATATTTTTGCTTTTCTCACTACTCAAAGTGCTTCAGAGAGTGGGGAGCCACTTCAACCACCATTAATGTGTAGCACCCACCTGGATGACGTGACAGCAACCATCTTTGCACCAGTACACTCAGCACACATTAGCTATTAGGTGGTGAAGTGGTGAGAGAGAGTCCATTAGAGACAAAAAATGATTAGGGGGCCAGAATAACTGGGCCTTGGTGGGCAATTTAGATTTAATGTCTGGATACACCCTACTCTTTATGAAGGATGCCCAGGGATCTTGTATGACCACAGAGAGTCAGGACCTCAATTTTACTTCTTATTCCAAAGGACAGTGGCATTTTTACAGCACAGTGTCCCCATCACTGCGCTGGGGCATTGGGATCCGCATTTAGACCACATGGTAAGTGCCCCCTGCTAGCCTTATGAAAACCTCCTCCAGCAACAACCCAAGCTATTCCAAATGGCCTCCCATCGAAGTACTGACCAGGCCCAAACATAGTAAGCTTCAGGAGGGTAACATGTTCTTAAACACATGTTCAATACATAGAGCATGTTGTACAATTTATTTTTGAGCAGATGTTTTTGCATTTTGGGCCATAGATTGCACACAGCGTAGAGACCTATTGGGCAGCTTAGCGGCCTGGAAGACCTGACTGACCACTGGTAAGAAGGCACTGACCAGTCTGGCAGCTGATTAATATGTCAGAAGCTATCAAACATCAGTGGGCAGGTAAGGCCAAGTAGCTCATGTTATGCTAACATATAAGTAAATGAACACATAACTGGCCATATGGAAGGGTGTCATGTTCAGTTACAAATGTAAAATAGATTGAGGTTACATCACAAAATTATTGTTTCAACTTTGTAACAGTTCAGTTTAAAATGAGATGTCTGCCAAGTCTATATTTCTGTTTGACTCTTTTAAATAGTTATTGTTAGAAATTTTTTAAGCAACTGGCTAAAGGAGCAGAAATTTTGAGCAGATTTTTTAAAGAATGAAGTACTCATTTAAAAAAATACAAAGAAAATGAAATTAATGTAGAATAATTTGGAAATTGGATGCAATGCCAAGCCTTATTTCCATTAAAGGTTTAGAAGTTAAGATGGAACAACAACATGGTTCATAAGATAGCATGGAAACAGTTGTGCCTATCTGCTGACTCATATCTTACGTAATCTAAAGGACCTTTTAGCCATTATCCATCCATCTAATGTCCAAACACACATGATCTTGAACAGCGTCAAGGGGAAACTGGAGCCTGTTACATCAAGAACAGGACACAATGAGGGAACAATCCCTGGAAAGGGCACCAGTTGCAAAAAAAGACATGTTAAGAGTGTCCTAGATAAAAACCCTCCCCCAATTTAGGGAGATTGTTGCTGCCAAAAATGTGAAAGAGTTATAGAAGGAGACAACCAAGGCATGAACTTGGAGTGGTCAAAGAACTTAATTGGCAAGTGGTGAGTTTCTGATTAATTATGGGTCGTTCTTCTTTACAATTTTATTTAATAATTCCTGCCCATTTTCTGACACTATTATGCTTCATTTTTGCTAAATGTGTAACTTACAACATGTAATTCAGAGAAGAATCTAGTGTGTAGATGTATTTTATGTAGTTAAATAGGTAAATTTTAAATATACTCTCTTTGTGAAATCATCTTCAGTGGTGTTGTTGATGTCTTTTCTTCTTCTCTTTTCTTTGTTGCCCCATGACCCAAGGGCTCTAGCCAAGGACCGGTCTGCAAAGACCACAAGTCCCAACCTCTACTGGTAGGCACCTTGTTCTCCAATTGACTTTTATATAATTTACCCATAGTTTACATTTTCAGCAATGGTAATTGTATATAATTAAAATTCCTATATTCTGCATCACAATAATTAGATAAATATTGTGCCGGAAAATTGTAGTGTTTGCATGGGCTTTTCCTGTTGGCATTCTGCATGTATAGTTAATTGACCATTCTAAAATGGCCCTATATGTGTAACTGAGCCCTGAAGTGGACTGGCACATTGTTATGGGTGGGCTCATCACTTCTGCCAGATATTGTTAAGATAGGCTTCAGAATTCCTACAGCTTTCAACTGGATTAGGCAAGTTACATTACAGATGGACAAAAAAAAGTCAATTTATAATAAAAATGACAATATGCAAAGAAAATACATACTTTCAACAAGTAGTGAAACAGTTGCGTAATATCATTTACACAATTTACAAATAATTATCAACATATTAAATATTAATCTACATAACACTCTTTCAAGGCAGGTATAGACAAAAGTCAACATTCAGGGTAGAAGGTGCAATGCTGAGTAAAGTCACCAAGGCTGTACTGCCTAGACAGCAAAGATCACAAGATTAATTGAACCAGAGGCACATCAGGTCTTAATTTTTGTTACATGAAGAGACATACTTTGCAGAAGATGTTTTGCATATTATTAATGACTTGGATTCTGCACAGCCATATGAAGATTTTGAGTTGTTCGAAGAAAAGTGACAATGAGTGCTGCTGAATTGTAATAAAAAAGAATTCTTCACAAAGAGTTTCCTTAAAAAATTCAATCTACAGCTATGATGAAAAAAAATTAAGAATCCAAAAAGATAATTCAGCACAAATACAGAATAAGGAGAGAGATCTTCAACAGGTGGACCATAGTAATTGTGAAGTTGAAAATGAACAAAGAGAGCACATGTAAATCTTACTTGAATAAAAGCTATGATCAGCGTTAAAAAGCATAAAGTTGATAATGAAAAACAAATAATTCTGACTGGATGGACCAACTTTGCTTTATTTTGCAGCACTTATACATGGGATAAAATTACTTTTTTTTTTATCTAGTACCTCATTTTGTAGGTGTATTTTGGTTCATATTATAGTTTTCTTTTTTTTTACTATGTAGAACTCATTTATGGGGTTATTTCATCATTTTCATATAAATTTAAATAATTATATTTTGTTACCATTCTGTTTCTTTGTTAATGTGACATGGCGTATGTGTCCCATAACGGCATTTTCCATATCAGTTACATCACACTTTCCGCCGGTATAAATATGGTGGCAATCGTATCACACATTATCCCTCAGTTGGATAAAACTTTTGTTCTTCTGTTTTTAGTGTAATTACCTCATGTAACAAATAAGCCTAAAGAGTCACATTTCGCTTTTGGTTTTGAACTCCATTTTTCTATAAGACTCTAATTTCCATTTTTCCCTTGTGTTTTAGTTACTTTGTCATCTGTCTCTTTTGGCTCTGACCAGACTTTCTCTTTTGACCTCAATTTATTGCTAAATGATACCATATCCTGGTTATTTTTGTGCTCACAAATACCCTTAAGACACCTGGGTGTCGCAACAGTTTACTATGTGCTCCGACTTAATAAAATAATATAAAACAGCACCTTGAAACACCACAGACTATTCAGTGGCACCTACATTGCCAAATCAGAGAAAAACAAAACACTGCAAATTTTATTTTTTAAAAAGGTTGATTTGATGTCACCCACCATTTACATTCTTTAATGCATATTATCAAAAGCCAGGTTAGAAAAAGACTATCCAGTGCAGACCAGAATCAGTGACTTTGCATAAGAAAACTGCCCAACCGTTAGGTCTCTCATTTTTACCCGTTACTGTCACTTATCTAATTGAACAGTGAATAACATCATATTACTACAGTTATGCCCACCTAAGTATTTAATAATAAAAATGCTATAATAAGGAGCTGCAAAAAATCTACCATTCCATATTTATGAAACTATATGATGTCTGACACAATAGTCCTTAGTGTTTTATTGCTGCTTGTATTTAGCACTCAAACAGAACTAACTGGGCACCCCCTGACAGATGGCAATTAGGATCAATGCAGTTATTTCAGAACATTAAAATGACAAAATACAGTATTCAACATGTGATCATTCTGATGCTGTTATGCAGGCTGATTTAAAGAGGACACTGTGGGATAGTGTTAGTGTGTGTGTGAAGAGAGTGTGAACGCTGGCCCGGACACACACAGACGGACAACATAGTTCCACCCAACACACGTTTATTTACAAAGTCTATTTACAATTTAGTGCACTCACAAAACCCCAGTGCCTCTTGCACCGCTTCCCCACAGTCCAGGCCATACAGTCTCTGTGCCTTTCCTTGACCGTCTCCCGTCCTCTCTCCAGCTCTGTCCTCTTCCACCCAACATCCACTGCTCACTGAAGGGAGGTGGCCCCTTATATATGCTTCCCGGACGAGCACTAGGTGTTCCAGGCATTCTTCCCTTGGCCACGCCCCAGCGTGGCGGAAGTGCCGGCTGTCCTCCCGGCAGCTCTCCGGGTGTCCTCCAAAGTCTTCCCCCCGGCACTTCCTGGTGTGGCGGAAGTGCCGGGCTCCCGGGATAATCAGGCACTGGGGCGCCGCCTGGCGGTGGCCACGGGTCCCTACAGGGCTGGGCTTCCAAGCCCTCTACCCGAGGCCTCCAGTATAACCAGGACGGATGCCCCCTCTCGGTCTGGAGGAGGCACAAGCCCTCCTCTGGTCCTCCTGGGCGTCCCGGCCGGGCTCCATCCCCGGCCGGGGACCACACAGGATATACCGGCATCGGGGCGCCGCCTGGCGGTGGCCATGGCTCCCTACAGGGCTGGGCTTCCAAGCCCTTTACCCGAGGCCCCCAACATAACCAGGGCGCCGGCCGGGGACCACAAGAGTCACATATCTGTTTCCATTCCACAATAAGGGAGCAACTGATACATAAGAAGATCTGTGACCATGGCAAAGGTTTGCTCATCTTTCTGCCTCAACTACCCTCTGAACTATGAATCACCCACAGACACTCATATTGTTACATTTAGGTCCAATAAATGCATTTCTCAGGAAATGTCTACTGGAGTCATCATAAGTGCTGTCTTTTAATTGTTTTTTCCAGTTGATCAGCTAGCCAATGTTTTCTAAACCCCTTGCAGTTGAAAGGGGCGTCTTACCTGGAATCTCAGCATTTCATTGGTTTACCAGTGCTTCCTTTTGTAAATCAAAATATATTAAACTAATAATAAAAATAATAATACATCCATCCATTATCCAACCCTCTATATCCTAACTACAGGGTCACGGGGTCTGCTTGAGCCAATCCCAGCCAAAACAGGGCACAAGGCAGGAAACAAACACCGGGCAGGGCGCCAGCCCACCGCAGGGCGCGCACACACACACACACCCACACACCAAGCACACATTAGGGCCAGTTTGGAATCTCCAATCCACCTAACCTGCATGTCTTTGCACTGTGGGAAGAAACCGGTGTACCTGGAGGAATCCCACGCAGACACGGGGAGAACATGCAAACTCCACGCAGGGAGTTTTAAATGTGGTGTGGACATGTCCACTTATGGAGGCTTATGTACAAGTGAACTTGAAACAGAGTACTACAGACTAGGATCCACAAAGACAAATGATCATTTCATAGAGAATTCTAAAACACGCCTTTAGGATTACGTGAAGTCTAACAAAACAGCATCAGCATGACAGCAGCAATCAGGATGAATACATAAAGCATTCATTAGGACAAGTGATACCAAATATGCACATTCTGTTGTTTTATATTTCCATTTCACCATAAGTGTGTATATTCCTGTCTCACACCCTGCCTACAATATCTTTTTTATGTGTGATGATTTCTACAGGAAATAGATAAGGGAAAGGTTTGGAAAAAAAACATCAAAACTTTCAATACAGAGTAGCCTCCATCTTAATCAAAAATCTAAAACAACAATGAAGGCAAATAGAATGCTCAGCATATTCCCGAGATTGAAATTCAAAAACCCTGACATATTACATATGGCTGAAGACACTTAATAGACTTCTGGTGCTGGTAAGTTTTCTTTTAAGGGTTATCCTATAGTTTCACTATCATACAATAAAATTTGCGGTAAGGAGATTTATACTGAATCTTTTTTTATTGATTTTATTTTTAAAAAAAAAAACAACATTCCATATACTCAAACTTAACAAACTAGAATTCAAGTCCCGCCCAAGAGAAAGAGAGGAGAGCCACAGCAAGAGTAAATCTTTAAAAACAACAAAGGAAGGAGAAAGTCCTTTTCCCTGATATAAATGCTTATTCTAAGATTTGATTAATTAGATCTTGTCGTATTTTTAAAAAAGTTTGGAACATACCCTTTAGGCGAGAATCGTTTCAAATTTCAGACAGTACAGAACGTCAGCTCCTCACTGACTTACAGTATAACAGGTGGGCTGGGATTATTTCAGTTAAGCAAGCTAAGTCTCCATGCTACTAATGTGGTATAGTTACTATCAGTTTTGTCCTTCTCCACTTTAATCCCATCTGGGAGATGTCTGATAGGCATTTAAAGATTTTTGTCCAGATTGATGTTAATTTGGAGCACACCCAAAACATGTGGCCCAGTGAGGCTGGAGCTAAACTGCAATGTTCACAGGTTGAATCTTGGCCTGGATATATTTTGGACAATTTTAAACTAAATAAATATGCTTGATGAAAGATTTTAGGTTGATTGAAGAAGCATCTTCTCGCTGTTATGGCATAAGGGAAAAGCCTAATAAAGTAACAGTTCCTGCACTGTTAATGAAGTTGTATTCACTCTTGCGAATTTCCAGGTTGTCTTCCAGTGTTGTGTGCCATATCATGTCCATACATCCCCCCTTATCTTCTGCAAGGACGTATTTATCTAATGTCCTGGGAGTCCCTGCATGTCGTCTTTGTACATTTCCGACTAGTAAGGTGTAAATCAAATCTTCTAGGGGTCTGTGGAATGCAGAGCTCAGCATACCTGTGTGACATTCACTATCGATCACCCATCCAACCCTGCTTATCTTTAGGGTAATATGCTGGCTACTACGATACAATTTGCACCCATTACAATCTGAGTATTTATACAGTGATGTTATTTACAGTTTGCATATGTGTGATCATCTACACTTGGGGCAATGATTACCGTGTGCATGCCGATTTGCAGAATGCAGCTTGCTTTAACATTACCTTATGGGGAGTCATGGGTAAATGTGAAATCTGCTTATTACCTCACATGTTGTAACTTCGCTCAACGTCCGGTGAAAATGGGAAATGCTTGGTTATGATATACTCAAATCATACTCGTTACAAACCTGTCTTTTCCTTGTGGCCTAAAAGCAAACTATCTGAGATTTCTAAGCCATTTAGGGTAATTTTCTTAGTCTGAGACACTTTTAAAAATACGGGCTAGCATATCCACGTAGGGCATTGTCTAGGCTAAACAGATAAACTATGTGTTATTTTATATATATCAAAAAATCTACTGTAGGAGATATTTCTCTTGAGGTCTTGATGCGAAAAGATAAAAGTCTGCCAAATATAGACATTTTATCAATTTATGAACCCTTTTACTCATTTTCATATGAGTTGTAGCAACCTGCTTAACATACTGATAAATAAGACTTCATGGATAACTTTTATCACTGATTTTGACATCATACATTAGATGTAATCAATACTCATGACCTAAACATCTATTTTCTTCATTACTTTTCCAGTCCATCCTTTGATAGCTTTATTTATATCTGCCCTTTGAGAAATAATTGAATATCTCAATTAAAACAGTACTTTAAGATTAATATTCTCAGATCCACAAGACTGCTGTTAATGTAGAACAGCAACTAGTTTGACTATGTATATACAGTAGATGTTCGCTAATGCAATTTTCTTTAAAAAAATTAAGCAAAATAAGATAAGCCAAAATTTGATTATATCATCAAATTATGAAATTACCACATCTTGCTTAATCGGGACAACAGGTCAACAGTATGGGTCTTGGGATGCTGCAGGGAGTACTGAGAGGAACCTGTATCATTTAATGCAGTGATTGACATTTTTTTTACAATGGGGTAGCATTCTTTAACTGCAACTTTTCTCATTTGCATTGATCTGTTTGTTTATGCTGTCATATGCACTTGGACAGTGTCACAAACTCCACAAAGAGCCATAGCAAGGTTTGGGGCAGCCACCCGTATATTTGGTTTCCTGGCTGCAAATTGATGAGTAGTGATAGCACTGCTGTGCACAAAACCGAGTCCAAAACAGAACTGAGGAAATAGGGAAAAGGTGGAGGCTTTTAAAGGGGAAGACAGGAAGTGAGGTCAAAGGGGTCGGGCTCGTGAGGGTCTTCAACCATAGGCTCGAGCCCGGACGTGACATCACAGGGGCTGGAGCCGGCAAGGTTTTCTTCCATAGGCTCGGACCCAGAAGTGATGTCAAGTGGGCCAAGTGGAATCTCCTGTGAATGGTCTGCAGGAAAGTGAGAAAAAGAGTGCACTCTGCCACATCCTGGTATGACTCGGAATTGCCCTTACTCAAGCCCTTTAGCTGCCTCCCATGTGCAAGTGTGTGACAACAGAAACATATATTATTGTTATTTTTTCTAAATAATTTCATTGCGCTGTTATAGGTAATTTTGTTATTTGTAAGGGTATCTATCTATTTACCTTTACAGATGTTATTCTCTGTTGTATTGTATTTGTTTGTCAAATACATTTCTGCTTAGTTTTTTAAGTTTGTGGGTTTCCTTCATCCTATCTTAAGTTAGATATGGTGTTCCTCAAGGATTAATGGTGGGGCCACTTTATTTTTCTCTTTGCGTCTTAACACTAGTAGGATGTACACTGGAAACATAATTGTTTCATTTGTATGCTAATGACATTAAAACTGAATAATTAAATTGTAGCATTAATTAACTATATTGCTAAATTGAAACAGCAAATGATTGAAAACCATCCTTAAATACTATAAAAAAAAATAGAACCACATTTAAAGGGAAGAAATTCTTCAAATACCAAGACAATACTAACATATTTAATGTGAAGAGCTAAGCTTAATTTTAATTTGTCTGAATTCATGTGAAAGTTAGGTGTTATCTTTGCCTGTCACAATTCCATATTTTCTAAGGCTTGTTTAACCCATCTTTGTAATGCTGCAAAGTGTAGGCTGTTTTTTACTACTCAAAATATAAAAGGCTAATTAATTTAATCTTTCCAACCAGAATGAGATACTTCAGACCTTCGTTGTAAAAATGTTCACTATATAACTCCTTTGGCTGTAAGTTTAGACTCAATTTTAAAATAATGTTTTTGATATATTACATTGTAAATGACTTTGTGCTCCTTCACTTTGCAGAACATCTTCACGTCTATACCGTTTTACTAATTTGTAGGTCTTCTTCTCATAAGTAAACAGTAGAGCAGAGAGCCTTTAGATGTTGAGCACTCACAAGGGGAAACAAAAAAATATTCTTATGTGTCACACAAACAAAAAAGAATTAATCTTACAGTATTTTCTATGCTTTAAAAATATCTCTAATGTGGCAACTTTTTTTTTTGAGTGAAACACAATTTTATTTTGTCAATGGCCTATATTTACAGGTTATTAAAGAAGAAAAATAAGTGTTTCACTTCCTGGTGAATTTGTTGCCAAGGGTTGTCAGGGGAAAAAATCCAAGTGGGAGTCCAATAAGTAAGCTTTCAACAACATATTACATCCCATACCTTGGTATGACTCACCAATTCTTGATTGTTTGATTTATGATTTCTTAAAAGTCTTGAATGATTGCCATTCAGCATTTTTAATCCCAGTTTATGATTGGTGTCACTCTTACATTTTTTTACATGCTTCACTGAAGTGTTTGTGACATTCTGTGTTTCTTGATACCTAGGAATTTTAAAGGAGTTCAATTCTATTATTTATGTTGTGATTTAAGGTATCCTGTAATAGTTTCAATTTATTTTGTGTTTTACCCTCATGCCAATTTGCTTGTCACCACCATTTTCAAGTATTTGCATTGGTCATTTCCATTGTGACGTTTTACAGAATACCCTGTTGCTATGCAGCACATAACATCATTGCTGCGCCTGTATAAAAGTCAGCACAAACAGTTCCTTTCTATTTGAGATTGGATAAAAAATATGAATTATTGGTTAACCTTTCTTTGGAGTGTTTCTGATTTAAAGACTTTACTTTCTGACTTTTTTGACGTCAATATTTGATTAGTACCTTGATTTGATTAAAGATAGACTTGATTGCAGGTTAATAATCTTAGCACAGCTTTATTTACTTTTCCAGTCCTCTTAGTAAAAATATCTTGCTGTCTTTTCAAGTCAGTAAAAACCAAACTCTTCATCAAATTTATCATCTTTTATCAATTATCTGAGAACCTACAAAAACACCCTCACTAATGCTGGAATCACTCTTCTTTAAGTACATGAATCCGGTTCCTCTTTTATCCATAACTTTAACACATTTCTAATGTGCAAAGGAAGAAGGTAAACCTTTACAAGGTTCGACAAGTGGACTGTTTACCACATTCTTTTGTTCTGGAACCAGTGAGTTATGTTTTTTGCCATTTTTTATGAATGTAATAGTTTTTCTTTTTCCTATTGTCTGACTCACACAAAAAACAATGCTTTGTGTATCCAAGCTGAAACCAAGATCTCCACAGATATTCATCTTATATTTTCCATACTGGATCTTTTCCAAAATATGTTCACATATGACTCTGTTGTGTAAGCAGCATGGGCAATTGGTACAGATCGTAATTTATTTTAATTATGAAGAAGGAGTCAATTAACAAGGGTCACCATTTACACTATATTCTTGGTCAAGGGCTTCCAAACAAACATCTTTACAAATCACAAATCTGTCATCTTCAGAAAAGGATTAGTTTAATTCATCATGTTGGGCACAAAAAAAAACAAAAAACTTTAGTATCATAATGAAAAGATTTCATCTCTTTTATCTTGAAACTAAAAGTTCTGCCTGCTTCTTAGAAAAGTTCAAATCACAAACAAGATTATTCAAATTCCCTTGTGGCCATAAACATGGTGTGACAGATAGGGGGCGCTGTCGTCCCCTTGAACCCTCAGACCAGATGCAAGACACCAGGTAAAAGTCCAAATATTAAATTTATTTGAACAATAATGTGCACTAAGCACCCTCCACTCCACAATACTCATATAATAATAAATCAATACAATAATCAATACTCAATCCTCCACACCCAGACCCGTTATTCCCTTCCTCCTAACTCAATTCAACCCTGGGATCTCCCACACTCCTTTTTAAAGTCCTTGACCCAGAAGTGTTTCTCTCTCTGTCCATGTGACTGGTAACACTGCCGGGTTAGATAAAAAGCTCCTTTTCTTCAACCCGGAAGCACGTCATTTCTTCTGTCCATGTGACTAGGACGTACTTCCGGGTTGTAGGGAAAACAATCCTTGTTCCTCCCTGCAGTGCCTTCTAGCGGACCACATGGTATCCAGCAGGGCTGTGGATAAAAACTCCATTGTCCATGATTCCCTGCTGGCATTCGGGGCAGCTCCATGCTGCAGGGAGGGCTCCATCTGGTGGCCTGGGGGTATTGGCCGGGATGACTGGCCAACCATATATCACAATGGCTTATTTGAAGAACAGAAATCGTCAAATGTTAGGTGAGAGTTAAAGTTTTCTTGTTTCTCCTCTCAATGTGAGACTCGCCTCATTGATGGCTGTAAATCAGGGTATTTCACAGTGTGCTTAGTTTTAGAGGTGATTTGTGTTGTGCCTTTTAGGCAGAAGTAACAATCTGATGAAAGGTCTTTTGGCACCCTCCACACAACACGAACAGCAGATGGACTAACACATGTCACACAGCAATTGTGAGGTGCCAAATTCTTGTCTTGGTCACTCACATTACGAGAAAATTAAGGTTCATAGTATTTCTTCACAAGTCAAGTGAAGTTTCCTTTCTGAGATATAAATTTTAATTTACCACATACATAGCAGAATGTATCAGGATGATTTACAGAGTTTCATAATATGATAACTATATAGATAAACACAACCCTATTACAATCAATGTAATATTTAACTTGAATATAGAGGATTTATAGTTACATTGTTTATTCTGTGAGATCTGGCACCAATCTGACAAGGGACTCTTCAGTTGGAGACTATCCTCAAGTCTAGACATGTCCAATCATTGTCTGCGCCAGCTATCATGTATTCTGCTTTTGCCTTGATGTTATTTATGTTAGAGAACAATAGTAACAAGTATATTTTGTTCAATTATTGTTACAAATATACTACTGTAGCTAATATATAGCACAGTAATGTCAGTAATTGAACAAAATAATAAAGATGTGCTGTTCTCCATTGGCAGGTTGAGATGGATGCACACAGGGAAACCTATACATTAGCAAGTTGTTTCTGCTTTATAAAGTCTTCTCAGTGGCTTGAGCACAAACAGAAGAGAAGCGGTGCATCAGCACCTCAGTCTTCTGGATGCTTTAAAGTGTAACAGGTAAGTTAAATGATTTTCCCAACCATAAAAGTATAAAATGCAAGGACAGAAAACAAAAGGTTATCTAGATACGACGTACCTTGTGGCATGTAAAAGCCGCTATCCACAGAGCAAATAAACCTTACTCTGAACCAACCTCACATCTCCATTATCTGCAGTTTAGAATGATTCACTGTTTTTCTGACAATATTATTTACTAGGGTGACCAGACATCCCAGTGACAGAGACAGTACCAATTTAATTTCAAATGTTTCAGTTTTTCACGTACATAAGAAACTCCAAGTGGCAAAAAACTCTGCAAACCCCACCCCCATGTAATATACCAATAATAACTCTATCAAAACTCCAATGGGGAAAGCTTCATTAAGAACTTGTATTAAATTTGAACAGCATCATGAGGGCGAATAAGAAGCAGACAAAACAAGACAGTACCGTGTTTATTTGTTTTCGGTTCAATCAATGTGTGGAATCCTATGTGTTCATGTGTGAAGATGTTTTTAATAACCCTTTCTGATAATAATGAGATAAAGTAGGCATTAAACAAAAGATAATTGGCTTTATATGTGGGCATGCATGCTTTACAAGCGTCCTGGGGCCTCATGCATAACGCCGTGCATAGAAGTCACACTGAAACATGGCATATGGCAAAAGTGGAAATGCGTAAGCCAACTTCCACACACTTCAGCTCCAAAAATCCAGGTCAGTGTGAAAAGTAACACACATGCACACACTTGCTGTTCCACCCCGACTCCTTCCACTATTTTACATATTTTAATATGCAAGTCAATATAAGTATCACCTTATGTTTGGAATTTGGTTAAAAAACAATGGCAAAAGCATGTGACAAAAAGAATTTCAGCAAATGCAAAGTGGAAGCAAGGAAAACCGTACTACTTGTTGGCTTAAGCATTGATATAATGAACGAAAGGAAGATGATCGAGTGATTCAGCATGGGGGAGAAACTGAAAAGTTCAAGTTCAGAAAGTTGCACAGTACACAAAATAAAAAAGAAGTGGCCAGATATCAAAGTTGCCGTGAAAAGGTGAGTCGTATCCCACCATCTAAATGTCTTAGAGAAGCATATTAGGGTACAGAGAAAAAAACAAATAGGGACACATTGAAAAAATAAGGCTGAAATGTCTGCTTTATCTCATATTTTATTTTGTCATTAAAGAAGAATGTCGTAAACTTAATCTTATAATTAATGTTTAATTTACTAGGGTTTCTCAGATCCCATCGTAACTAAAGTAGCATGTTAAATGCTTTGTATTCTACTGTATGTGTCTTGTATGTGCTTCATGTATGTGAATCACTACATGCTTCTTAAACGGGCTTTCTCTTATGCCGAGAGGACACAGAATACATTACACTCATCAGATTACAGCTCTCTGAACAACTTAAATAATAAGATGTATCTTTGATATCATTTTCATGATGAAATGAGTTAAAGCATGTATTAAACATGGGGGCATGTGGAAGCAATGAGTTGGCGCCCCCTCCAGGGATTGTGCCTGCTTCCCGCAAGATGCTTGCTGGGATGTGCGCGACACTCAATGAAAAAACATACCAGCCCCCAATTCCTGTTCTAACTTTTCTTTCTCCACATAACCAATCGCCACACAATAAACTCTTTAATAAATGTCAGACCATCTGTAAGTTTAGAATGCTGATTCTTTAAAACTTTAAAGGAACATTGAAATATTTTTGCAGTACATGTTTAATTATGCCCTGTTTATCCATCCAGGGTCACAGCAGTCTCAGCAAGCATACAGCACGAGGCAGGAAGATTCCTGGATGGGGCACCAGCGCATTGCTACCACTGCACCACTGTCTCCACACATTTAATTATTAAAAGTGTACATTATTTAAATGAAGTTAAAAATGTATCTGTATAATGTAATATACATACCTTAATGCATTTCATCTTAAAACTGATATCAAGAAGATAGCTCTTGGAAATCTAAATCGACTTAGTAGCCAGTCGTTATCATCTGTAAATACGAGGTGCTCTCTTCTATTGAAATGAATTGAATTCCTTTATTGTTATTGTATGGTACAATGAGATTCAATATGAAATTCCTCCATAAATTTATTTTCCTATAAAATGATAAAATAACAATAATAATGATAATAATAATACGATAAAAAACAATCAAAAATATACAATATGACAGTGTAAGTACAATATACGTGTACATATAGTGCAATTAAAGCAAATGGTTCATAAAGTGGCTGAAGTTCTGCAATATTCCAACTGTAGTTTACAGTGAGGTAACTGAAATTCAAAGTACAAGCAGTTCTACCAGGAACACCTGATGGACTGATTGAGTGTGTTTATAGCTCTTGGGATTAACTGGTTCTAAACCTCGAAGTCCCCACAAGAAAGGCTCTGAAGCATCATCTTTGTGATGGACTAGAGTTCTCTCCAGGCTTGTTTTTCTCATTTCCCAATCCTGCTGATATAGCCTTTGGTTCCATAACCCTGAAATGGATCAAGAAAGTTCTAGAACTGACCTATCGAACTCAGTCCATTGAGGGCTACAGTGCCAGCACAGCCTAAACTTTAAACTGGATGTCACACCATGCCTACATTTTCTAACTTTTTTTTTTTGGCCTTTGCCATTTTATTTCTTGTTGACACTGAAGCAAGGTCTCTGAATAGATGCACATATTTATACCTTATCATGTTTGTCTATTTTTGAACAAACAGCTGTGTGTTTGTGGTCTGCCTGGGATCTTATTCCAGCAGTCCATGACTTGTAAATTACTAATTGCTAGACCAAATCAATCGGCTTCTCTCTATCCCACAAAAACGGCAGTTCTATATCTGACATCCTTTCATATTACTAAACATATCATTCTGTCATAGTGACTGAGCCAAGCAACTCTGTGGAGTAACCTCATTACAATTGCTTGTTCTTGCAATTTCATTGTTTAATTCTCTCCCCTAGAGCTTTTGGCCATAGAGAAGGATCGGGATGTAAATCAAAAGCTTCACACACAAACTTACCTCACTTCACCACTACATTCCAGTTCAACATCCACAAAATTGCTGATGCTCCACTGCTGTCCTGGTCAAACTCATGGTCATCTTCTTCCTTACTCTAGATTTAGACCCTAAGGTACTTCACCTGCTCCACTTTAGAAAGTTCCTCACCTTGACTTAAAGAAAACATTGAGCCATTCCAGTTAAGTGAGAGATATATAAAACTTAAGTGATATTGTGATGCCTGGGTTCCCCACAGGTCATGTACCACGATGGACTAGGCAATGATGCCAGATCTGGGCACAACAAAAGTGGTGCAGAGTGATTTGTGCTTTTATTACAAATAGTGTTTATCAATAAACAGAACTCAGTGCAATAAAAGCAAGTGCTTATTGTGGGAGATAAAATCAGTCCAATAAATAATCCAACAGGAATGTTAAAATTTAGAAGAAAATCCTTAAGATAGAATTGGGTTTCTTTTTTTTCCTGTCTGTCTTGCCTGCCCGGTCTGTCTGTCTTCTCTGTCTCCCCTGCTCACCCCTTTGGTTCTTCTCAGCTTGTAGAGTATTCAGGCAGCTACAGTCCCACTCTCATGCTCTCATCCTGAACACTATCCTTTGGCATTTCATCGGGATGTTCAGAGCACCGTCTTCCATACACCATTATGGCATCTACCAGATCCCTTCGAGTCACCTATATCATCTCCACTCCTTCCTTTTTTCTACTTCCAGTTTCCTTTCTTGTTCTTCCCCTTTCTACCTTCTCAGACTCACCTTTATTGTTCCCTTGGACACAGTGCCTTAAATACAGTGCTGATGTGGAACAGCTGACCAATTAAACAATCAGTGCACATTCATATCAAACTTCCCGCATCAGATGAACACCTCAGGTGCGGTTGCACTCACAGAACTCACCACACTTCACCACACATACTGTATTTTAAAGCAAGAATATATCATTTAGAATTACTGTTTAAGTGTAATATGTGTATGTATTCCTTTTTTTCTTAATGCTGGAATTTCTTTTTCATAATATGTGCTATTAGATCCATTGCTTTATGTATTTCAGAGTTACTGAGAACAGCCGTATCAGTAGGCTTCACAACTACTGTGAAACATTTATTGAATATAATCAATAGCCATTCAGCTCCCTACTGAAATATGTGGTTTTACATTCTGGAGTCTTATTTGGCAAAATCAATAAAATAGGGTTCAAGGGACTAAACTGCTGAAGTGTACCTTTGATAAAGAGAAGAATGGTTAAGCATTCGGAAGCACCAGTGCATTCTACACTGCGTGTCCTGTATTCACTCAATGTTTTAGGATATTTTTAAGAGGTTCAACTACAGGGTAAATCTGTAATATGTAGAAGTGAATGCCATAATGCAATATGCTTACATGTGTTTATATTTTACATTGCTGTGACAGAATGACTGTTTACGACTTTGTTATTTAACACATCAGCTTATTACATCCAACAGTTGTGACAAGTGATTGTTTCTTACAAGGTGGGAGAGTTAAGCACCATGGTGCCCCTCTAAACTGTGTGAAAGAACACAGTGTATGATCTCATCATTTTTAACCTTCTTTTATTGAAAAAACAGAAGGCTTCTAGAGAGATAATTTTTACTTCACTTGGTATAATATCTTTGTACATTCATAAAAACCCACCCACAATTACAGCAGCCCATGTGAGCAGAGAGCTGAAAAGACTTCGTGCCAGCAAAGCAGCAGGTCCAGATGGTGTATCGCCACGACTGCTGAAGGCCTGTGCATTGGAACTGGGGAGTCCTCTACAGCGCATCTTCAACCTGAGCCTGGAACAGGGGAGAGTCCCAAGGCTTTGGAAAACATCTTGTATCACCCCTGTCCCAAAGGTATCATGTCCAAGTGAGCTGAATGACTTCAGGCCTGTTGCTCTGACGTCACATCTGATGAAGACCATGGAGCAGCTGCTGCTTCACCACCTGAGGCCACAGGTCCGCCACGCCCTCGACCCTCTGCCATTCGCATACCAGGAGAAGGTGGGAGCGGAGGATGCCATCATCTATATGCTACACCGATCCCTCTCCCACCTGGACAGAGGCAGTGGTGCTGTAAGAATTATGTTTTTGGACTTCTCTAGCGCCTTCAACACCATCCAACCTCTGCTCCTTAGAGACAAGCTGACTGAGATGAGAGTAAACTCACACCTGGTGGCATGGATTGTGGACTATCTTACAGACAGACCTCAATATGTGCGTCTTGGGAACTGCAGGTCTGACATTGTGTTCAGCAATACAGGGGCGCTGCAAAGGACTGTACTTTCTCCAGTCCTGTTCAATCTATATACATCAGACTTCCAATATGACTCAGAGTCCTGCCACAAAAGTTGCAAAAGTTCGCTGATGACACTGCTATCATGGGCTGCATCAGGAGTGGGCAGGAGGAGGAGTACAGGAAGCTAATCAAAGACTTTGTTAAATGGTGCGACTCAAACCACATACATCTTAACACCAGCAAAACCAAGGAGCTGGTGGTGGATTTTAGGAGGCCCAGGCCCCTCATGGACCCTGTGATCATCAGAGGTGACTGTGTGCAGAGGGTGCAGACCTATAAATATCTGGGAGTGCAGCTGGATGACAGATTGGACTGGACTGCAAATATTGATGCTCTATGTAAGAAAGGTCAGAGCAGACTATACTTTCTGAGAAGGTTGGCATCCTTCAACATCTGCAGTAAGATGCTGCAGATGTTCTACCAGACGGTTGTGGCGAGTGCCCTCTTCTACGCGGTGGTGTGCTGGGATGGGTGGCAGCATAAAGATGAAAGACGCCTCACGCCTGGACAAACTTGTTAAGAAGGCAGGCTCTATTGTAGGAGTAAAGTTGGACAGTTTAACATCTGTGGCAGAGCGACAGGCATTAAGCAAACTCCTGTCAATCATGAATAATCCACTGCATCCACTGAACAGTGTCATCTCCAGGCAGAGGAGTAGCTTCAGTGACAGACTTTTGTCACTGTCCTGCTCCACTGACAGACTGAGGAGATCGTTCCTCCCCCACACTATGCGACTCTTCAATTCCACCCGGGAGAAGTAAATGGTAACATTTTTTTTTTGTTTTTCATTTTTATTACTATTTAATTTAATATTATTTCTTTGTATCAGTATACTGCTGCTGGATTATGTGAATTTCCCCTTGGGATTAATAAAGTATCTATCTATCTATCTAAAAGACACATTACTGCATCAAGTGGGTTCAAAAGAAGATATAACCAAGTGATATCTATGTTTATACTCCTATTTATTTTGGTAAAATTGTCTAGATTATTGATTTTTACAGTTACTTTATCAGATGATACATGTCTTAGCCATTACAAATGTGATATAAATAGATAGATAGATAGTGTCAAAGATGAGACAAAGAGTCAAATAAAGATTTGGGGCAGCCACCCATATAATTATTCCTGGCTACAAAAGATTTAAATTGAGAGTATATCTGTGTACAGATTAGAGTCCAAAATGGAACTGCCTTGATGAGGCAAAGATAACAGATTTAAAGCAGAAGATAGGAAATGGCATCATCAGGACCAAAACCAGAAGTGACTTCATCATGGCCGGAACCAGAAGTGATGTCATTAAACCTGAACCAGAAGTGACAACATCGAGACCAGGCAGAATTTCCCGTAATTGTTCTGTAGTGGAAAGAGAGGAAGGGTCAGTACACTCTGCCACCCCCTTGTCTGGTGTGAAATTACACTCATTCATTGTCCTTTAGCTGGCTCCCATTCGCACATGTGTGACAACAGATAGAAATTTTATTTGTGCCCAGGGGGAAATTTTATTTTTTACAGAAGCTCTTTAAATAAATAAATACAAAGATAACAACAATTTTTTTTATTATATAGCAGATTTTCATACAAATTATGTAGTTCAAAGTGCTTTACAAGATTAAGAAAGAAAAAAAGAAAAATATGAAAAGAAAATTAGGCAATACTAATTAACAAAGTATAAAGTTAGGTATGATGACTAGGGAGAACAGAAAAAACAAAAAAAAACTCCAGAGGCTCGAGAAAAAAACAAAATCTGCAGGGGTTCCGAGACCACAAGACTGACCAGCCCCCCCACTAGGTATTCTACCTAACATCAATGATCTAAATCAGTCTCCATGGTTTTCAGGCTTTATGTGGAAGAATTAGATGATGATGGCCATGTGGACCTCTAGCCTTCAATCCATTAATGTAGGGACTGCATGGTGCTTTGATCAGGTGGTGGTGGCGCAGATCACCACCACAGAAAACCAGCAAAAGAACAACAGGTAAAGTAGGGGTTAGTACAGATTTTGGAGCCATAAAAAAAAAAAAGATAATTAAATACATATACAGAATATCAGGGTTACACTAAAATTAAGTTATGAGAAAGCCATGTTAAAATAATGGGTATTTAGCAGTTTTTTAAAGTGTCCCACTGTATTAGCCTGGTGAATTTCTATCGGTAAGCTATTTTCAAATTTAAGGTACATAACCACAGAAGGCTGCTTCACCACTTCTTTTAAGTTTAGTTCTTGGAATTATAAGCAGACACTCCTTTGAAGATCTAAGGTTACAATTTGGAGTGTAAGGTGAAAGGCATTCCGAAATACAGGATGGAGCAAGATTATTTAAGGCTTTGTAAACCATAAGCAGTATTTTGAAGTCAGTTTTTTTTTTTTTTACATTTTATTAATTTTATTAAAATCAAATAACATTCCATACCAGCAAGTTAAGTTTAACAAAACTAGGTTTGAAACCAATCAACCCACACCCATGAGAAAGAGAGCTAGGTCAGCAGAGTAAAACTTTAATAATAGTAAAAATATGTAAATAAATAAACGAATCAAAATAAATATAATAAAAAAGAGTGGGGTGAGTCCTCTTCCTCAGTTTAAATGCTTATTCTAAAATGTAATTGATTAGATCCTGCCAAGTTTTGAAAAGGCTTTTGTACAGATCCTCTAAGTGAGAATTTGATTTTTTCCAGTTTTACATAATATATAACTTCAGTTACCCACTGACTTAAAAGAGGTGAGTTAGCATTCTTCCAGTTGAGCAAGATAAGTCTACATGCCAATAGTTCACTATTGTAAAGGCAATTACAGTTTGTTTGTCCTTCTCCACTTCAAGCCCATCTGGAAGTACCCCAAACGCAGCTGTCAGGGGATAAGAAGTGATTGTGACCCCAAGGCTTTCTGAAAGGCATTTAACGATTTTGGTCCAAAATGATGTTAATTTGGTGCACACGCAAAACATACAGCCCAATGAGGCTGGAACTTGATTGCAATGTTTACAGGTTGGATCTTGCCCTGGAAACATTTTGGACAGTTTTAAATGTAAACTGAATAATTGTATGCTTTGCACATATGGAGCTAGAGTGAATTTTGTGCATTGCTACCTTCCACTCCTTTTATGAGATATTGAATGACATCCTGTTCCCATTTTACTCTGGAATCTTGAAAACAAAGGGACTTTAAAATATTTTTACACATTAAGGAAATGCTGTCTGAGTCATCAAGACTGATTAATATTTTTTCTGGAATAGAGGTAAGTGGGAGGTGAATAAAATTAGGCTGATTTTGTTTAACAAAGTTTCTGATTTAAAGGTAGTGAAAGAAATGTGTTGCTGGAAAGTTACATTTGGAGTGTAATTGTTCTTAGGATGAGAAGACGTTGTCTATGTACTGATCTCTAAGTGATTTAATCCCTAATGTTTTCCAGTCATTAAAAACTGCATACATGGTAAAAACTGCAAAGGTGGTTCTCGTGCAGAAGTGCCACAGATAAAAGCTTCTCTATCTTAAAATACTTCCTACATTGGTTCCATATTCTGAGAAAGTGAAGCACAATTGGGTTGTTAGTATATTGGCAATGACTGGTACTTATTGGGGTACAAAGCAAGGAATATAAAGAAGTACTGCAGGATTTTATTTCTATTGTGGACCAAGCCTGTGTCTGTTGATCTATTTGTGTCAATGTCCAGGTTTTTATAGTTTGTACCGCCCAGTCATAAAATTGAAAGTTAGGTAGAGCCATGCCACCTTCTGCCTTAGGTCTTTGTAGGGTAGGTCTTTGTAGGGTCGCTCTTTGGATATATGAATGTTTTGAATTCCAAATAAATGAGGTTATGGTTGAATCTAATTTCTTAACACATGATTTATTGATGTATATTGAAATGTTTTGAAATAGAAAAAGAGGCTTAGGAATGATAGTCATCTTGACAATGTTAATTCTTCCAGCTAAAGTGAGATGGAGAGTACAACAACAACAACAACATTTATTTATATAGCACATTTTCATACAAAAAAATGTAGCTCAAAGTGCTTTACAAAATGAAGAATAGAAAAATAAAAGACACAGTAAGAAAATAAAATAAGTCAACATTAATTAACATAGAATAAGAGTAAGGTCCGATGGCCAGGGTGGACAGAACAAATAAAAAAAAACTCCAGACGGCTGGAGAAAAAAAAAATAAAATCTGCAGGTATTCCAGACCATGAGACTGCCCAGTCCCCTCTGGGCATTCTACCTAACATAAATGAAACAGTCCTCTTTGTATTTAGGGTTCTCAGGGAAGGACTTGATGATGATAGTCACGTAGACTTCTGGCTTTTAGTCCATCAATGTTGGAGCATCATGATGCTTTGAGTAGGTGGTGGTGGCGCAGGCCGCCACCACAAAGAAACCGGAAAAAGAAACAGAAGAGAGAGTAGGGGTCAGTACGGATTTTAGAGCCACCATGAATAGTTATTATGATGAATTGAACATACAGAGTATTGGATTAAGTTAAAGTGAAGTTATGAGAAGGCCATGTTAAAGTAATGTGTTTTCAGCAGTGTTTTAAAGTGCTCCACTGTATTTGCCTGGTGAATTCCTATTGGCAGGCTATTCCAGATATTAGGTGCATAACAGCAGAAGGCCACCTCACCACTTCTTTTAAGTTTAGCTTTTGGAATTGTAAGGAGACACTCATTTGAGGATATAAGGTTACAATTTTGAATATAAAGTGTCAGACATTCTGATATATAAGATGGGGTGAGATTATTTAAGGTTTTATAAACCATAAGCAGAATTTTAAAGTCAATTCTGAAAGACACAGGTAACCAGTGTAGTGACATCAAGACTGGAGAAATGTGTTCAGATTTTCTTTTCCTAATTAGGATTCTAGCAGCTGCATTCTGCACTTGTTGTAAATGATTTATGTCTTTTTTGGGTAGTCCTGAGAGGAGTGCATTACAGTAATCTAGTCGACTGAAAACAAAAGCATGAATTAATTTCTCAGCATCTTTCAATGATATAAGAGGTCTAACTTTTGCTATGTTTCTTAAGTGAAAAAATGCTGTCCTAGTGGTCTGATGAATATGCGATTTAAAATTGAGGTTACAGTCAACAGTTACCCCTAAGTTTTTTACTTCCGTCTTAATTTTTAATCCTAATGCATCAAGTTTATTTCTGATAACCTCATTGAATCCATTATTGCCAATCACTAAAATTTCAGTTTTCTCTTTATTTAGCTTGAGAAAATTACTATTCATCCATTCAAAAATACCAGTAAGACCATTGTGTTAGTGAATCGAGAGAGTCAGTGTCATCAGGTGCTATTGATAAGTACAGCTGTGTGTCATCAGCATAGCTGTGGTAGCTCACGTTGTAACCTGAGATAATCTGACCTAACGGAAGCATATAGATTGAGAAGAGCAGTGGACCCAGGATAGAGCCTTGTGGAACACCATATAGAATATCATGTGTCTTTGAGTTGTAGAGTAGACCATCTATGTAAGTCTTGCTTAATTTTGTCCATGCAGTTAGTAAAATTTTATTGATAAAGAGCTTTATGTTTAATTGTGATGTTTACCCCTAGGTATTTAAACTGGTCTGAGATGATAAAAGGGAAGGTGTCCAATCTAAAATTCTTTTCAAATTCTATTGGTGCTGTTAGGACTGCAGGCACTGTATTTTGTGGATTGGATATATACAGTACCATATAATCTGCATATAGAGAAATTTTCTGTTCAAGTCCTTCTCGCATATTCCCCCTTTATCTCATAAGCATTTCAACAGTGAGCTGTCACTGGCTCAATGGCAATTGCAAAAAGAAGTGGTGACAAGGGACATCCTTGTCTAGTACCACATTCTAGTTTGAAGCAGTCTGAATTAATGTTAATATAAGATGAAGCTTCTAGAATGATATACAGTAGATTGAGCCATGCAAAAATGTTCGGGCCAAACCCTAATCTATACTAATAAACGGCAAAGCCCTCACTCACTCACTCACTCACTCACTCACTCACTCACTCACTGACTCATCACTAATTCTCCAACTTCCTGTGTAGGTAGAAGGCTGAAATTTGGCAGGCTTATTCCTTACAGCTTCCTTACAAAAGTTGGGCAGGTTTCATTTCGAAATTCTACGCGTAATGGTCATAACTGGAAGGTATTTTTCTCCATTTACTGTAATGGAGTTGAGCTTGACTGCCGTGGGGGCGGAGTTTCGTGTGACATCATTACGCCGCCCACGTAATCACGTGAACTGACTGTCAACGCACTATGTAGAAAACCAGGAAGAGCTCCAAAATACGCTGAACAAAACATGCATTATATAATTGAGAAGGCAGTGAAACATTAAGAAGCGAGCGAGTGACATACTACCATATTCATCAGTACAGCTACTTCGGAAACAAAGCGAGGTATAAACCTAAACTTTAAATTAACTTAATAGACAGGCTGCCGCTGGTGCTTTTCGTGCCCACGGGTAATGCGGGATACAAGTTTAATGAGAGGACGCAGGATATAAACGAGAGTTTTGATCACTTTGTAACTAAGTTAAAATTGCAGGTGAAGGGGTGTGCTTATGCAAATTCCGAGAGACTGTGTTTGTGGGGGATTGACAGTTAAGGCGGGTGGGGGAGTCACGTCATCATCTCCCCTCCCATTTACCTCATTTCGCTCTGAGCTGAGCTCCGCGGCTAACGCCGTCTTCCGAAGCAACTTCGTCATACTGCCACCAAATACAGAGAAATCCACAAGTTAATACACACTCTGTCTCTAGACTTTCTCCACACTGAATCCTCCAGGCACTACTTACAAAAGGTTACATTGACAATCGTGTTACGTTATTTTTAAAATGTTTAATTTTTCTTAGCACAAGCACAGCTAAGAAGCTTCGATGCATGTGCTCCATAACGCGTTAAAAAATAATGCATTTAATCACACTTTGCATTACAATCAAAGGGGAACTTTTGTCAATGCATGATTTTCTGGTACAACGATAACATTGATCAGCGCATCCCAATTCATTTTAGCCTCGCACCCCCTTGGTTTGAGAAGAAGTATGAAAAGATATGAGGTTAACACACAAAAACAGATCACCAATTCAAGCTTTATGAATAATCGATTCGCCATCAATAATTGTTTTGGTAAAGCCATACTCAGTGTAATCCTCCTTCCATTTTATAATTTTTCCGCCACTAGCCATGATTAAATGAACGGTAAAAAAGTAAGAGCGAAGCGAGGGTGACTTATTTAGGCAGGCATGTATATGACAGCAACACTCATGACAATCATGTTACGTTATTATTAAAATGTTTCCTTTTCTTTTTCATTACTTCTTTAACCAATTACTTCTCTGCTGCGAGGCGCGGGTATTTTGTATATGAATGACCTCCAAAGAGCGCGGAGACTTTTGATCATGTGAACGTGTCTGCAAAAACTGGCGCCTCCTGCCCAGCCAAAGTCGAGCAGCCGGCGCGCGCGCATAGCTGTGCCGGCCTTTCACACGCTGACTGCGCTTCTGCGGCAAAATAATATTAAGGCGCTTCGCACTTTATTTTGCACGTATACGATTATGAGGTCGTCAGCTCTTATGAAGACACGCACAAGAGTGAAGGACTGACAGTGCCATCACAGCCGATTAATAGCTGGGACGTCTCACCAGTCTGCACAAGACCCACCGCGACTGTCCCCAAAAGGCGCTCATATCGTCAGCGAACACATCTCTCTATACTATATAAAAGAAAAGAAAAAGGCAACTTTCCTTTCTTTACACCTTTTTTCCGTTTATCCCAAACCAAAGCCTTTCTCTCTTAACACTGCAGAGGACACAAAACTAATTTTCTTTAATTGCTGGTAAGGCACATTATTAGAGGCAGAAATTTGGACTTTCACATAGAAAATGTAATTTCTATACCACAGCCGTCGTGTAGCGCCTTTCAAAAGGGATCTACTACCGAGAGATGATCCATATACATTTTAGCTGCTGTTAGTACTACTTACCTCTTCTGTTATACCGTCTTTAAAATGTAGTTTACCCGCAACCACTCCAGTAGTGCTCAATGTACCTTTACTTCTTAAAACGTTAATGTTTTACTGTTTAATAACTTATAGACTACATTTTATTATTTTTCCCTTGCACTCAGTGATCAAAGCTATACACACACATATAGACACATACATATATATATATATATATATACACATATATTTATACCTGTGTGTATGTTTGTATGTATGTGTATACACACACACACACACACACACATACATACATACACACACACAAATTATATATATGTGTGTGTCTGTGTATGTATGTATGTATATGTGTGTGTATATATGATGTAGATAGGTATGCATATATATATA
>JANRMT010028174.1:98089009-98119351 GCA_026402145.1 Polypterus bichir lapradei
TATGCTTTTATTCTAAAATAGTAAGACTAAGAGCAGTTTACTTCTCAGAACGGAGTAGTGCAGGATCGAACTCACGACCTTTTGAATCCCAGGCGGGAACTGATTCTATTGCACCACGGAGGCAGTTACAATAAATGGCTGTCAATGTCGCATGTTAAGGCGGTTTTTTGTTTCTGCAGTTATATTTTTGAATAAAAGCGCAATTGTTTTGTTATGTTTGTACCTTTTGTGAAAATATTTCTTTGATATTTGGACTTCAGGCTTCATACATTATATAGTTTATGCCTACATTTTGTCATCTACTTCTAGAATATAAAAAACTTTTCTGTTTTAACAATGTGTTTACACAGTTTACTGTAGAAACGGAACAGACATGAAATGCGTGTGTTCCAAACAACGATCTATTATTTCCACTCTAAAACTCCACTTCACTCCCAGAAAATCAATCAAGGCATGAGCTGAGAGAAGTTTTTGCACGTTCTAAATTGGTGGGGGGATGGAATAGCCGGCTACTTGCAGCTTTTCTTTTATCAGCACATTTAGATTAACAAAAGACGCTGGCGGAGAGGTGAGAACGGTTTTAAGAAACGATTTAAGGTGTGACGGATTTACGAGTTTTTTCGTAGGCTCTGGTAATTCTAGTGTTAAAGCAGTCTCACATGTGATTTAAGATGTAAGAGTTACATATAAGTAGTCTGTCAATAAGAAACGAAGCATTACTCACCAGGCTTCAAACAGAACAGACATCTTATATAATAAAATACTACAAGATTATTGGACAATGACACTAATTGCCTTGTAAAATACTCTGTAATCATCATGTTCCTTATGTCAGGAACCATATACTGTGTGATCACTAAGGGGCGACAGATCACCCTACCACAGACACAACCTCACAGATATAAGTCCCATTAAAATAACAACGTTTTATTTTTCACAGCTACTTTCTACAAAGGTTCCAGAAGTGCAATAAACACAAATCTTTCCACACTGTCTTGTTTCTTTTCTCCTCCCCTCCATCTCACAATCGAGCTTTGTCCACTTCCACCCGACTCTGACTCATCTGGATGAGGTCCAGCAGCTTGTTTTATTCCAGACCCTGGAGTACTTCTGGTACTAGGGTTTAGTCCAATGGAAGTACTTCCAGGTCAAACAGCAAAAAATAGCACCCCCGGCAGCCCCCACTGAACCCAACAAGGCTGTTCTTGAGGACTAAAACGTCCAGTGCGCCTTGCGGGTATCTGTGCAGGTACAACCACCCAGGGAGTCTGCCTCCTACTCTGAGCCCACAGTCCTGCCACGTTGTCTCCCCCTGCCTTTCCATTATACTGTCTTCCTGGCCGGGTATTGTTCCTGCGTCCAACCCAGGAGGGACGCCAGCATACCCACTATCCCATTGACATCTTCTGCCTGTCTTCTGGGTGAAACAGGACAATCTTAGCCCTGTTTCTTGAGGCTTCTTCAGTTTGACCTCCCTTTCAATTAAGGAACTATGATCCATCCCAACTGTGACACCTGCCCATGTGCGCCATCCATCACGGCTGTAAAATGAAAAATGATAGATAATACAGAAAAGCATTCTCTGTTATGAAGACAACAGCAAAAAATAAAAAATTCAAGCCTTTTTTAATGCAATTCAGGGTTCCAGGGGCCAGAGCCTATCCAAGGAGAATTTAACACTGGGCAGGAAGTACATATAAGGAGATACAGTAAATGAAATAGCTGTGGTTTATTAAAATTATTGTCTTCTCACATTTTTTCCTAAATACTCTTGAATACAGAAAGTATTCTGGCCCTTTCACTTTTCTTATCTTTTGTTAATTTGCAACCTTGTGCTTAAATAATTTAAATTAATTTTTTCCCACATCAAGCAACACTTGTTACCCTAGAACGACAAACTGAAAACAAATTTTTTTGCAAATTTATTAAAAGGTTTTCAAACTGTTTACTCAGTACATAGTTGAAACATCTTTGGTAGTGATTGCGGTCTGGTGTCTTCTTCGGTCTGAGGCGACAGGCTTCACACACCTGAATTTGGAGATTTTCTCTTGTGCTTCTCTACAGATCCTCTCAAGCTCTGTCAGGTTGGATGAGGGCTGTCAGTGGACAGCTATTTTCAGGTATCTCCAGAGATGTCTTATTCAAGTCTGGCCTCTGGCTGGGCATCTCAAGGACATTCCCAAACTCTCTTGTGTTGTCTCTCATTTGTGCTTAGGATCATTGCCTGGTTGAAAAGTGGACCTTTAGCCCAATATGAAGTCTAGAGAGCTCTGGAGCAGGTATTCATTAAGGATATCATTGCATTTTGCACCATACATAACAATAACAACCCATCATTTTTCTTTTAAATATATATTATTTGGGTAGTTTGTTGAAAATTCCTATAGCTGCTTAAAAGAAGAATTGCTGCTATGTAAGGACTGACCTTTTAACACTACAATTACCAAAGCCTACAAAAAAACTCGTAAATCCGGCCCACCTTACATCCGTTCACACCTCTCCATCAGCTTCTTTTGTCTTGTAAATGTGTTGATAAGCCCAAGCAGCAAGCAGCCTGCTATACCATCTCCCCACCAATGCAGAAAGGGCCCAGCTCAAGCCATGATTATCTTAAAGTGAAGTGCTGGAGTTTTAAAGTGGAAATAATAGATTATTTGGAATACATACATCTCATGTGTGTTCCATGTCTACAACAATCTGTGTAAGCACATCATCATAACAGAAACATTTTCCATGTTTTAATAATAAATGATAAAATGTAGACATGAACTGTATAATGTGTGAAGCCTGAAGTCCAAATATCAAATAAGCACTTTCACAAAAGTTGCAAGAGCAATACGACAGCTACTTTGGTGCATCGGAAAGAACTGCTGACTTGTAATCATAGAGGCTGCGGGATCCATCCTGGGTGTCTTGCAAATTTACCATTTTGAGTAGTGAGCTGTTCTTATTGTTAATATTATACAATAAAAACATACATTTGATTTGCGTCTATAACAGCCGGTGTAAATTTATAGTACTTGTAAAAGAGTTTTTTTTTTCACTTTTATTCTCACAGTCATGATCACAATACAACCCCCCCATGCACCCCAGATTTGATGCTGTTAGTTTTTATTTGAAACTAGGAATAACTGTAGATGTGAGTGGTGTTTTGAGACAATGCAACTGGAAATTCTCTGATCTGGAGGGATAAAGTCTGACACACAAACGCTGGTAAATGTGCTTTCTTCGTATCTCATTGTCACTTGAAATTTTTTATTTAGTTTTATTGAGTGTTCCTGCTCACGCTGAATTAGTATGCACCTTAAGGTCCATGATGTCAAAGCCGCACTGACAAAAAACAGAGACATAGGTATATATGATATTTGGAATTATTCATTTTATGACCTGTATAGTGCATTTTGGAAAACACTGTGGTACTGATGCAACATTATTCATATTATTCATATCATTTGCATGCCTTGTTGCGGTTGTAATCAGTGGCTGTGTTTTTTGTTTTTTTTTTCGATCTTGCCCAGTTTCCACATTTTGGTGCATGGTGGTGTTTCTTTTGTACTCCAGGACATACAGAGGAAAGAATAGCACAGAGATGTCAGTTCCGCGCTATATGCAATCATCAAATTCAAATGTTAACAGTTCCCACACACCCAAGGACCGTCCTTCCTACATTTACGACATGTGTACCTGTTGCAATGTACACACTTCTCTCTATGCTGCGGTTCCTATTACATTGAAGGGGCATCTGATACTGACTGAGTTTTCTTTCCTGGGGGAAGCAGCGGTCTTGGAACAGAAGCTTGTCGATGTTGCATCCTCTTTTTCTTTTTCCATCGCCTTTTCTTGTAAGAAGCGACAACGAAGTTCCTCTGCAAGGTGAGCAAAGAACACTCTTCTTTTCTCAGTGGACCCGTGCATGCCTTGCACAGTACATGTGCGTAGATCGCCACCAGACCAAGCATGTTGTAGCACACAGCAACCGGCCACCTGCGTGTTCTTGTTCGCACTGAATAAACTCATGCCTTCTACTCCATGATGTCAACGCAGCACTGGGCAAAAAATGAAAGAGACAAATATATGTGGCATTTTGAAGAAATCATTGTATGACCAGAATAGTACCAATCAGAAAACATCATCGCACTAATGCAATATTATTTGAAAACGAACAGTGTCAGATCGGGTGTAAATTTATGGTACTTGTAAAAGTTAGCTTTATTTTCACTTTTATTCTTCAGTGACATTCATGCTCTCCTCCAAATCTGACCCTAACAAACAGTGTCAGTCTTACAAGACAAAAGACACTGATGGAGAGGTGCGAAGGGATTGAAGGTGGGCCGGATGTACGGATTTTTTCCATTGGCTTTGTTAATTTCAGTGTTAAATAACTGGTACTTAATTAGTTTTGATCATGTGTGATTTTATTTTAGTTGAACATATGTGTTAGGTTAATTGGTGACCCAAAATTGCATATAGTACATATAAATAAATAAATATATATATATATATATATATATATATATATATATATGTATAGGAATGTCCTGCAATGCCACAGGTCATGCAAGTGTTGCTGAAATAGTCCACTTCTTGTCATATCAATGACTTGGTTGAGGTGGTTTGAAAGTTGAATGAAAAAAACAATAAAGAACATGTTTTATGCAGTAAGTATGATTGGAAATAACAAGGACATACCTAAAAAATATTTACTGACCATCTCTGGCTTTTATGAATTAGATCTTCTGCCTCATATTAAGATTTGATACTTCATATTATTTTTCTGTCATTCCATACAATAACTATTATTTCCATATGACCCGAACAGTCATCTTTTACCATAGTTTCTATTCTCTGTGGTTATCAATAGCCTCTTATAATGTTAATAAAAGTTATTTTTATCCTCTAAAAATTAGGCCACAAACACAGAGGCTTTTGGGAACAATGTCCTCTTTAGACAGTTTTATTTTTTACACTGGTTCCTATTTTGAAGGTGCCTGTCCTTAAGTGTCACCCTTGTCCTTGAGTACGTGTTTCATAATATAGCTGATGCCATGCACTTTGGCCTCATCCAGAATTTGCTCCTGCCATGCACCTTAAACTGCTGGGCTCACCTTTGGCTTTTCTTTCCCTCATTGTTAACTAATTTTGTATAAAAAAGAATCTCATTATAATAATAATTTATTTTTTTGACCAAGCAGAGCCAAGCAAGCTCAGGGCTTATTTATTGAAAACTAATTTAAATGGAATTAGAATAACATATTCATTTCTCCTGTAGATAATTAAAAAAATGGCAAAAAAATACAACTTTGTATTAAAACAAATTACCTTTATCAGTTGAAAAATGTTAAACTTTATTATTACTTTTATTGTGTATTTTATTTTCGAAAACAAGAACATTAAAATTGAAAGCTACTCAATTAAACATAATATCAACAGATACAACCACTTACTTCTAAATGAATACAGCGAAAAAAAGGAAATATAGAAATATAAAGAAAAAAAACAAAACAAGATCTATGTTTGTATTTATCAAGCATCGCAGGGTTGGAAAAGGGTCCTAACTGGCTCAAAAATTTTAAAGTAATGCAAATTTTGTCCTACTTTTGTACAATGTGTAAATAAGAGACCAAAGAGAGTGTCAGGGTGTTGGTTTGCCAAGGTGGAAGCCCAATTTAATAAAGCAAAGATAAACTGGTGATAAAGTATAAAGAAATCAGCCCATAACTCTAGGTGTTTTCACCATTTTCAAGGATAATGGTCCTCCTTGATAGTATGGCCAGCCAATGAAAGTGTAACAATCAGACTGCTGCTTGCCTTTGTGTGTGTTTGTTCATCAACTTGTGAAAATTTTGCTTTCCAAATAACCTGGTGTTCTGCAGGAAAAGCTTTGTCTCCCACACCAATAACAAATTAAAAAATACATAGAAATCAACAAAAGACCTAACTAGGAGTGAGACATGAAAGGAAGGGGGGCTGTGCTTGTATGTGTTGGGAAAACAGATATATAAAGATTAATTGCCTTGTTAGTCTAAACTACAACCAATAAATGGCTCCTCTTGTTTTTTTTAACATCAATAGTTTGCCTTTTTTGTCACACTTACCATCTTCTAAACCTTCCCTTGTTGTATTTTATTTTATAAAGGACTACTTCCTTAAGTCAGTTTTATGTCAGTTGATTTTTGTTCATTAGTTTATTCAAGTAGATGGGGCTGATTTAAAAATAAAGAAGAACTCAAAACATTTTCTGTAATACTAATAAAATCAAAAGGAGAAGGGGATCCTTTCACTCCTTTACAAGAAGCCTTTGATTTGCTATATTGAAATACAAAGCATGGAATGTTGGAGGCCAAGTTAAATAAAGTTTCAATGTTAACTTAGTTTTTTTCCCAAAAAGTAGACTTTTGCTTGCCAATTGGCCATGAGGCAATTTTTTTTTTTTTTTTTTTTTTTTTTACTAATTTCGTTTCCTTTGGATACGTTTTTGATATTTCTTCAACTGCACTAGCGCAAAGTCATACATCTAATAGAAAATGTGTGTGTCAGTCAGTACTCAAATAGGTTGTTCTCTAAAAAGAGAGCTGCAACAGGAATGTTTAGAAGTAATGTAAGAAGCAAGAGACAAGGTGGCTGATGAGACTTTTCATTACTATGACTGCACATCTTCGGAGGTGGAAGCAGAGGTGTAAAATAACAAAATACCAATACTTTGTTACTAAAGTATATTTTTCAGCTATTTGTACTTTACTTAAGTAAATTTCATTTAGGGGAACTTTTACTGCACTACATTTTTAGGTCAAATAGCGTATTTTTCACTTCATTACGTTTTTCAACCAGTCCTTGTTACTCATAATACAGACCAAACTATTATACATTCATAAAATAGACCTATCTATCAGGTGTGTTGTTAACTCAGGTTATAGTTCAGCATTGCACAAATGCAACCAATAGAATCCCATATATCATTCAAAAAAATTAAAGTGCAATAGCACACCTTCTACTGCTAATTAGGTTGGTTCTTTCCATGCTTTCCACTTGCTGTTGCGACTTAACAACTGAATGTGCACCTTCCCCACCTTCATATTTGCAAACAGCACCTACGAAAATCTCTGCTTTTAAGAATTTGCCTTCAAATTTAAAGAAGCAAGTAAATGTCATTTTTTTCTCTTCTTAAGCTTCTTAAGTCCAAAAAAGCAGTGTCCTTCTAATCTTGTGCAAAGAAGATTTTATGGGCACAAGTAATATCTTGAGACCACAAGTTATACAGTAGAGTGTGCAAACAATATCTGTATATAGCATGCGCAAGATAATGTGGCTGATTTTCACAAGCCCAATTACTGAAACGCTAGAGTAAGCCATGCTGTAAATGTTTCTGGTTAAGTGGAGAAGACAGAATAGGGGTTCCAGTGAGATCAGAGAGGGGTAAAGGGAGTGACACTAAGTCCTTGTTGTCCCTTGTTATGTGAGAGCTAATAAAAGGTGTGTCAGCTGTCCTTCAAGTGAAGATCAAGTTTTTTGTTGGTGCCTTATGGAATTTGAGTTTGGAGAAAAGCTAACACTGCTCTGCAAATCAAAATCTACTATAGCCACAATGACTAAGAGAAATATAGTTGGAATGATAGATGAATATTCTAGTTTTGTGTGCAAGAGTGTACTTTGAGCAGTGACATATTTTGTCCGAGTGAATTACTGGAAAATACTGCTCAGTTGTTACTCTGTCTTACAAAGTGTGTGACTTTTATTTTCTGTGAGCTGTCATTTTTATTAGTCTTTCACACAATTCAGGAGAAAACATTTAAAATTTAACAATTGACCTGTGTCCAGGGCATTCTTCAATAGAACATTGACTCATTGATGTGTAATCCCCTTTTTTCAAAGTGGGATTATTGCAGTGTAATATTAATGCAAGTTGGTTTATTCTTATATGTGTGGGAAAATGTTATGTAGAATTTAAATTGTCTATAGTTGTACATTAAAAATATGAAAATATGTTATGAGACATCTAACTGGCATACATGTAGTTATGCTGGAGAGTTAATAATATGTCAGTTTTCTGTGGTTAATTCTATCGTTTACACGAGTGCTTGAGTGGGTAATTTAAATTTAAAAAATTGGGTACCAAATCAAGCAAAACATACCACAGCTTTCTTAATAGAATTCTTGTTAAAGATAAACAAAAATTATGAAACTGTTGTATTACTTTTTAGTATAATAATTGTCCTTTTAAAGTCTATCTTTATTTCAGTGAAGCATAATAAACCCAATCTATGTTGATTTTCACTCATTTTTATTTTGTTTATTTAGTCAAGTGATAAGGTTGTGAGCTGTTCACTTCATTTTTTTATTCTTATTTTTCCTCTCTGTAGTAGGGATGTAAGTAGTATTAGGGATGCACATTCTGTCAAACTGTCAATCAAAATGATTAATGACTTTAAGACCCACTGGAAGTTCCACCCCTTTTTCCTGGTCCCGCCCCCTCCACATGATTGGTGGATGTGAAGGGAGGCCCCACCTCCTGGCCGTGGATTGGTGAATGACACCCTGTCCCTGCCCAGACCCCTCCTTGAACCCGCGCACTGCACCTGATTGGTTAAGCAAACTATCAAGGGTAGTTTGATGGATGTCTGCCCCCTCTTTGAAACCACCCCCTGCACCAGATTGGTTAAGCAAACTGTCAAGGGCAGTTTGATGGATGTCTGCCCCCTCCTTGAACCTGCCAACACCCGACACCCACCTGTTTGGTCCTCCTTTCTGTCAAGAGCCGTTTGATGGATGTCTGCCCCTTCCTTGAACCCACCACCACTCCCCACCCACTTCCCAGCCCCCCTCTCCCCAGGACAAGCCCAGGCATGCTCAGGGTCTGCCTTGGCACCCCTCTTCACAGCCCCCCTCTCCCTAGCACAAGTCCAAGCATGCCCAGGGTCTGCCCTCGACATGTCCAGGAAGGTTGATGCCTTGGCCCTTGTCAAGTCTGGGCACGTTCCTATCCATACCTTGCCGGTCCCGCCCTACATGTCCCCGGCCTGAAGGGCGTGTCTCAGCCCCCGGTCAGGCAGCACCTGACGGCTGGCCTCCCCATACTTCCCGGTCCCCTCTCCGGAGGACGTGTGCTTCCTTCTAAAAGCCCTTCTGAAAGTGCTGTATAAAAAGGCGAAGCATTTTCTTCAGTTCTAAAGACTCTGAGCGGGAAATGGAATCTATTACTGAGGCCCCAATGAAGCGTCGGATCCGCAGGGTTAAACGATGTTTGTTGCCTGAGTTTGTTGAAGCTGAAGCGGCGGACGTAGATTGGACTAAGTCGTGCGAAACAAAGGTAGAATTGGGCAACAATGAAAAGGAAACCCCCCCTTTATTCTGCGACACGCCCCTCCCTTTTACGCTAAATACTCAACCTGTTAGTCACCGGATCCAGACAGATGACCAGGCCGTTTCAGAATTCATTGAAGCTTTTAGAGATCTCCGCATTTCGGCAGCTACAGACTCTGAAATGACGGAGGTCGGCGTAACATCCTCAGGGTTCCTGCCTGAGGCTTCAAAGCCTGAATCTTACCAATTCTATAACGCGGGCCGGGTGGATTGCATTCAGGACCACCAAGAATCTGACCCGCGGTATTTTACTGTACAACCTGATTACAGTCTCTGGGCTACAGACCTCGAGACAGACGATAGATTTCAGTCTTCAGGGCCGGGGAGGTCTTCCCCCATCTCCGCTAATGGTGATCAGACGGAAACCTCTCACCTAGCTCCAGAACAGCCTTGGGTGAACAAACAAGTTCCAGAGGAACCGATGTCGATTGGACTTTCTGAGACAGATATGGACTACCCTGATGGTGTGCTGCCTGAAACCTGGAAAAAGGCCCTGCAACTTGTTAAAGGACTGATGATGTCTCTGTTGGACATTATTGTCTACTACGATCAGAAAAAAGAATGTCAAGGCTGTAATATAAATCATCCTGGCCATAGAAGGCATACCTGCCTCTTTGAACCTGAAATCGCCTACCGACAAGGTCGCTTTCAGAAGATTCTGAAGATTTTCCGTAAGTCTTGTCTGAAACAACTGGCGGTGAAAGTTCTGGGGCAATATAATATTCTATTGCCGATTCCCAAAATAGACACAGTGGTTGAAAAGACTGTGGATGAATTTGAAAATACCAGCTCTATTTATGATACTGTAATGCAGTCCTTTTATGAAATGGATGAATACTCCTACCCCTACTGTAACCTGCCGTGTGGCAAATGAGTTTTGTAAGCGTAATCTTAATCATCAGGGTCATATGAATGTGTGGACTAAATATGACCTGGAATTTGATGATATGATAGGACTGGTGGGTCTTTCTGAACCTGAAACCGCAGCAGTCTGAACAATTTAGACTCCTAAATAAATGTTTTTTAAGTTGTTAAGTGGTGTCAGTGTCTGTTTTATCACCGGCGATGGAGCAGGTCTTGGAAAAAACATATTATAACTCTGAGAACGCCGGGGCCTTGGGGGGTAAAGAATCCTTGAAAAGAGCTCTCTTGCAAGTGGGTCACCATATTGGGGACCAAGAGGTGTCTGACTGGTTATCGGGGCAATACACCTATACGATACATAAACCGGCCAGAATCCATTTTAAAAGTAATAAAGTGTATGTTTCCAATATAGACGGGCAATGGCAGATCGAGCTGGCAGATATGACAAACCTGGCCGAGTATAACCAAGGTTACAAGTATCTACTGACTTGTATAGATATTCTTTCTAAATATGCCTGGGTCAGGGTTCTGAAAAACAAAACGGGTAAAGAAGTAATGAGGGCTTTTCGAGAAATCTTGGAGGAAGGTGGAGTTCCCATCAAACTTCAGACTGATAGAGGTAAAGAGTTTCTCAACCGGGAATTTCAAAGCCTGCTCAATAAACATGGGATAAAACATTTTACCACTGCTAGTGAATTAAATTAAATTAATTTAATTTAATTAATTTAATTAAATTAGTGAATTAAAGGTGGTGGAGAGATTCAACCAAACTCTGAAGACCAAAATGTGGCGTTATTTCAGCTCCTGGAATACCCAGTCCTATCTGCAGGGGCTACAGGACTTGGTGAAATCTTATAATCTCAGCTATCAACAGGCATAAAAATGGCCCCTGCCAAGGTGAATAGTTCCAATTCTTGGAAAGTCTTTAAAAACTTATACAGCCTAATTAAACCCTAAAGAAGTCTAAAATATAAATTCAAAGTCGGAGATACGGTGAGAGTGTCGAAATCCCGGAATCCTTTTACCAAGGGCTACAAGCTATTTACCGTTTCTGAACTAGTCCCTAGTGATCCGCCTGTCTACAAGCTCAAAGATTATGATGGCGAAGACGTTATAGGTTCCTTTTACAATGCGGAGTTACAAACGATTCGAGGGCCGGACATCTTCAGGATTGAAAAGATTTTGGCGAAAAAAAATATCCGTAGAAAAAAGCATATTTTGGTGAAATGGCTCGGATGGCCCAAAAAGTTTAACAGCTGGATCCCTGAAAGCTACGCTCAAGACATTAAATACTGAGAATGAAAAATAGTATTTCATTCACAGGGTGTTACCAATGGAGGGAAAAAGCTTTTACGTTTTTCTTCCCAGCAATTCTTCCCGGGATGTTTTCCCTAATAATATCATCGCCGAATTTACCGTCAAATTAGCCGCCCCAATTGAACTACAGGGTCCCTGGGACATTGCATTAGCCGAAATTCAGTATCCGCACACCTGGAATACCCTAGATAAACCGGATAATAACTTTATTGTGGTGTCCCCGCGAATAGTTAAATTTTATACTATTCCAGTGGGTTATTACTCTAGCCTCGAGAAAGTGACCTCCAAGATGAATGAAGCGGTGGCAAAAGAACCCAAAGCCGCCGAGGGCGGTTCAGCAAACACTCCAGTACCGGAAAACACTATGAGATTCCGCTACAGCGCTCTGGAGCGAAGATTCTATGTCGTAAGCACTGTGAAGGATGAAACTTTGCATGTCAAGGGACAGTTGGGGAGGATTTTAGGATCTCATGCGGACATGAACGTAGGTCTGGTGAATGAAGCTCCTTACCCCGCAGATATCAGAGTGGGGTTTTATACCTTGTACGTCTATAGCAACATTGTGTCTCACCAAAGAGTCGGAGACAGCTACGTCCCTCTCTTGAGATGCGTACATATTGAGGATGAGATTAATAAGATTACCACAATCACCTATGACAGGCCGCACTATGCTCCAGTCAGCAAGAGTCAGTTTGATATTTTGACCGTTGAAATAAAGACGGATCAGAACAAACCGGTTCCATTTCAGTTTGGCAAGGTCATTGTCAAGTGAAAGTGTGTGAAATCCGAACTGGACTTGTTTACGGTACCCTATACTCAGACTAGCATAGAAAAAAGCATCTACATCAAGGTACCTCCTCGCTCAACTCTATCGGAAGTCACCCCGCTGAAGTTAATGATTACCGGGAATGGGGAAGATTACTTGGACCTGAATAACACACTTCTACACGTCTGATGCAAAATCATCAATGCCGACGGAACTAATCCAGGCCCCATGGCCAGGGTGGCCTTTGTTAATTATCCGATAGCCGCCTTATTTTCACAAGTGGATGTAACCTTGGGCGATCGCTTAATATCACACAGTTCCAGCCTTAACCCATACAGGGCCCTTTTTGAGGAATTGTTAAATTACAGCAATGAAACTCTCAAGTTCCAATTTGCTTCGTTTCATGCAACGAACATGAAAACACCACCTTGGACGGACCGAATGAGGGATTCAAAAAAAGATACGGATATACGGTCCAGGTTTAAACAGTACAACTCCTCTGGCCTATTCGTTCAGACCTATTTTTTCAAGAAAAATTAATTCTAGACGGGGTGGACGTCAGAATAAAAATGGTAAGGAGCAAAAATGAATTCTGTCTGATGTCCGGAGATGCTGAGCGTTACAAAGTAAACATTTTATCTGCCGCTCTTTTTGTCAAGAAAGTTAAAGTTTCGGCGGCAGTGAAAATAGGGCACGCCCACGCTCTCACCACCGCCAATGGCAAGTACCCCATGGAAAGAGTGAATATGAAAGTTCTCAGTATGCCAGCCGGTATATGAGTGAGCAATATGGAGAACCTGTTCTTGGGACATACCCAAGTACGTGGTCCTAGGCCTGGTGGATAATGAGGCCTTTTCAGGGGATTACGCCAAAATAACACAAAATTACAAAATAAACCCGGAGAGCACTGGTTGGCAATACATCTCAGAGAAGACAGAACTGGAGAATTTTTTGATTCCTACGGCGCCCCACCAGACTTTATCTATTTTCCTGAGGAAATATACAGATTTTTAAACAGAAACTGTAAAGACATTATTCACCTTACCCGTCAGCTTCAAAGTTGGTTTTCCACCGTCTGCGGACAACATTGTATTTTCTTCCTGCATCACAGAGGGAAAGGACGTTCTTATAAAGAGGTCATGAACCTGTATTTTAATGAAGTCACCAAGAACGATTATATGTTTCAAAAATTTGTCAGCACCTTGTCTAAGAACACTTCTAGAGGTTTTCAGAATCAACCCTGTATGCAAAGTTCAATGCCCTGTAATTATCTTAATAAAGAATAGACAGCCAGTGTAATCAAATGTAATATTTTATTAAAAGAAAAAATATAATTATATTTCAATAAGGAATCCATTCATTGTTTTTATAAGATTTGTTTTTTTTGCCAACAGGTGTATCGGAAGCAGCAGCAGGGGCCGAGGCAGAGACAGCAGAGGCAGAGGCCCCGTCAGGGGCAGAATTTTTGAAACTCTCTAGAAGTTCTCTCGTGTCGATGTTAGGCATGGCAGAGGACGGAATTTTCAAACCGGCTAGGGCTTTAATAAAATCTTTCCATCCCGTAGGTCTCCGATAGGACGGTATGTTGTGATGGGCGGTTAAGTTTCGCATTAGATCGACCATATTTGTACCGGGTAACGGTTCTCCACGAAACACAAACTCTCCCAAGCCATTCCAGTAGGTTGTATTGGGGTGATGCGACATTTTCTGTAAAATAATTTCGGTATATTTCTTTGATTTATCTGGAGCACTTTTCAAAATCTTGTCGTACACCCTTTTTTCTGGGGTACTATTAGCCTCTTTGAGCACTCCTATCGGCTCCTCCTTGCTCTCGGCAGGCAGCAATAACATCAGAGAAACGGATTCTTTATCCGCTTTTTTCACAAAGGTCAGGTATCTTTGCAAGATGGTCGTATAAAGTTTTACTTTTGCATCGCCGCTCAAGTCACTGCGTTCAAGTATGAGTTTCATTTGTTTATCCAGTTCACTTTCCGTAGCGCTTAAAAGGTCAGTAGAAGTTGGGGCTTTCTGATGCCATTGAGCCATTTGTTGTTGAGGGACCAGGTACATCTTGCGCGTGTATTCCATATTTATAATCTCAAACCTATTAAACTAGTAATGAAAGGAATGGCCGCGCTAAATAGGGCTCCGAGAAACCCTCCTTTCTGATTTAAAAGGGCTTTTTTCTTTTTAATGGTGAGTTTTTTATCGCCGAGTTTTTTAATTGAGCAATGATGCTTCTTCAGCAACTTGAACTGTCTGGAAGTCAGGGGTACATGGCCTTTTAAAGTATTGAGAGCTATTTCGGCCAGAGCGTAAATGAAATCGTCCGGAGCCTCGCTCAACAGTGCTTTTCTACGGCGACAGGAGACCCTATGCAGGGTCTTGATAAGAGGGAGTTTTCTTTTTATTCTGCACGACATGCCGGCTCTTTCTCAAATACTCGGGAAATCGCTTGTCTTTATCTTTTCATGACATATGCCGCAGGCCAGTCAGGAGGAAACAATCCGGTACGTAAACGAAATTTGTCAGGTGTCTGGGCTTTCAGATCCACCAACAGATACCTGTAAGGTGACCGCATAGTGTCCTCAAAAGCCTCCAAGAAAAATTCCTCAAGAGAAATGTCCCAGGGTACATTTGACGTGCTAAATTCGTAATTTGCAGCTTATCTCGAGGGTTTTTAAAGAGGGTGATGTAATTGGCATTCAAATTTATCGTTCTACTTTTCTTGCCTTGAAAAAATAAATTTGGATCAAGTAAATGATGGACAAATTCCTGTGATGAGTATATTTTGTGAAGGCCCTCTCTTTGGCTGTTCCATCAAATCGTCGACGATCACCAAATTAACTCGTTCAGGCGGCAGTAGTTCATCGTCGCTTAAGTAGGCAGGTAACCCCTCCAAAAATCTGGTTTTGGGAAATTGGGCTAACAGTTTGTCGTACAGAGGTTGCCAGCAGCTATAAAACCAGAATATATTGTCAGAGCGGCGAGAAAGCACATGGTCCGCATACTCCAAAAACTTTTTCACATAATGTGATTTGCCTGAACAGGAGGGTCCCAAGACTATTTTTGAGAATGGATGAGGAAGTCTAACATCAAAACCCTCTTTAGTATCCATAGGGGAGAGATGTGAAATCGGGCAAGAGAACCCTTTTGTTGTACATCACTCTGAATCTTTTTCTGAGTGGACGATTTAGACTTCTTTTTGTTCCTATGAATCTGTGTGCCATGAACCGTTATTTCTTTCGTGACATCGTGTTCTACAAAATTATGCACTAGATCCATTAATGAGTATAGGTTTACCGCTTGAACCATTTCGTGATTGACAGTAATGCCCTTTACCTTTTTGTCTCTTAGCGGGGTTAGAGGCTATGTTTTCAAGCTCCAATAATACTCCTTCTTTTACGAAATAGTCATCAACATAACGCTGGCGGGATGCCTTGTCCTGGGCCCACGATGGCCAGCCAGAGGCCTCCTGTTTGCCTTTCAGATGAATTTTGATGTAATCGGAAATTAAATCTGCGGTACTCTGTTCGTAATGCCATATCTCATGAATTTTTAAAACTCTGTACCCTTTATCTAAGGCCTTGAGTATTTTGATGCTGCACCAGGTTCCTGTTAAAGACCGTCCCCGATCATTGTGACGGCAAAGGCAGGTGGATGTCTGGGTTTCCGCACACGTACGGCACAGAACGAACATCAATTTATCGCTAATTCTTAAAGGGAGGACCGGAAAATACAAATTACAAGGGGCTAGTATGGTGATTTTAACGAGCCCAAAGTATTTCTTAAGATCGCCAAACTCCTCAAAAACAAAGGTCGGATGGCAGATCAGGTAGGTTTTTGTTTTGTTGACGTAAAGGTACAGACTTGTAAAATCATAATAATGCATTTGCTCATCGCCATGAATATTATGATATAATTAGATGGCATTGGTGCGCCCTCCATACAGGGCATCACGGGGATCGATAGGTTCAGGAAACTCAAAGCGCCTTAAGAAATCCTGAAGCTCAGAGTCCTCGTATTTCATGCATTCCCATTGATGTTCCCAAAGGACTCTCACCGTCAGATTACATTTTTCACGCAATTTCTTGAGTTTGTCGTCAAACTTTTGAAACAATTCGGCATAAGACGGTCTCGTGAGATGATGTTTAGCTTGCGTATCGTAGCACTTTGGACACCCATGATAAAAACAGCCAGCAAACTCAAAGGCCATCGGAACACCCTGAACTTCGGCGTAACCATCTAGATAAAAGGACCCCATCCTTACTTCACCGTGATTCAGGGCGTGCCGAATGTTTATTTTTCCCTTCTCGGAAAGAAACATCAGCCATTGAATAGAAGCATTAGAATGAGCTTTGTGAGTGCTTTTGTAATGATCACTCGGAATGATTCCGATTGCATTATCAGGCATGCAATTTTGTCTGTACATGGACAGGCAGAGAGAAGCTAGGGTCATACACTGAAAAGGATCAATATTACTGATCCTGAGCACTTCCTCTCTAAATTTGATGCACGCCATTCTCAAAATAACCACGTCGTTTCAACAATAGTATGCCATTTCTTGCCTAGAGTTGAAGGTATCACTTTTAATCGAATTGTACCAAGACAAAAACTCCTCTCTTTCCTGGCTCATCATGTGTTGAACGCCATAATATTTAGGCTCAGGGTACGGTCCGATGTAATTTTGATTATCAACGGTGTTAAAGAAATGATGAAAGTACCCTTTTTGAGGCTGGAATCCCAGGGCTTTGGGCATACTGCTCAATTTCATAAGTAAGAAGTTCAACGAATCGATATACTCAAGTTATAATCTTCTATAAAGCACATTAGTTTACAACCCTGAGATGTAACCCATGGAGTTTGTCCGCTCTCGACAAGATATTTCATGAGGAAATAGCCATCATACCCCTTAGAATTGTGAGCTATGAACGTATAATCTTGGTATTTTGGGCATCGATATCTGTGGAAGAACTTTGCTACGCAGTCCTCACCGGCCCGACTCCACGATTGACCGCTCCAATGCATGCAGTGGATGTAATTGGGGATGTGGATTCTGTCATCTTGACGGCACTCAAAATCGTAGAACACGTACGTTTCATGGATCGGTCTTTGCGGTAAGCTTTGAATAAAACACTGATGATTTTCATCTGACTCTTTCACGACCACTCTACAAACACGGCAGTGTCTGGGGTGACGCTTGTGCGGTTTTGACTCGGCATTCACAACGTATTTCTGGTTGCAGAGAGCGCAGACTTTATGGATATTGCAGATGCTTTCAGACTGACGTGTCTTTTCATTAAATTTATGCGTTTTGTGGAGCTCGAAGCAAAACCTTGATCGACAAAAACGACGACAATAGGGACATTGAAAAGCCTCCCCATCAACCAATCGACAGTCTGTAGATAAACAGGCATTGCAGTGCTGCTCACAGCAATGTCATGACGGGTTAGAATATCCCATGTAACAGAAATCGCAGATGTAGGAAAAACCCAGAAAGCCTTTTAGATTCAAAATACCGTAATAATGCTCATGGTGCAAAAACAAGAACGCCACCTTTGGTTTTCGGCACTGGGATGCTTCAAATTTTAATAGAGCACTAGTGTTCAGTGCCCGGTACCAGATGATAATTTTAATACCCATGAGCCTCTCAAATTTTTCAACATCTGAAAACGTTACTTTCTGATCCGTTAAAAACCCGATCCTGATGTGCAGTTGACGAGCCTCTGAGCCTCTTGTTCACACAATTTCTGGTTGGTCCTGAACTTGTCGTTTAATACAGCCAGCAAACCCCTGGCAAAACAGCACTGATCATCCGGGTTGAAGGAGATCCATAGATGCTTCCGTTTCTTTTGAACGATTATATCGTTGAAAAGGGTACAGGCTTTACACCTATGAGCCCCTCCACCAGACGGAACCCTGACAACCTGAACGATTAGCGTCAGACTGGAATCAGCTTTAAATAGTAGCGTGACTCTGGAGAAGTAATTCAATTTGATTAAAAAAGTCCTCAACAGAAAGCGTGCCTGCGGGGGTTAGGGAAAAAACACTGGGGTTGAGAGATTCGGCACGTAATTCTAGCTGCACTAGATCCTGAGGATTCAAAGTGTTCATAAAACTGTCTAATATTTGCTGAAGGGTCGTATATATGATTAAAAACTTCGGCGAATGAATCAAGTGTGTAGGCCTCAGAAAAATTGAAGCGGTGTCTAATATCGATATTGTTAAATTTTGGACGCTCCGTTATAGACAAATTATTTAATCGAGAGGTAGAGGGTTGCGGGGAGCTTACTGACGGCTCTGGAGACGAAGGATTCTCCGTATGCGAGGTAGATGGCTGTGGAGAGTTGGTTTCGAGACTCAAGTTTACCCCGGACGAATTAGTCACTCCTGATCCTGTCTGAGGATGCGGGGGTGAATTATCTGACTCTGTTAAGGCATCAACAGGCGAGTGTTGAAGACGGGCCATACTGAACCCTGAGGTAGAAGGCTGTCTTATGGGGTCGGTCAACGTGGCCAAGTCGTCGACCGGTAACTGCTGAAGTGGGGCTCTAGTTGTCCCTGAGGTACCTGATGTTACGTTGTACTTGAGGCCCCTGATATCCCTGAGGTAGAAGGTTGTGGAGAATTTACATTCGTGTCTAGGGCATTAGGCTGTTGTGAAGGGACTGAAGACGTTCTGGCCTCAGAAGAGGTATTCTCCAGCAGAGCGTTAACTACGGCTATTTCATCAGAATTTAGAACCTGGAGCGAATTATTAATGAGGTCAAAATTGTCGATCGGATGTGTTACTGGGATTGGTGATTGAACAATTTCAGGAGATCGTGGAGGGGTGGGGATTTTAGGGGGCTTTATAGAATATTCGAGGTTATCAGACATCTCTTTTAATAGTCTCAGGTATTCACTGGACTGTCTTTTCCTACCTTTACGCCGTTGCTGCCACTGTCGCTGCTGCTGCTGCCGCTAGACCCGTTTTCACGCATGATCTAATGTTAATCAAAGGTTACAGTTATGATCACAGAATATAATAATAATTTGCATACAATGTTATTTTTCATGCAAAAAGTAATATAAAACCTATCCTTTAATTTCGGATTAGAGCAATGTAAAAAGCATACAGATGCATCAAATGTAAGCACATTTCGGGTATGGAATTGTACATAGGAGCCTCTAATTCTAAAAATTGCTCCAGCAACCGGTGAATGATTTCAGTCAGCTCTTCCAGTCTTTCTCGATGTCTCTGTTCATGTTCAGGCCGAAGGGAATATCGGAGTGAATAACAATTTCTACGCCAAGATCCGCGGTCAGAGTAAGTCGTTGTCGGCGAAGGGAACATCCAGGGGGCTGAATGCCGTCCGCTGCTCTCAGAGGGCACGGGAGATTGCCATCCGCGGCTCTCATAGAGCGCAGGAGATTGCCGACCGCTGCTCTCAGAGGGGGATGGTGCTTGTGGAGTCTGCCAGTTATGGTAGAGTGCTAGATTTTCTGAACCGTCCAACAATTGCGTTAAAACACCCGAGGAACTGGAACCTGAAAATAAAAGTATGCCCTTCACAGTTAAAGGTCTCTTTTCACAAAATCTGGAGATACGTATGTACCCCTGCGTTTCTTCGATAAACTGAAAATGACACTTACTGAGGTTGTACAACTCAGAGGATTCCTTTTGAGAAACTGTTTCATTCTGTAAAGGATTTTCGTCTACAAAAAACAAAATGAATACGCTCTTTAAAACAACAGTCCACATACACACTCACACACACACAGACACAAGCACAAAATGCATATGCTCTTTAAAAAAACACTCCACACACACACACAGACACGAGCACAAAAATGCACGTTTTAATCCGCGTCACCCCTTTTCACCCCCAGTTCAGACCGATAGAAGCATGGCAATATACAAAATTCTGTTTTATGGTGGTTAGACAGACTCTCGCACATGAGAGGCTATTTGTAACAACCCGAAGCATTTTAACAAAGCGTACGAGCACTCCATACACTAAGATGGACACAAACTTTTTCAGATTAGACAGCCGGGCCTCATAAATACAGGAACATGTTATAATATTCATTTAGCCCCTGATTCAACAATACACATGACACATCTAAAAATCATCCGGACTTTGGGGGTCGACTATTCTGTATTAAAATAATTCCATTTCATTTAGCGAAATGAATGAAAGGCATACATTACAAGAGCGCTCGTAATCACACGCACGAGTGCGCTCATGCGCACGCACACACACGCACGCAGGAACATTGTAAACACTTTATCAGTTTTTAAAAATGTTCTTACCTGCTTCCTCATAATGGATCGGAGATTCTACATGAATATAAATTTCTACGGAAAAAATTAATCCGGACATTTGTAAATAAAACTTGATTAATGTATCCTGACACATTTTTCCAATACATACCCGGGCTTACAGTATACTCAGACATGCATTCACACGGAAAGTTCATGCGGTTAATTAAGACCTATATATTTAAAGCCTCATAAATACCGGTTTGGGCTAATAGTTTGCATTAAAATAATTACATTTCATTTGGCGAGATGAAAGCGCGCACACATCCCCACACGAACGCGCCTAACCACTCGCATGTCCCCGACCCCCCCAAGTTCATGCACGCATGCTCGGATAATCAATCCATGCACGTTTTAAACAAGATATTTTTTTAAAATGGATTTTACTGTCTCCCGAGTCGGCTCGGATGTACAGATCTAAGGAAAAAATATAAGGAATCAGCCCTGCGTATTTTAAAAAATGCTCGTTTAACGCGTATAATAATCATGAATAGGATTTTATAATAATAATCAAAAAATAGGGCTTACCGTGCTTGTCAGGGACGACGGATTCTGCAAAATAGTCAGTATGAAGAATATTAATATTGCATTTTAGCCATTAAAATTACAAAGCAATGTTCAAATAAGGCCGATATGACGTACCATTTTCAGAGAAATTTATCTTGTTGTTCTGATCGGCTTGCAGGTGAGTGAGAGCGACGTCCATTCACGGGGTTATTTTATAGGAAAGAATGGGAATTTTTTTGAAGTTTGAATGGTAATTTATAATCACAGATATGGACCATTTGCCAGACAATTTACACGGGCAGGTATTGGTCTCTGTCTGCTCAAAAGGTAATCTCTACATATCCAGAATTTTTTTAAGCAGCTGTCATTTGTCTGTTTAGACAGAACTTTCATATTTCGTGTCAGGTCTTCTGGATCTGTTTATATCCGAAAATTTTGGTGTCAAGCTCTGAGTTGCACAGCTAAAGCGTGATCCAGCACACCCTACCCCTTAGCTTCATGCGGGCGTCACATTTTTTTGAAAAGAAATGAAAAATGACCCCTTGTGTTTTAAAGTGCCTTTCTCTATCACCAGACGGCCCACAAAGAATTCCTGAGACAGCGCGGGGGGCGGGAGTTTACATTTTGGTATCAGGCTCCGAGCATACTTTTTCAACAATTGTGTGTATTCTCAAACCCCCCACCCTAAACATATACTGTCTGATCCCAGGCTGTGGAGTGCACAGCTCGCTCGCGCACAGTCCGTGTCAGCGCTCTGAGAGCTTGTCAGCTTGCAGCAGCAGATGTATACAGTGAGAGAGAGACAGAGCACACAGGCATGCTTGCAGGAGCCTGCTAAAAGCTGGGGCTGCTTGTCTTTCTGTGAGATGAAAGTTTCAGCTGTTAGATGCTTAGACCTTTCTGTGAAAGGATTTTCTGCTTCGCTTTTTTATACAGCACTTTCAGAAGTGGCAGGGAAGTGTGGGGGACTGGGAAGTGTGGGGAGGCCAGCCGTCAGGTGCTGCCTGACCGGGGGCCGAGGCAGGCCCTTTAGGCTGGGGAATGTGTAGGGCGGGCTGGCAGAGTATGGATAGGAATGTGCACGGACTTGTCCAGGGCCAAGGCATCAACCTGCCTGGACTTGTCGAGGGCAGACCCTGGGCATGCCTGGACTTGTGCTAGGGAGAGGGGGACTGGGAAGAGGGGGGCCAAGGCAGACCCTGAGCATGCCTGGGCTTGTCCTGGGGAGAGGGGGGCTGGGAAGTGGGTGGGGAGTGGTGGTGGGTTCAAGGAAGGGGCAGACATCCTTCAAACGGCTCTTGACAGAAAGGAAGACCAAACAGGTGGGTGGGGGGTGTTGGCAGGTTCAAGGAGGGGGCAGACATCCATCAAACTGCCCTTGACAGTTTTCTTAATCAATCGGGTGCAGGGGGTGGGTTCAAGGAGGGGGCAGACATCCATCAAACTACCCTTGACAGTTTGCTTAACCAATCAGGTGCAGTGGGCGGGTTCAAGGAGGGGTCTTGGTGGGGACAGGGTGTCATTCACCAATCCACCGCCAGGGAGTGGGGCCTCCCTTCACATCCACCAATCATGTGGAGGGTGCGGGGGCCAGGTCATGTGGAGGGGTGGGAAAAGGGGGCGGGACTTCCGGCCATATGTCAGAAAGGGGCGGTGCTTAAGACCATTTCTAATTTTGATTGACAGTTTGACAGAATGTGCATGCCTAACACTGCTGATGTAAGTCATATCTGCAATTACTAATACCACTCTTCAGGTCCTAACTGTAACAATGACTGTAGTTATGTACTGATTAAAGACATGGTTGCAGTTACATGATTACATTATTATGTAATGCATTTCTGAAGCAAAAATATTGTGTGTTGTTAAAAAACAAAACTAAAATAAATGTTTTGTGCTCTCTAGACAAAGCCTTGAACATTCTCATAATAATAAAATGTAGTTTTACCTTTGGCACTTCAGTACTTTTGAAAGAAGATACTTTTTAATTTTACTCCCATATTTTTTAACTTAAATACATCTTACTATAAAGCAAAAGTCTGTTGAAGTACTTTGACTCGAGGTGCAAGTAGTAAAAAGACAGCAAAGATTGATATTTCAGTTAAATAAACACATTTGTTATCAGTGGTGAAAAAACAAGTAGTTACAGTACGTAAAGAATTGAGAATAGTGGAAGAAAAGATTTATCTTGATAAATTAATCTGTAGGGAAGAAATATAGAAAGTAAAAATTAATTTCCAGTTATCAATCTATTTGACATTGTTAAGGGGGCTTTGATCATGTCAAACCTTCTATCCCACATACAAAAATATAAGTAAGCTCTAAACAGGCAGAGTTCAGTGGTGTTATAAAAGCAAGCAGTACTTTTAATTTACTACAAATGCAGGAAGCAATAAGAGTACATCAAGCGAATAATCATATCTCTTTTTATACCAGAGAAAGAATTAAGTTAGAAGCAGCTAAAACCCAGGGTCACTAGAAAGTTTAATTCACAAATGAGGAGGCAAGAAAGGTAATTCCTCTTTCAGAGTTACAGAGGAATTGTGTAACACTGTTAAAGGTCCTTGACAGTTGTGAAAACCACACACAAATCATGTAAGTGCTAATTGTAGGTCTTAATAAAAAAGTAATTTTAACCAAAATAACAAAGCCCAATAAGCCAAATCAAACTCTTAGTCACTAACCATGCAAAGTCCAGAATTTCTCGAATGTTTTGTGAATTACATTTGTTTTAGTTTATTATTTTGTTTGGAATCATGTTTGTTATTTCAATATTCTTTTTTTTTCTATTTTATTGAATTTATTAAAAGCAAGTAACATTACATACAAGCAAGTTTGCTTAAGAAGCCTTCACTTAAAAACAATTTTAACTTCTGCATCATGCCATTTTTTGGCAAGTTTTATTCGTAATGTTTTACTTGCTCACAAGATGGGGAGTTTTTACTGCCGAAATGCCGACCCTATTATCTACCGACGGAATTCACTGCTGTGTTTTTGGCCACTGTTTACATTCCCCTGCGAGCTAACTCCGCGGCAGTATATTAGAGACGGCTCATGCCGATGCTGTTTTTATTGCAGCTGGCTACTTTAATCAGTGCAATTTACGGACTGTACTTCCTAAATACCACCAACACGTGAACATTCCCAACCGTGAGAAGAACATACTGGATCATGTTTACAGCAACATACCTGGTGCATACAGGGCTGCACCCCGCCCCCACTTCAGACAATCAGACCATGTCACTCTCTTCTTGTACCCAGCCTACAGACAAAGGCTGAAACAAACAATCCCTATCATTAAGCAAGTTAAACTTTGAACCCCAGAGACTGAGAGCACCCTGCAGGACTGTTTTGCTCAGACAGACTTTAATGTGTTTAGGGTTGCAGCCACTCTAGAGGACACTTCTGTCAGCATACAGGACTACGCTGAGTACATGACTGGGTACATTAGCACCTGTATTGACAACACTGTGCCCACAATACCAGTCAGGAAGTTCCCCAACCAGAAGCCCTGGATACACAGTCAGGTACGCCACATGCTGCGTGCCCGCTCTCTTGCATTTAGATCAGGCACTGAGACGGAGTACAAAGCTGCGAAGTACACACTAAGAAAAGCATTCATAGCAGCCAAGAGGCAGTACAGAAAGAAGCTGGAGGGTTTCTATTCTACTGCTGACTCTGGACGTATGTAGCAGGTCTGCCAGATGATCTCAACTAAGACTGCGATCATCATCCCCCTTGCTAAGAAAAGCCCACCCACCTGCTTGAATGATTACAGGACGGTAGCACTCATTCCAATCATCATGAAGTGTTTTGAGAGAGTGGTGCTGGCCCACATTCAGAGCAGCATACCGGACACTCTGGACCCCCTGCAGTATGCCTACCTGCCCAACAAGTCCACCTCAGATGGCATCACGGCCGCACTACATTATTCCCTCTCCCATCTGGAGAACAAAGACTCCTACATCAGGATGCTCTTTGTTGACCGCGCGAGAAGCATATCGTATGTCATTGAGGAGTTTTATTTAATACATAATACGTGCTCTGATTGGGTAGCTTCTCAGCCATCCGCTAATAGCATCCCTTGTATGAAATCAACTGGGTAAACCAACTGAGGAAGCATTTTCATAAATTAAAAGACCCATTGTCCGCAGAAATCTGCGAACCAGCGAAAAATCCGTGATATATATGTAGATATGCTTACATATAAAATCCGCAATGGAGTGAAGCCGCGAAAGTCGAAGCGTGATATAGCGAGGGATCACTGTATTCATAAATGTAATCTGAGACATGGTTGACCCAGACTCCTGCTGACTATGCCAAATGTTTTAACTAGTGGCCTAGTGTGACACTGTTGTCACTTTCAAACTCTTTATTGCATAGACCAAAACAGAGTATCCCAAATCCCCACTAAAGCTCCCATATATTTAGACTCACCAGCCCATCACAAAGACATAGCAGCAATCATATGCTCCACTTGCTGTCATTAAGGTTTACTGCTGCTGTGGCTAAGTACTTCCCCTTTTGCTTTAAATCTGTAACCCCAAAACATAAAATAGAGTACCAAACCATGCAGAGGAAAAGGTTTACACTTTTATTGATGAATTATATATTAACATAAAATTCCCAAATGTACCTAAAACTGATGCAAAGTAAAAATGAGTGTGACAAAATAATGCTAATACAACAAAGATGGATAGCAGTTGTCATGGAGTCTTAGCTTTCAATATGCCGAGATAATCTTGTCTTAAAAGACTCATGCTTTCCTTATGTCTTGAGCCTCTTGAGCCAATAGGACATCATAGTGTAAGGCCAGTGTTCAGTCCTTATGTCATTTGACAAATCTTTTTTAGGCATGAGTTATGTCCTTGACATTTCTACCAAGTCAACCTCTCACTATAGCCCTTGGGCTAAGTCAAGCTTGTTTTTTGTCTATGCATGTAGAGGCCCCTTGTTCATAGTTTATATTAGTTCTGATCTGGTATTCTGGTATGAGTAAAACAGACATAACAAGATCTTTATTTGTCTGGCCCTATATGTGGCAAGTACAACAGGTTATGAGATGTTTTTCTAAGTATGTAAAAGCAGAAACAATACAGAAAGTGGGTCATACTGCTAGTTATCTAAAATACTTATTTATAAATTGGGAAAATGCAACAAACAGAGGAATGTGGAAAAAGGAAGATGTAAATGTAAACTTTTTTTTAGCCCAAGAATAACTGCAAACCACCAACTATAAGCAAAGCCCTTATAAACCTAATGTGCAAAAGTGAACCCAAGCGGGTGATTTCAGTATTTGCAACAGAGTAGTCAAGGTGAAGAGTATAAGTAAAAGTTAGGGGTAATAAAATATATGGAAAAGAAAACCAGAATGCCTTTGAAAGAAAATGGCTAACCCAAAGAATAATATTTTCAATGGTTTTGGAGATGAAAAAATGTAGGCTTTAAATTTGTAGGGGTAAAAGCGAAAATAATGAAGGCAAAACAAGTTCAAAAAGTCATAGTGAAAAATCAATGTCTTATTACCACAGAGACTCTCTAGCCTTAATTTCTCTTAAGCATGAAGACAGCAATTCATCCTATATTCACAATCTTGGACACGAGGACCAACGTGTCACCATCTTAAATAAGGATTAATGACTTGCCTGTTGTCTAGAGATGGGAAAATGATACCAAAGCATCGAAACTTGTGTCAGTCAATGTGAAGCATAGTGAGTTGAATCATTGTGTCAGAGCTTGTGTAAAAACATTGCTGTCATGTGACCCCGTGACGTTTGAAGCTTTGAATGTCATCAGTGCTTCACAGCGCTTTATTGGTTTGACGGTGTTTTGTCGGTTTGACAGCTTTGGTGCTAAATTAACAGGTAGCCTATATAAAATGCCTCATTCTCATTCAACAATGTTGGGTTGTGAGGAGAGAGAGATTTGGAGAGCTTTGGTGACAGATGGCAACTAACAGTGGAAAACAGTGTTCAAAAGTTAAATAGTATAAATGGACAAGGACCTTAGCAGAATAAAATGAACACAGACTTTTCTGACCTTTTACTGGTGACATGAGACTGAAACAGTGAGTGCTGCTTCATTTGCGCTCTTGAGAGCTTGCCTTGACCTCAGTTAACCACCAGATGTTGCTGTTCATACTGGGGCTGAGGCTTCAAAGCTTCAAATCTTTTTCGGCAAAAATAGTAAGAAAGTCTCAAAGCTTCATGAGGTTTCATTTTCCCATCACTACTGTTGTCACATGGTTGCACTGAAGTACTTTTGCTAGCAGCAACATGGCCGCCATCCTGAAAAAGTGCTCAAAATGGCAGCATCCCAAAACAAAATGGCAGTACAAAACTAAATAAAAATGCTAACAATTAACAACAATATCAAGACTAAAATATCCATCCATTCTCTTCTGCCTGTCATTGACCTCTGGGCCACGGGGGCAGCAGTCTAAGCAAAGACACCCATATGTCCTATTTCTTCCCCATCTCCTCCAGGAGGATACCAAGGCCTTCCCAGACCAGCCAAGATACATTCTCTTTCCAATGTGTCCTGGGTCTGTCCCGAGATACCCTCCCAGTTATACACTCCCCAAACATCTCATACAGTAGGTATCCTAATCAGATGCTTCAAATGCAAATCTCAAAACAAAATTGCAAAATTGAAATGTATACATTGGGATGTAAACCCAAACTTCATGACAAGCTGGAAGCTTCAGAGTATAATAATTTGGAAATTACAGTGAGATGTGTATAACTAGAATTAAAAAAGGTTATGACAAAAATAAGTTTGTACACCAAATACCATTTATTCTAGAGTGGTGAATGTTAGTGATTATATATAGAAATCATATCATATACAGTGCATCTGGAAAGTATTCACAGCGCATCACTTTTTCCACCTTTTATGTTACAATCTTATTCCAAAATAGATTAAATTCATTTTTTTCCTCAGAATTCTACACACAACACCCCATAATAACAATGTGAAAAAAGTTTAGTTGAAGTTTTTGTAAATTTATTAAAAATAAAAAAACTGAGAAATCACATGTACATAAGTATTCGCAGCCTTTGCTCAATACTTTGTTGATGCACCTTTGACAGCAATTATAGCCTCAAGTCTTTTTGAATATGATGCCACAAGCATGACACACCTATCCTTGGCCAGTTTCGTCCAATTCCTCTTTGCAGCACCACTCAAGCTCCATCAGGTTGGATGGGAAGCATCATTGCACAGCCATTTTAAGATCTCTCCAGAGATGTTCAATCGGATTCCAGTCTGGGCTCTGGCTGGGCCACTCAAGGACACAGAGTTGTCCTAAAGCCACTCCTTTAATATTTTGGCTGTGTGGTTAGGGTCATTGTCCTGCTGAAAGATGAACTGTCTCCCCAGTCTGAGGTCAATAGCGCTCTGCAGCAGGTTTTCATCCAGGATGTCTCTGTACATTGCTGCAGTCATCTTTCCCTTTATCCTGACTAGTCTCCCAGTTCCTGTCGCTGAAAAACATCCACACAGCATGAAGCTGCCACCACCATGCTTCACTATAGGGAGGGTATTGACCTGGTGATGAGCGGTGCCTGGTTTCCTCCAAATGTGACGCCTGGCATTCACACCAAAGAGTTCAATCTTTGTCTCATCAGACCAGAGAATTTTGTTTCTCATGGTCTGAGAGTCCTTCAGGTGCATTTTGGCAAACTCCAGGCGGGCTGCTATGTGCCTTATACTAAGGAGTGGCTTCCGCCTGGCCACTCTGCCATACAGGCTTGATTGGTGGATTGCTGCAGAGATGGTTGTCCTTCTGGAAGGTTCTCCTCTCTCCACAGAGGACCTCTGGAGCTCTGACAGAGTGCCCATTGGGTTCTTGGTCACCTCCCTGACTAAGGCCCTTCTCCCCTGATCGCTCAGTTTACATGGCTGGCCAGCTCTAGGAAGAGTCCTGGTGGTTTCGAACTTCTTCCACTTAACAGATGATGGAGGCCACTGTGCTCATTGGGACCTTCAAAGCAGCAGACATTTTTCTGTAACCTTCCCCAGATTTGTGCCTCGAGACAATCCTGTCTCGGAGATCTACAGACAATTTCTTTGACTTCATGCTTGGTTTGTGCTCTGACATGAACTGTCAACTGTAGGACCTTATATAGACAGGTGTGTGCCTTTCCAAATCATGTCAAACCAACTGAATTTACCACAGGTGGACTCCAATTAAGCTGCAGAAACATCTCAAGGATGATCAGGGGAAACAGGATGCATCTGAGCTCAAATTTGAGCTTCATGGCAAAGGCTGTGAATACTTATGTACATGTGCTTTCTCAATTTTTTTATTTTTAATAAATTTGCAAAAATCTCAAGTAAACCTTTTTCACGTTGTCATTATGGGGTGTTGTGTGTAGGCTGTAACATAAAAAAAAATGTGGTAAAAGTGATGCGCTGTGAATACTTTCCGGATGCACTGTATACAAAATAAATCATTAGATACTGTGGAAATACCTAAAAAATGGAAGTTTGCAAATGTCATCCTATTAAACAAACAAAAAAAAAAATCGATTGGGCCAAATCTTGTAAGGTTATTGCAGAAAAATTACTAGACACAATTACTAGAAACAAAAGAGAGCCAAACTAATGAATTATAGGTCTATTAGCAAACAGTTAATATGCATTTAGATGTGGAACCTCATGTTTCAGTAATATAAGAGGTTAATGATCAAAGTACAAGAAGCAGAGGATAGGTGTTTGCAAAACTAACTTAAACAAACACATCCACAAGTTACAGTGTAAGGAATATTCCACATTAAATGATAATAAAAGAAGGGTTTCTTGAAGATTTGCTTTTAATTAATATAATTTCATTTATTTAAAGTAACCGATAATGCCGGTAATTATTAATCCCAAGGGGAAATTCACATAATCCATATTTACATACCCAGGAACAACACTCACTCTCTATACAGTCTGTCTAGTTCTCTGCTGTTCTTCCAATGTTGTATTTCCATCCATAACATCTACAACATCTGTCTCAAGGAAAATGTATATAAAGGAAAAGCCATAGACAAAGACATATTATGTGTGGATAAACACATATCTGAGGTAACAATCACAGGACAGTTGATAAAATATGCCATATAAAGGAGAAAAAAAATCTAAAGGAGTGAAAATCTATACTAATGAAAGGCAAAGCCCTGACTGACTGACTGACTGACTGACTGACTGACTGACTGACTGACTGACTGACTGACTGACT
>JANRMT010028174.1:98119361-98204466 GCA_026402145.1 Polypterus bichir lapradei
ACTGACTGACTGACTGACTGACTGACTGACTGACTGACTGACTGACTCACTCACTCACTCACTCACGCACTCACTGACTCATCACTAGTTCTCCAACTTCCCGTGTAGGTAGAAGGCTGAAATTTGGCAGGCTCATTCCTTACAGATTACTTACAAAACTTAGGCAGGTTTCATTTCGAAATTCTACGCGTAGCGGTCATAACTGGAACCTATTTTCGTCCATATACTGTATATACGGCCATAGCCTGCAGCTCGAGTGACGCATACAAGCATATTCATAAGTGCAGCTACTGCGGAAACAAAGCACGGTGTAAACCTTAAGTTTAAATTAAGTTCATAGACACGCTGCTGCTAGTGTTTGTCATGCCTAAGACGAATACAATATTCGCGAGATACAAGTTTAATGAGAAGACGCAGGGTATAAAGCCTCGATGCTAAAGACCTGGCGAAGTCATGGAGAACATGGAAGGACGAGTTCACATTATACACAGAACTTGCAATGCCGGAGGCAGAGGAAAACACTAAGGTCAGATTATTCCGTTATCTTATTGGAGAGAGCGGCAGATAATTGTGTCAGGCGCTGAACGGTGATGTAAGACCTGATGAGTTAACCATGAGCTTGAATGATGGGCCGTCAGGGCCTGCAAGGCCTTCTCTGCTGGCCTAAAAAAATATATGAGTCACAAACTGATGTTAATTATATTTTGTCCATGAATACTTATTAAATAATTCCAAATAGTCTGTCCGCTTCCTTTCATAGCTTTTTCGATGGTTGTGCTGCTTCCAGACATGTATTTTCGTATTAAAGCATTTAACCAATCACATTTCAGCCATCATTTGTTGCCAGGCAGAGAAGCCTTCACAATCCGTTCTGCAGGCCCTCTAACACAAAATAAATGTCGATTAAACTGTTGCTTTAACCAATCAGATTTTGAGTTGGTGTCAGTAGGGCCCTCTAGCAGGTGTACGGCAACTTCACCGTATTCAGACCCATTGATTGGATAGAAGCCGATATGAGGAATTCGACAAGGCCATTGAACGCACCACAGGCACTCAGAGCGCAAGATCCTTGCGCGCAGTACCGCCAACTCCATGGCAGGATTCTAGACAATATTATTTGCCAGACACAGACCAGATTTCAAGACCACGAAAAACTGATGTTTGTCACGCTCCTCGACCCCCAGAAGTTTCGGGAATACAAGAAAAATTTCCCGCATGCAGCCTTCTCCAGTTTAACATAGAGCCACGGAGCACTTTTTGATCTGTCTCGGCTAAAACCAGAACTGACTGTAATGTATGCCATGGATGATTTTGCAGGAAAATCTCCCACTCATCTCCTAGACTTCCTTCATCAGAAAAATCTGAATGAGAGCATGGGGCAGCTGTACACATTGGTATATTTGGCGGTGACCATTCCCGTGTCCACTGCTTCTGTCGAACGGACATTTTCAGCCCTAAAGTGAATTAAAACTTATGTCAGAAATACGACAGGGCAGGTTCGACTTTCAGCATTAGCTTCGATGGCGATAAAAAGGGACTTTTTGATGGAACTGAAGCGCACGGATAATCTGTATGACAGAGTAATTAAACTGTTTTTGAAGAAAGAGAGGAGGATTAATTTTGTTTATAAATAATCTAAATTTTTGGTGAGTAAAATGTTGCGATTTTCCTAAATAATATTGCAAGTTTATAAGTTATTATTCATGTTTTTTATGTGTGTTTATGTGGAACTTTCTAACAGGAGTTATCTATCTGCGATGCAGCGGCTCTTTATGCTGTATTTCTGCATATTAAGATGGTTTTTATAACCATAAATTAGTTTTTGAGGGGCAGGTTGATTCAGACGGAGCACTACTGAAGGCCTAGGTGTGAAATGCACGGTGCACCATTTACGTATCATCTCAGACGATACGTAAATTTGATGAACATTACAACCCGAAAATAAACGAAACTGTAGAGAGGTTCAGATTATACTTCTCCCAGTGCGTCTCTCTAAACCCTCCGTGCGGGAACATTATCATAAGGCTTAACAATCTTATTGTTACACCTTCTACGTGCACCCAACCGTCCTTATTACGGAGTCTTCCTTGCTTTACCGCTGGGTGCTTCTTACCATTCACCTTCCTAGCTCTTTATTTAAACAGTTTTCCTTCTCACTTTTCCGCTCCTTCGCTGTCTTCTCCCTTTTCGTTCAAAATACGCGCCTCCTTGTCTTTTTACAGTCAGTTCCCCTTACGTCACACCATGGTACGTTTAGCACAAGTTAATACCGGGAATGCCTGTTAAACATCTTACATTCATGAGTAGCGATTTGCATAGTGAACACTTCGATGAATGAAACCTGTTATCTTTACAACGGTTGACAAACACGGAATGTAACTTCAAAACAACACGCCCTCCAAATATGAACCTGATTGAAAGAAATAATGATAATCAAATCCTTGATGACAGCAACACTCATAACAGTGACAAAACAATTACATTGACAATCAGGTTATGTTATTTTTAAAATGTTTCCTTTTCTTTTTCATAACTTCTTTAAACACTACTTCTCCGCTGCGAAGCACGGGTATTTTGCTAGTTATTAATAAAAATAAGGAAATCCTATATTCATCAAGTAACTGAATATTTTTTAAATGTATCACAGTGAAAAAGATCACAATACGTATAGATAACTAGTTTGAGTATATACTGAAAGAAATTAAAACAGGAAAGAATCAAGTTGTTTAAATAAAAATGCAAAAGAAGCAAAGGGCGCTGCAGCTCTGGGGCTCTGGTCTTGTCCGTTATTGGAGATGGATGTGTATGGGGAGCTCTGTTATCAGCGGTGTTGTTTTATCTTTTCTTTTTAAATATTATTCCGAGATATCCTGTATTTATTCATCCCAAAAGGATTTAATAATACTACACACAAGTACAAATACGCATGAGTAGCAAACAAAGGGCTCAAAGGGAAAAGGAAAAGGCAGCAAAAGCCCATTCGAAGCCTAAACTGGCCTCAAATTCACAGTACAGCCATCCAAAGAGAGGCTTGCATCAGATGGGCGAAGGTACAGACCTGCCAGGACCTGACACGGCAGCATCTGCTCCAGCTGAGATCGTTAGTAGGAGCAAAACTGCAAGTGTGGAGGACGAGGAGTGTTTGTCGATTCCATGAGGACCATCGGAGTCAAGTACGGCCTTTTCACCCTCACTGTTAACTTCAGCTAATACTCTCCGTTAGTCTGCCACATCATCTCCTACTGGACTCGCAACTCTGCCTACAGAGATTGGGGAAGACTGAAATGCTGTCTCCGAGCTGAAGATAACGATTGCCTTGCTTTGGCATAAATGATACAAGACGAGATATAAAGAAGAACAATAAGGAAATAAAGGTCCTAAATGAGAAAAATGAGAAACTGCATCAGGATATGAAGGTTTAATTACTATGTTTCCTACAACCTTCACAGAAATGCTACAAAAAACTGACTAAAAATACAAGAAAATAAGATTGAGTTGGAGACTAAAGTTAGAGTACTTGCTGCTCAGCTGGAAAATATTAAGCAAATGTTTACTACCCGTATTGAAACAGTTCAACAATCGGCTTCTGCCATGGATGAAGAAGCAATGGCTGCAAAATCAGAATGCAAAGTGTTCACTGACAAACTGTCTGAACTGGAAAATAGATATAGAAGGAACAACATCTGAATTGAAGGTCTTCCTGAAAAAAAAATAACCAGAGAGGACTTTAAATTGGACATGGAGATCGCTGCAGCCTATCGTATACGCGGATCAAATGCTTCCAAACCAAAAAGCCTAATTGTCTGTTTAGATAAACTACAGGCTAAACAAAATCTCAAGTCCCTTCTCAGACAGAAAGACACGATTATATTTGAAAATAACTGCATTCGTATTTTCCCAGATTTCTCCTCTGCAACAGATGCTAAACATGCAGAATTCTACAGCATTAAACAGCGCTTACATACAGCTGAAATCAGATACAACCTCTTTAACCCTGACAAACTTAAAGTGGTTATTGAACATCAATTTTACATTTTTAATTCTCCAGATGAGGCAGATAAAGAACTTAGAAGACAGATCCCAACTTTCTTTTGAAACACACAATCATGGGTCAAAGCGTGTTCTGGCAAGATAAAGAAGATTCTACTTGAAGCTGGCATTCTGGATCGTTTGTAATGCAACATTTTGTACTAATTATATATTATATTTTATCTATTTTACTTTATTCTATATTTTACTTCTTTTTAGACCATCCACTTCCATTATTTTTCTTTTTTAAAGCTGCAATTATTACATTGATATTTCTTTCATTAATTATATGCACATTCTGGCATCTTATAGCTAATTGGTTACTGAAAAGTAAACAGCTGTTGACAGTTTGTTTAAGCTTGTATTGAAGTTTCTTCCATTAATTATATGTATACTTTGGCTACCACAAAGTAACAAAGTCTTTTTGTTAAACTTTAATTAAGTAACCAGCATTTTACAGCTCTTTAACATCATACTCTTGGTCTATTATATTTGGATTGTTTAAGATTATATAATTAGTCTTCCCTATTTGGACTGTACCTTCACAAAATATCTCAGTTTGAACCTTCTCCATACTGCTGCTGGTGGGTTAATTTTGCTCTAGAATTGCTCCTCCTCTTGGCATGTCAGAGGACCGGAACTTTGTGAAGTATGGTTTGCCTCACTTGCAGAGGCGGAATCTATGTCAAAGCTATAATATGTAACAATGTACTAAGTTAACAATACAAAATGTCAACATAAGTTCATACAAAATACTTCTGACCAAATAGTGAGCTTTGTGAGCTGGAATGTTCAGGATCTCAATCATGAATTAAAGAGGAAGAAAGTACTTTCTCATTTAAATGTCAAGATAGTATTTTTACAGGAGACTTACCTACTAAACAAGGACCAGTTTCAGCAGCCAAGAGAGTGGTTTGGCCAAAATTTTCACTCTAGCTATACAAAGAAAACCAGGAGTGTGTTAATCTTAATACACGGAACTATTCCATTTGTAGTGTCAGATGCAATATCTGATTCTGAGGGGAGATATGTCATGGTGACGGGCAATTTATCCAATACTAAAATGATTTTGATTAATGTGTATGCACCTAACGTGGATGATAGAGCTTTCCTCCAATATGTATTTGCATCTACCCCTAATGTGAACATTCACAAAATTATAATAGCCAGAGACTTTGGTCGTGTTTTTAATTCAGACCTCGTTAGATCCTCACATATAACATCGATAACATCTAATACTCCATGGATAATTACACAATTTGTAATGGACCATAACTTATCAGACCCATGAAGGTGTTTAAATCCTAAGAGCATACTCCTTCTTTTCACCCATACATCATTATTACTCAAGAACTGATCATTTCCTTATAGACAATAATTTTTTACCCATTATCAAATCTTGTAAGTACAACGTTATTGTTATCTCTGACCATGCCCCTCCGAACATAGAGCTTAAATTGCAGCATCCTACACACTCATCTCATAGCTGGTGTCTTAACCCCCTGCCATTAACTGATGAAAACTGTATAGATTTCATATTTAAGCAAATTGATTATTTTCTTTATGCAACCTTGGGCGTCTCAGGAGGTATACACTTGGAAACTCCTAAGAAATTTTTAAGAGGACAGATTATTTCATAACTTTCTCACAAAAATAAATTGTAAACCAAGAAGGCGTCTGAGTTAATCGCCAAAATTACCAGAATAGATCAAGAATATGCCAGGTCTCCAAATTAGTCACTTTATAAGGAAAGACAGGTTTTGCAATCACAGTTTAATCTCTTGACTACTAAAAAAATTGAACAGTTTATCTTTAAATCTCAACATCATTATTTATGAACATGGAGAGAAGGCCAATAAGATCTTAGCCCAACAATTTCACAAGCAGGAAGTATGTAATGCAATAACTGAAATTTATAACACAGACAGAGATAAAATTATTGACCATAAAACTATAACTTATACATTTAAAAAGTACCATTAATCCTTATATTCTACTCAGTTCAAATAAGATAAGGCAGTATTTAATGAGTTATTTGATTCATTACAGATACCATAGCTAGATACTCTTAGTGCTGCGGAACTTTATAAACCTCTGACACTTTCAGAATTACTAGATGCTGTAAATTCACTTCAAAGTGGAAAAGCATCTAGCCCTGATGGCTACCCAGTGGAATTTAATAAAACAAAATTTATAAGTTAGCTCCACTATTATTAGCAACATTTACAGGAGCCAAAAACAAAAAAAAATTTACCTCATACCAAGCATTAATTACAACTTTTCCTCAGAAAAACAAGGACCCACTACAATATGCATCATATACACCAATCTCTCTTCTGAATGATAATGTTAAAATACTGTCCATGTTCTAGCCAGAAGGACAGAGAAAGTGCTTCTGTCTGTATTATCACAAGACCAAACTGAATTTATTAAACACGGACACTTAACTTCTAACCTTTGGTGTTTGTTAGATATAATGTGTGAATATATTATATTAAACACTCCATGGTGTTGAAATGGTTGAATGGCACTACCTATTCACATTGCACAAATTTGGATTCGACCCAAACATACAGTATGTACATGGACTAAACTACTCTATACTAGCCTAGAAGCCTCAATTCGTATTAACAACATTATTTCAGACAACTTCAAATTAGAACATGGTACTCGATAACAATGCTCCTTATTACTTCTGCACCTTGCAATCACGATTGAACCGTTGGCTGTATAGTTTCAAAATGAATCAAATATAAATGGGATTGTCAGAGAAAGACTTGAAATTAAAATATCACAATATGCAGATGATATAGTACTGTGTATATCTGATCCACAAAATTCTGTGCCAGAAGTTCTAAAAGCATTAGCAGATTTTCAGAATTCCAGTAAATTCTCTAGCATGTAATAAATGGAAACCTTCCCATTTATCCTAGCAGGTCAATTTAAATATCTAGGGGTAAATATTATAAGTAAATATAAAGCTCTTTTTCAACAAAATTTTGCTGTCTGCATGGAAAAATTGAAACAAGACGTGAATAGAGGTTTATCTTTCACCTTATATTAGCAGGGAAAATGTACATTGTTAAGAGCTGCTCTTCCTATTTCAAAGTATACCCATATACATTTACATTTTTTTAAGAAATTAAATTCAATCATAACTTCAATTGTTTGGAATTTGAAACATCCATGCATACAAATGGGGACTCTACAATGACCAAAAGCAAAAGTGAGCTGGTTGGTAAATATACAAGCTATAAAGACCTGGACATCGACACAAATCGATGAATATACATAGGCCTGGTGTGGAATAGAAATACAATCTTGTAGTACTTCTTTATATTCCCTGCTCTGTGCCCCAGTTAATACAAACTACCATCATTACATTAATAATCTAATTGCCCTTCATTCTCTCAGAGTATGGGCCCATGTAAGAAGCACTTTAAGAAAGAGAGGCTTTTATCTGTTGCACCTCTACATGGCAACCACCTTTTCCACATTCTCAAACATATACATTGTCGTGGATGCCAGGGGCGATGGCCCGGCCGGGATGCCTTGGAAGACCGGAAGTGGGCGTGCACCCATCTGGGACCACGTGGGGGCTGCCTTCCTGGTTGCTTTGGGGGCCACGGGTACAGAGCATGGAAGCCCCACCCTATAGGGGCCCGTGGTCACCGCCAGGAGGTGCCCCAGTGCCTTGGGGACCTATTGCCCAGGCACTTCCGCCACACCAGGAAGTGCTGGGGGGAAGACTTTGGGAGACACCCGGAGAGCTGCCAGGAGGGCAGCCGGCACTTCCGCCACGCTGGAGCGTGGCCAAGTGGGGAATGCCGGGAACACCTGGTGCTCATCCGGGGACTGCATAAAAGGGGCCGTCTCCATTCATTCAGGGCTGGAGTCGGGAGGAGGAAGGACGAAGCACAGAGGAGGTGGAGGCGGCCCGAAGAAAGGCATTTGTGGCCAGGACTTTGTTTTGGGGTGTTTTGTACACGTGACTAGGTCTGAGTGACCACTGACTGGGGTCTGTGTGACCTGTGTAATTTGTAAATATTGTAAATAATAAACGTGTGGTGGTTGAGTAACAACATGTCCGCCTGTCTGTGTCCGGGTCGGCTCCACATCTGGCGTAGTCGGCAGGATGCTCTGCCTGTTACAAGGCGGGGACCTGTAATCAACAAATTTGTTGTGGACGGCCCGGTGCAGCATGGGACCCCACCCACGTACCGCGGGTGCTGCGTGCACACAGCCCCGTGGGTTAAAGGAACCCCATGGACCGCCAGGGGTCCGCAGGAAGGCCATATTCCCCTGATGCGGGTGGGCGGCGTGCCCACCAGGAGTGCAGCAGGCTCCGAGGACCGCGGCATTGCTGGAGGCGCCCGGGACGGCATGGCGTCGAGAAAGGCCACGCCGAGGAGGGGTCCTCAGTTTGACAAGTCCGGGGAGGTGAGTTCCCTGCCTAGGGGCAGCCGGCCCGTGGGGGCCGGGTGTGTTTTCTTCTTTGCAGGCAGGGACTTCCCAGATCCGCGTCAGTGGCGGGCGCATGCCGGTCTGCGGGGCTTTGACAGCACTGCGGCAGCCGCAAGGGCTGCGGAGGAGGAGACGCTGCAGCTCGAAAGGCGCTGGCAACAACACGGCTGCCGGCAACCACGTCGCCGCCGCAGAAGGGGACGCAAGATGGCCGCGGACCAGAAGTCCCTCCCCCTGAGAGGCACGCGATTGGACGGTGTGTCTTGCGTGTCTGCCAATGACTGTAGAGAGGCGGGCCCAAGGATTGTCCATCACGGGCAGGGGGGAGTCCCGATTGGGCCAGAGAAGGAGGCCCACAGGAAGTTGTCGGCGTCGGAGACTGACGAACAGGTAGGCTCCACGCCGGCTGAATACCTGTCTTTGCCGGCTGCTCTGACGAAGCCGGAGGCTTGCCTTCGGCCCGCAGAGCAGTCTTTATTGCAGATGCTACGTGCCATCTGGGCTGAAGTGCTGGTACTGGAGAGGAAGGCGCTCGCGGCGCTAATGGTGTTTCGTTCGACAACGGGACGGCGCGACGCTGGAATCTCCAGCCGGAGGGGTACAGCGGAGACGGTAAGTACAGCCGACTCTGTACAGCATGCAGGAGGGTCTGCTGAACATGGCTGTGATGCCAAAGATCAGCTTCGAGTAAGCAGCCCTCCGACAATAGCTGCGGCGCAACGAGCTGTGCGCGCAGCGAGGGGCGAGTCCGTGAGGACGCTGCCTGGACACGGGCTGCTGAGTGCCCCGGGTCCTAGCGCCCTCTGCCCCGAGTCGGCCGCGGTCTCGCGTCACACTATAGGGATGCAGACGGGAAAGAGGCTCTTTCTTATTAATAAGGAGTCTCAAACCGTCATGGCGTCCCAGAGTGGAAGGGGGAATGAGAGGCTGTGTGCCGATTCCTCCGACAGGAAGGGACGTGATGCTGGGTGCACCCGTCAGAGAGCTGGCCGCCCTCTGCAGGGGCAGAGGGAAACCCTGATGTCAGCGGGGATGAACGGACTGAAGGAGGTCCCGTCTGTGGATCCAGCAAGAGGAGGGACATGGAACCCACGGAGAGGGTGCCGAACAGGCAAGTGCCGGGGTGTCGGATGGAGGGGAGAACGCTGCCAGTGCGTGGCACTTGGGGACGCCGGGAAAGGGTGTCTAGGCAGCGGTTCTGCCCCTTGTTTCCTATCTGTTGTAGGACCGGACCCTGGACTGGCAGTAGGACCCACTTCGTCGGGAACCTGCCCTCAGGAGACGGGCCATCTGCAGGAAGGACTCTCTGCTGGCGAGGGGGTGCTGCCATGGTTGTCGGAGGCCACGGAGGTGCAAATGGCTCCTACCAAAGGGGCGCGGAATTCTCGGAGGGGGTGCCGAACGAGTGGGTGCCGGGGTGCCGGTAAGAGGGGGGAGCGCAACCTGTGCGAGGCACAGGGGGACACCAACTGGTGGTGTCCAGGTGGCGTCTCCGCCCCTATCCCTGTTGGGAGAACAGGGCCAGACCTTGGTGACACAGGAGTAGGACCCGCTTCGGGGGTGTGCTGCCCTTGTGGGACGGGCCGCTCCTCCCGAGTGGTCTTCGCTGGCTGTGGGGCAGTGTCGTGGATGCCAGGGGCAATGGCCCGGCCGGGATGCCTTGGAAGACTGGAAGTGGCTGTGTGCCCATCTGGTACCACGTGGGGGCTGCCTTCCTGGTTGCTTTGGGGGCCACAGGTACAGGGCATGGAAGCCCCACCCTGTAGGGGCCCTATTGCCTATTGCCCCAGCACTTCCGCCACACCAGGAAGTGCTGGGGGGAAGACTTTGGGAGACACCCGGAGAGCTGCCGGGAGGACAGCCGGCACTTACACCACGCTGGGGTGTGGCCAAGTGGGGAATGCCGGGAACACCTGGTGCTCATCCGGGGACTGCATAAAAGGGGCCGTCTCCATTCATTCAGGGCTGGAGTCGGGAGGAGGAAGGACGAAGCACAGAGGAGGTGGAGGCGGCCCGAAGAAAGGCATTTGTGGCCAGGACTTTGTTTTGGGGTGTTTTGTGCACGTGACTAGGTCTGAGTGACCATTGACTGGGGTCTGTGTGACCTGTGTAATTTGTAAATATTGTAAATAATAAACGTGTGGTGGTTGAGTAACAACATATTTAATGTCTGGGATCAAAACACTTAGAGACTTGTACAAAGATAATGTCTTTACATCCTACGAACAATTATGCTTCAAATACAACTTCTTATCAACACAATTCTTCCACTACTTTCAGACTAGAAGGTAGAACCTGCCCAGTTTTCCTCACCTTCCACCTTGTTCTAGTCCAGAAGAATTACTGAATAGTCTTGAAAACTCAGATAGCATCTGTACAATTTATAAAAATATTGTAAAAGTCCCTTCATTTCAAATACCCCAGAGGACATTGGGAAAAGAATCTGTCACTTAATATTTCAGAAAAGGAGTGAGAAGCAGCCATGCACAGAATACATTCAAGCTCCATATGGGCGAAGCATTTTATCATTCAACGTAAAATCTTTTATTGAGTACATTTATCCTGTTCAAGATTGTCCAAAATGTTTCTAGGTCAAGATCCAACATGTGAACGTTGCAGTCTTGCCGCATGTTCTGGACGTGCACTAAATTAACAACATTTTGGACAAAAATTTTGAATGCCTGTCAGACACTCTTAACCCATTAACAGCTGTGTATGGTGTACTCTCAGACAGCCTTAAAATGGAGAAAGACAGCACATAGACTTGTCTTGCTTAACTGGAAGCAACCCTCCCCACCACTGTTAAGTCACTGGGTAACTGATGTTTAACACCACTTGAAATTGGAAAAAATCAAGTTCTTACGTAGAGGTTCTGTTCAAAATCAATCACATTTTAGAATAAGCATCCATTTCAGGTTAAAGGATATCCTTGCTTTCTTGTTCCTTTTATAGAGTAGCTTCAGTTGCTGGTTTTTCTCTCTTTCTCTTGACTGGGGGTTGAATTTTGCTTTGATTTAATACATTTGACTTTAATACATTTGACTGTATGAAATGTTATCTGTTTCTAATTAAAATCAATAAAATTTTTTTCAAAATAAATAAATGAAAACTCCAAAAAAAATCACTCAATGAAAACCCCAAGAACGGTTATGAACTCAAAGATGCAGCTGAATGGTTACTTCACAGTTTATTTGGTGTTGATAAGTGTGTCCTTGCATAAAAAAGATCGGATTAAATGTATTCTAAATAGATTTGTTTTATTAAACATTGCTGGCCTTCCCATGTAATTGAATGCTCAATGAATGACAGCACTCCACATACAAAGATGCTTAAAATAGGTAGGCAGGTAATAGTGGATTGTGTGTCTTGTGACATAATTATTTATGATGCTGTCAAAAAAAATGTTGATATTTCAAAATATTGTTTTAAAAATAAAGAATTTAATTGCATGCAGAGTTTTACTTGGACTTCAGTTGATTAAAGATGAGTGTAAATTACATTCTTACCAGAGTTTTATGTGCCACCTGTTTTCACTTTAGTGTGTCTTTAGTATAAAATATCCATCCATTATCCAACACGCTATATCCTAACTACAGTGTCACGGGGGGTCTGCTGGAGCCAATCCCAGCCAACACAGGGTGCAAGGCAGGAAACAAACCCCTGGGCAGGGCGCCAGCCCACCTCAGGGCACTCACAAACACACCGACACACCAAGCACACACTAGAGACAATTTAGAATCGCCAATCCACCTAATCTGCATGCCTTTGGACCGTGAGAGGAAACCGGAGCACCCAGAGGAAACCCACGCAGACACGGGGAGAACATGCAAACTCCACGCATGGAGGGCCCGGGAAGCTACCCACTGCGCCACCGTGCAATTATTTTGTAAAAAGAAAAATAAGATCAATTTAGTTTATTTTTGTTTTACAACAAAAGGTAGTTCTTTTTTTATTTTTATTTACATCTAAGCAGTGTTATATTCAGATTTTTTAATATACGGTAGGTAGTTATTCAATTACATTTAATGCAATTATTTAAAAATATTTAATAAAAATGCATGTAATTTTTAATTGTTTTTATTTTTTTTGTTTTTTTTACAAATACATAAATATAGTTGGTATTAAGCTGAAACAGCAAGAAATATCTATTTAACAAGACAAATAAAAATATTTAAAATTCTGGTGTTCTGTCAAATGCAAGTATGAAAAATAACTTAAAATCCACATATCAATGGTACTTTATGTTGATGACTCTGAAACGTGGTGAGCAAGAATTAGCCATATGGTTGGCAAATTGACAAATATTTTATCTGAGATAAGTGACATTTAAATTGCTCTGATAAATTAATATGTTATTTTAAAATGTACATGTGCCTACTGTTCACTCATATAAAACTCTAATTCAGCATCCTGTGTCCCAGCGCAAACATCACATTTCCTTATTTGTGACACCTTCAAAGGCATTGAAAGTTCTTGTATTATTTCTATGCATGGTATTTGAGTTGCACTCTGCAATGAGAACAGAAATGAAAAGTAGACAGAACTGACAGGTTAGTGTCTCCTTTATTTGGGGCTATTATTGTTTTATTAAAATCAGGCTTCTATTTTGTGAATTATAGGCTGTCATATTTAAATGTTTTATCAGACTTTAGTTTTTCCAGGTAAATTGTCAAAAGTGGCAAAATGGGTTGCATTTTGGCTGGCAGGATTCAGTAGATAACATGAAGTTGAATTTGCTGTCCATACAATCATTATAAAACTTTAATTTCAAACAGAGGCATAATGTAAATAGTTACATCCCTCATTGGATGGATGGATAGATAGATAGATAGGAGGACATTTGGCTTTTTTTCAGAAGCTCTGTAAATAAATAAATATACAGTGATCCCTCGCTATATCGCGCTTCGACTTTCGCGGCTTCACTCCATCACGGATTTTAAATGTAAGCATATCTAAATATATATCACAGATTTTTCGCTGGTTCGCGGATTTCTGCGGACAATGGGTCTTTTAATTTATGGTACATGCTTCCTCAGTTTGTTTGCCCAGTTGATTTCATACATGTGACGCTATTGGCGGATGGCTGAGAAGCTACCCAATCAGAGCACGTATTACGTATTAAATAAAACTCCTCAATGATATAAGATATGCTTCCCGTGCAGTGCTTCGCACACTTCAAAGCTCTAACAGCCTGTATTGATTTTTGATTGTTTGCTTTTCTCTGCCTCTCTCTCTGACATTCTCTGCTCCTTACGGAGGGGGTTTGAGCAGAGGGGCTGTTTGCACAGAGGCTGTTCGCTTACAAGATACGGACGCTCCTGTAAAAAATGTTGAAAGACTACCTTCACATTGATCCCTTCATTACGGGCGCTTTATCGCGGTGCTTTGCATACTTAAAAGCCCAACAGCTCATATTGATTTTTGATTGTTTGCTTTTCTCTCTCTGTCTCTCTCTCTGACATTCTCTGCTCCTGACGGCACTCCTTTGAAGAGGAAGATATGTTTGCATTCTTTTAATTGTGAGAAAGAACTGTCATCTCTGTCTTGTCATGGAGCACAGTTTAAACTTTTGACTAAAGGGTGTTATTTCATGTCTAGAGGGCTCTAATAATGTTAAAAAACGTATTTAGAAGGTCGTAAACAGGTTTTCTATGCTCTAACTGCGGAAATATTAGATTTATAAATAAAGAATACTACTTTGTGGAAATTCATTTATCTGTCTGGAACGGATTAACCGCTATAAACGAGGGTTTACTGTATAACTCTGCAGAGAATATTTATAAACAGTGTGGGAGAGTTGCTAAGGGCTTAAAATATATAAAAACTAGCAAAATACCCGCGCTTCGCAGCGGCAAAGTACTGCATTAAAATTTTTATTAAGAAGAAAATTTAACCTTTTTAAACTGAGGGAAAATATGCCAATAATTATTTGTTAAGGATCTCTTTGTATACCACGTTGTCAGTTCGACCCTCCGGTTGTAACATGACCAAGCTGTGCGCTGAGCTTACTTTTGAGCATGCAACTTACAGTTGGCCATGTGAACAGTAATCTTGTCTCAAATCTCACAGCTTGGATTGCTGCTGTCATAATCAGTTTGAGGTTCATGGTTTGTTTCAATTATGACAGTATTTGCAGGACTTGTGTTGAAGTGACATTCGGCATCTGTCAAGCGTTGTAAGCTTACAACCGGTTTCATCGATAACTTCACATCCAGCTTTTGAGAATTTAAACATTCATAAACATCAAAGTGTCCACTACTGAAATCGTCACCTGTGAATGTAAGATGTTTAAGAGGCATTGGCGGTTGTCGAAAGGTGTAAAATATTTGGCCATTTCGGTACACTTGAAAGCACCAACCAAACAATTCAGTGGCAGCCATCAACTCACATGCAGAACCATAGGTGAAGGGCTTAAGCAATTCACTCTTCTAGTGCTCCTGTGTAGTATAATTATCTCCTGTACCGCCATCAGTCCACACCTTGAACCTGTCCCAGTCATTCAATACATAAGACACAATGTTCTTCTGGATATCAAGAGTGAGCCTGATATGGCCGTGCAATATGTAACACAGAGAATGGAAAAGGTAGGTGCCATCTCCGGGCATGGAAACCACTAGGTAAGTGACAGTTCTTTGATCGATGGTGATTACCTCGATAGACATGGTAATGGGGGTTGGAATGATGAAGGAAATGGGTACCTGAGTAATGTAAAGTAAGTGTAAAATACCTATACAATAACTATAATTGTAATAAACAAACAATAAAACAGCGGAGAAGCCGTGGATTAAACAAAAAGGCTGTAGTTATCAGCAGGGAGACGTGAATCCCGTGGCGAAGCAAGGAAGGGAATGTAGAGACTGGAGTGACGGACGGCCTTATATAGGCAGGCAGCCAACAACGTGGGAGGCGTTGAGATGGGGGACCCAACGCCGCCTCACATGGTGACCAAGCTGCAGGCTATGGACGTATATATGTACATAAGTAGGATTCAGTTAGCGTTGGGAACCTGTGTACCAAATTTCTTGAAGATGGGCCCATAAGTAACAAAGACTGTTGAAAAGTTCAATATGGCGGCCGACAGTGGCATCATACCACCGAAATAAGTACGTACATTGGTTTCGGTTAGTGCAGGGAAGCCGCCTACCAAATTTCAAGAAGATGGGGCCATAAATAAGAAAGTTCAACATGGCAGATGTTGTTGACCATTATGACTGTTACGCGTAGAATTTAGAAATTAAACCTGCTTAACTTTTGTAAGTAAGCTGTAAGGAATGAGCCTGCCAAATTTCAGCCTTCTACCTATACGGGAAGTTAGAGAATTAGTGATGTTGGAAAATTCAATATGGCGGCTGAAAGTGGCATCATACCACCGAAATAAGTACGTACATTGGTTTTGGTTAGCTCAGGGAAGCCACCTACCAAATTTCGTGAAGATGGGGCCGTAAATAAGAAAGTTCAACATGGCGGACGTTGTTGACCGTTATGCGTAGAATTTTGAAATGAAACCTGCTTAACTTTTGTTAAGTAAGCTGTAAGGAATGGGCCTGCCAAATTTCAGCCTTCTACCTACACGGAAAGTTTGAGAATTAGTGACGTTGGAAAGTTCAATATGGCGGCTGACAGTGGCGTCATACCACCGAAATAAGTATGTACATTGGTTTCGGTTAGCGCAGGGAAGCTGCCTACCAAATTTCGTGAAGATGGGGCCATGAATAAGAAAGTTCAATATGGCGGACTTTGTCGATCGTTATGACTGTTACGCGTAGAATTTCGAAATGAAACCTGCTTAACTTTTGTAAGTAAGCTGTAAGGAATGGGCCTACCAAATTTCAGCCTTCTACCTCCACGGGAAGTTGGAGAATTAGTGACGTTTGGAAAAATCAATATGGCGGCTGACAGTGGCATCATACCATCGAAATAAGTACGTACATTGGTTTCGGTTAGCGCAGGGAAGTCACCTACCAAATTTCGTGAAGATGGGGTCAGCCTTCTACCTACACAGGAAGTTTGAGAATTAGTGACGTTGGAAAGTTCAATATGGCGGCTGACAGTGGCGTCATACCATCGAAATAAGTACGTACATTGGTTTCGGTTAGCGCAGGGAAGTCACCTACCAAATTTCGTGAAGATGGGGCCATAAATAAGAAAGTTCAACATGGCGGACGTTGTCGACCGTTATTACCGTTACGTGTAGAATTTTGAAATTAAACCTGCTTAACTTTTGTAAGTAAGCTGTAAGAAATGAGCATGCCAAATTTCAGCTTTCTACCTACATGGGAAGTTGGAGAATTAGTGATGAGTCAGTCAGTCAGTCAGTCAGTCAGTCAGTCAGAGAGGGCTTTGCCGTTTATTATTATAGACTAGCAGAATACCCGCGCTTCGCAGCGGAGAAGTAGTGTGTTTTAAAAATATTTTAAAAATAACGTAACATGATTGTTAATGTAATTGTTTTGTCATTGATATGAGTGTTGTTGTCATCTCTCTCTCTCTCTCTCTCTCTCTCTCTCTCTCTATCTATATCTATATATATATATACATAGCAAAATACCCGCGTTTGGCAGCAGAGAACTAAAAAGAAAAGGAAACATTTTAATAATAACGTAACATGATTGACAATATAATTGTTTTGTCATTGTCATGAGTGTTGCTGGCATATATATATATACACTCACACACACACACATATATAAACATATATATACACATCATATATATATATATATATACATATAAATATATATACATATATACACATATATATATACACACACACACACATATATATATACATATATACACATATATATACACACACACACATATATACATATATACACATATATATATACACACAAACACATATATACATATATACACATATACATATCTACATATATACTGTATATACACATATATATATATACAAATCTACATATATATATTAGGGGTGGGACTCGATTAAAAAAATTAATCCAATTAATTAGAGGCTGTGTAATAATTAATCTTGATTAATCGTATGTAATCGCACATGTAAATTTGCCCCAAATCGCAAATGTGTTTTTTTAATTTAAAAGGGTTTTAGTGGGCGACAGAATCAAATAATAGACATGGACATGAATATTGTAAACTCAAGCTCTTTTAATTTCTGAAAAAAAAAATGCTTTTAAACTGCATTTGAATTCAAAACAGAAACAAAAATATCATCCCTGGTTAAAATTGGGCAGACTTAAAAATAAAGTGGTAGTTTAAGTACTTTAAGTACATTTTCAGAATGGTATTGTCTTTAAATAATAATAACCAAAATTTCAACAGAAAGTGCAGTTTTTCTTCTTAAAAAAATAAGTCAGAAACATAAAAGGTAATTTGACCAACTTAATCTTTAAACTCTGAGTAACCTTAGCCAAAATTATTTTGTACATTAGGCTAAAACAGTGTGATCATTGAACATTTTGTAATTAGATGTAATTAGAATTACTAACGGTCACGGAAGTCCAATGATCCCCAGTAAGAGCCACAAAGTCCGCTTTCTGTAATGCATCTAATTTTGCTTGGTTTTCACTGTGCACAAAACCATGCTTTTATCAAGGCTTCGCTCGGGTAGTTTTTTGAAATTAAATTTTCCTCCGATCAGGAACGCGCTTCATTCCGAGTGTAACATTTTTATAGCTGTGATGTGTGCACCAGTGTAATCGATGTACCAGGAAATCATGCATTGACAAAAGTTCCCCTTTGCTTGGAATTGAAAATGTGATTAAATGCGTTATTTTTTGTTATGGAGTACATGCATCGAAGCTTCTCAGCTGTGCTTGTGCTAAGAATAGGAAAGATTTTAAAAATAACGTAACATGATTCTGCGTTAACCGCATATTTTTTCATACGTCTCAAACCAAGGAAATGCGAGGTTAAAATGAACCGAGAAGCACGCGTACATACTCAGTACATCCCCTCTCGGGAATCGAACCTCGGATGTAGGCGATAGAGGCGAAGCCTCTACAATTACGCCACGGTGTGTGGCTTATTTTTTTGAGAGTGTGTAGATTGGGGTATACAGTATATATATATTCGCAGCGGAAACGTAGTGTGTTGAATAAGCTATGAAAAAGAAAAGGGAACATTTTAAAAATAACGTAACATGATTGTCAATATACAGTAATTGCTTTGTGAGTGTTACTGTGATCAAGGATTTGATTATCATTATTTGTTTCAATCAGGGTCGTATTTGTACGATGTGTTGTGTTCAAGTTACATTCTGTGTTTGTCAGTCGTTGTAAAGATTAAATTCTGTAATTACAGCCACATTAGCTCCATAAATGAGACACACGGGTTTACCGGCAATGTCAGTAAACATATACTCAGCCTCCCATCGGTTTTTAAAGGCTCTATTTTCAGAATCAACTTTTCTCTTCGGCATCGTGTGGGCTAGCTTCGGAATAACTTGCAGCAACGCGGTAAGTGTTCGGCAAGGCAGCTGAAGCGCTGCATTATGGGATCTGTAGTTTATTGTGTTACCAGCGCTTCATATACCCGGGCCATTAATAACAATAATACAGTATATAAAATGATCTCGCGGGCCGGATATAATTACACGCCGGGCCGGATGTGGCCCGTGGGCTTTGAGTTTGACTCATATGGACTAAATAGAACTTGAAAAGAAATATTTTTTGGAATGTGATCGCGCAAGTCAGTACATCGAGCCCGCGTGCTATTGTGGTTTTGCTTGTGTGCTTCAGTAAGTTACCGTCCCTTCGCTCTTACTTTTTTACCGTTCATCTAATGAATACACTGAGTATGGCTTTACCAAAACAATCATTGATCACGAATAAAGTATCCATTATTCATGAAGCTTCAATAGGTGAATAGGTGATCTGTCTTTCTGCGTTAACCACATGCGTTTTCATACGTCTCAAACTAAGGGGATGCGAGGTTAAAATAAATCGAGAAGCGCGCGTACATACTTAGTGCATCCCCTCTCGGGAATCGAACCTCGGACGTGGGCGCTACAGGCGAATGCTTTACTATCACGCCACTGCGTGTGGTTTATCTATTTGAGCATAGCAGTGTAATTCGGTTTTTGTTCAGCACTCTTTGGAACTGTTACTTTTTGTCTGCGCACTGTGTCAGTTCACGTGAGCCGCTGAATATGGTTTTATATGTCAGTCGCTTGCTTCTAATTGTTTCGCTGCCTTCTTAATTATATAATGCATGTTTTCTAAAGCGCATTTTGTAGCTCTTCCTGGCTTTCTACGTAATGCGTGATTACGTGAGAGGCATGATGATGTCATACGAAACTCCGCCCCTCCAGCTGAACTCCATTACAGTAAATGGAGAAAAACAACTTCCAGTTATGACCATTACGCGTAGAATTTCGAAATGAAACCTGCCCAACTTTTGTAAGGAAGCTGTAAGGAATGAGCCTGCCAAATTTTAGCCTTCTACCTACACGGGATGTTGGAGAATTAGTGATGAGTCAGTCAGTCAGTCAGTCAGTCAGTCAGTCAGTCAGTCAGTGAGTGAGTGAGTGAGTGAGGGCTTTGCCGTTTATTAGTATAGATAACCATACAAACATATGGTTTCTACTTTGCGGATTTTCACCGATCGTGGGGGGTTCTGGAACGCAACCCCCGCGATTGAGGAGGGATTATTATATAGATAGAATAATAAATGTGTGTACACTCACACTGTGGTCTGAACATTCACCAGAATGACTAAAAAGCAATAAATTAAAAAGAAAGAAAACTTGTGACTTGGCTGTGACAGTCACAGCAAGGCATTATTCAGGCATATTGCTGTTGGTATAAAGGAGCCCCTGTAGCGTTTCCTGACACATTAACATTTTTTCAAGGATATTTTTGGTCAAAAAGGCTTGTATGTCTATCAGGCATGAATGCTTCATATATCTGTACTCCTGACAGTTATATGTTACTTTTATTTTTCTCCAGATAGTTTTAAAATGCTTGGTGAGCACTCCTTGGCTCAGAGGCAGAGACTGAAGGTAAATGTGTGTACACCCACACTGTGGTCTGAACATCCACCAGAATGACTAAAAAGCAATAAATTAAAAAGAAAGAAAACTTGTGACTTGGCTGTCACAGTCACAGCAAGGCATTATTCAGGCATATTGCTGTTGGTAGGAGGAGGAAAAAAATCCAAATGTAATAAGGTAGCAGCAGTGACAAACTGGGACACTGCTGTAGAAGCCAAATATATGGTATACCTGAACAATTAATGGGTACATAGTATAGGACTAGATATAAATATCTGAAAAATCTTGAGCCTAAGACAAAGTGCAGTCTGGAAATCCCAATTAATCCAGTTTGTATTTCTTCTCTAAAAAACTGGAGGATGCTATTAGGTAAGCCTTACTACTTACCTGGTGGATGTTTTGTTTGAGCCCTCTTATACCAAAGGAAATACACATGTTGAAGGTTTTGCTGAGAAGCAATTGGCAAAAATATAACCCCTAAAAATGTTATATCTACCGATTAGTCACACCTGAAATAATAAATCTTTATTTATTATCAGCACCAAATAAGTTGACAATAAATAAAATTTAAGTACTAAAAACCTGTAAAGAAAAAGACAAGAAATTAAGAAATAATTCACAATAAATCTACAAAATTTTGTATGAAGTAAAAACTGGGAGAATACAAAACAGTGAAGATAAAGGCAAGGGAAGAGCCGTAAACTTTTATAATTAACATAGTCTATAGAGTCCACAGATCTACAAAATCTAGAACAGTAAACCAAAAGCCTTAGAAATAAAAATGTAGAACTAAGCATAAGATAAAGTGCATACACTCACTCTTCTGTCTTCAGAACTACCATAATTCTTCGTGGCATAGATTCAACAAGGTGCTGGAAACATTCCTCAGGAATTTTTGTCCATATTGACATGATAGCATTACACAAATGCAGCTAAATTGTCGGCTGCACATTGATGATACGAATCTCCCTTTCCACCACATTCCAAAGGTGCTCTATTGTATTGAAATCTTGTGACTGTGGAGGCCATTTGAGTACAGTGAACACATTTTCATGTTCAGGAAACCAGTTTGAGATCATCTGAGCTTTGTTACATGGCACCTTATCCTGCTGGAAATAGTCATCAGAAGATGGGTACACTGTGGTCATAAAGAGATGGACATGGTCAGAAACAATACTCAGGTAGTCCGTGGCATTTACAAGATACTCAGTTGAAACTAACAGGTCCAAAGTGTGCCAAGAAAATATCCTTCACACCGTTACACCACCACCACCAGCCTGAAGTGTTGATACAAGGCAGTATTGATCCCATGCTTTCATGTCGTTGATGCCAAATTCTGACCATACCATCTTAACGTTACAGCAGAAACTGAGACTTATCAGACCAGACAATGTTTTTCCAATCTTCTATGTCCAATTTTGGTGAGTCTATGCAAACTGTAGCCTTAATTGTCTGTCCGTATCTGACAGGAGTGGCATCCAGTGTGGTCTTCTGCTGCTGTAGCCCATCTGATTCAAGATTCAGCATGTTTTATTTTCAGCAGTTCTTTTCTGCATACCTCACTTGTAATAATTGCATACGCTTGAACCAGTGTTTTGCCCAGAAAACTGTTGCTCACTGGATATTTTCCCTTTTTCAAACTATTCATTATAAGGGATGGTAGAGATGGCTATGTGTGAAAATGCCAGTAGATCTGCAGTTTCTGAAATACTCAGACCAGCCCGTCTAGACATTAACAACTATGCCATATTTAAAGTCACTTAAATCACCTTTCTTCCCCATTCTGATGCTCAGTTTAAACTTTATTAGGTCATTCTGACAATGTCTGCCTGCCTAAATACATTGAGTTGTTGCCATGTGATTAGCTGTTTATATATTTGCGTTAAGCAATTGAACATGTGTACCTAATAAAGTGGCTTGTGAGTGTATTTTTGTTATGATTCATGAGGTTTCCTAATTTAATTTTTGTTTTATGTTTACCTTTTCTGCATTTACACATCATGTAACTATGACTGCACAGAACCACAGCCACGATTGGTTGAATCTTTCGCATGACTTCAGGTCAACTTATGGGTCAAGCCAGTTACCTCTGGGTTAAAAAAATAGTGGTTAATTCTGTGTGAAAATCGGGCAGTTAGATGGTGATTGATTCTTTTGGTTTCTTGACTGTCCTTTTGTTTTACAATTTACAGATATTCATTTTCCTTTTATATTTTCCATTTTGCTCTGTATTCCTCAGGCTTTCTGGTTTCTGACTTCTTACATGTTCCTTTTGACTATTCTCTAGCAAAGCATTCTCATTCTCCCTGCAATCCTTAAGCCCACAATAATCCCGTGAGATGTTGTTCCTTATCAATTTTAAGAACAAGTACAAACAAAATCTCTTGTTGAAAAGCTTCAAAATTAAATTCACTGCTGAAGTAATGATTTGGCTGCAAGTAAAAAAAAAATTGTTTATTTTCATTTTCAAAATGAAAAAAATACATATGTAATTATTATACAATGATTATATTTTGTTTCAAACTTAATATGAATGCATTGACGCAATTGTTTAAAAAGTTCATGGCCTAAGCCAAGCATGTAACAATTATGTAGGAAACTGAAAAAATTGTCTTATAAAAATAGAACTTTCTTTTAGAATGCTACATAAATAACTATTTAACTAACTATTCAGAGTTTGCAAACCCATTTTTATAGTGGTCCCTGATGATTTATTGATTCTGGTTTAATGTGTATAGGAAGCTGATGCCACCAACCCTCTTTGTGAGCTGGCAGAAAATTTGACCTAGTGTCTAAAAGACTATTATTTTAAATGTGTGACACTTAACACTAGAATTACCAAAGCCTACGAAAATACTTGTATTCCCAGCCCACCTTAACCTGGCTACATCCCAAATTTACCATTCTGAGTAGTGAGCTGCTGTTATTCTTAATATTATACAATAAAAACATACATTTGATTTGCATCTGTAACAGCCGGTGTTAATTTATAGTACTTGTAAAAGTTAGTGTTTTTTATTTTCACTTTTATTCTCTTGGTCACAATCCCGATACAACCCCCCACCACCACCACCACCACCCCAGAACTGACACTTCTAGTTTTTATTTGAAACTGGAAATAACTATAGATGTGAGTGTTGTTTTGAGACAATGGAACTGGAAATTCTCTGATCTGGAGGGATAAAAGCTGACACACAAACACTGGTGAATCTGCCTGCTTCGTATCTCACTGTCACTTTAATTTTTTTATTCAGTTTTATCGAGTGTTCCTGCTCACGCTGAATTAGTATGCACCTTATGGTCCATGATGTCAAAGCTGCACTGACAAAAAAACAGAGACATAGTTATATATGATATTTGGAATAATTCATTTTATGACCAGTATAGTACATTTTGGAAAACACTGTAGCACTGATGCAACATTATTCATATTAGTCATATTCATTCGCATACCTTCTTGCGGTTGTAATCGGTGACTGCATTGGTTTTTTTTTTCCCCGATCTTGCCCAATCTCCACATTTTGGTGCATGGTGGTATTTCTTTTGTACTCCAGGACATGCAGATGAAAGAATAGTACAAAGAGATCAGTTCTGCGCTATATGCAATCACCAAATGCAAATGTTAACAGTTCCCACACACCCAAGGACCGTCCTTCCTACATTTACTACATGTGTACTTGTTGCAATGTACACACTTCTCTATGCTGTGGTTCCTATTACATTGAAGGGGCACCTGACACTGACTGAGTTTGCTTTCCTGGGGGAAGTGGTGGTCTTGGAACAGAAGCTTGTCGATGTTGCATCCTTTTTTTTTTTCATCACTTTTTCTTGTAAGAAGCGACGACAAAGTTCCTCTGCAAGGTGAGCCAAAAACACTCTTCTTTTCTCAGTGTACCCTGTGCATACCTGTTGTAGCACACAGCAACCGGCCATGTGTGTGCTCCTGTTCACACTGAATAAGCTCATGCCTTCTGGTTCATGATGTCAATGCAGCATGGGGGAAAAAAATAAAGATACAAATATATGTGATATTTTGAAGAAATCATTTTAGGACCTGAAAATTAGCAATCACAAAACATCATCGTACTAATGCAATATTATTTGAAAACGAACAGCGTCAGTTAGGGTGTAAATTTATGGTACTTGTAAAAAAGTTAGCTTTTTTCAGTTTTATTCTCTCAGCCTTCGCGCCCCGCCCCCCCCCCCCCCTCCTGGATCTGACCCTAAATAACAGCGTCAGATAAATTAACACCCAATCTGACGATGTTCGTTTTCAAATAATATTGCGTTAGTGCAATGATGTTTTCTGATTGCCCAGATTTCAATCACTAAGTACAAACTTTGATGAACTCTCATATCACCTTTTCTTAATGCTATGTTAGATAACACCTACATTTGGAAATCAGCGACATAGCACAGAACACTGCAGAGCTTTTCTACACACTTCTCTACCAGTGCCATTCAATGTGATAATGATATCATATTTACAGTAAGAAGCATTAGACTGAATTAAAAAAAAAAAACAAATACATAAAGGTGGTAACAAACCCCAGGCCCACAAGGTACATGGCCAGATATGTACAATAATGTGACCACAAAGCTACCACTCTACCACTGCTGCACTGTACATAACAGATAGTACCTTCAGAGTGTGCATATACAGTACTGCCAATGTAATATTGTCCAAGCAGTACTAATAATGCAGTCTATTCTAACTCTGCTTTAAGAAAGACAGAAGTTTTCGAAGTAATCAACAGAAGTTGAAACCTTAGTGCAAATTGTTTGCTTCAAATTGAAAGAATGAATTTAATTTAATTGCTGCAGAACATCTTTAGGTTGTACCCTATTAGTTGGTCCTTGAAGAAGACCCATTTGTAATAATGTGATATTTTCATTTTCAGTGTTTGCAAGCCTAAAATTGGGTTTGGCTGGTAATATAATAAGTAATCAACAGAAGTTGAAACCTTAGTGCAAATTGTTTGCTTCAATTTGAAAGGCTTAATTTAATTTAATTGCTGCAGAACATCTTTAGGTTGTACCCTATTAGTTGGTCCCTGAAGAAGACCCATTTTTAATAATGTGATATTTTCATTTTCAGTGTTTGCGAACCTAAAATTGGGTTTGGCTGGTAATATATTAGTCTAAATGAGTTTGTCCTAAAATTGAGTTTGGCTTGTAACATATATATAGGGCAAAGCTACACAATGGAGGAATTTAACATACCTGTCAAGCAGGGTTCAACCAATGAGTTTCCACATTGTTATTCAGCCTGAGCAGTGAACTGAATACAAAGGCAAGTGATGAAGTTTCTGTGCCTACCTGCTACCTAATGGAGCACCATGGAGGCAACTGAGGGAGTAGAGGAGAAGGCAGTGACACAGAGCAAGAGGAAGGCCTCGTTGAAGGAGACAAAGGGTCTCAAATGAGATGCAGGCAACAGTAGTTGACCATGTCATCAACCATGGCTTGAACATGAGAGAAGCATGTGTGTGCCAATGTGTTGCATTTTACAGTGGCTGGCATAATATAATAATTTGGAAATGAAGATGTGTACAGTAACTGTTGCCTCTGCAGTGCAATACTTATGGTACCTGTAGATTTAGATATGGTACATTTCACAAAAAATACACAAAGATGAGTAAATGTGTGTTTTTTCAGAAGTGCAAAAAGACTCTGAGAAAGGCGGCTTGTGTTTAATCCATAAGCAGCAGACCGCAGAGTTAAATGTGGATACCAACAATTTCACTGCACACTGAAAAGCAAAATGGATTGCATTGTTTTGCATTTTTTCTATCAGTGTGTAGTTGGTGTTTAGAAATAGTTATTAATGTTATGTTTTGATGTAGAGTATTGATATAAAAATACCATTTTTAGAAGAGTTAGTTTGGTTTTTAATAAAGTGTCTGCTTTACATGAGATGTCTGACTTGTTTTGGATTGTGTGAGTATGTATGGGTATTGTGTATAGAGTTTGGATAAAATGAGCTGTAGTTTCAGACATCATGTGTAGAAAGAACTGTAAAAGAATGTGAAAAGAGCAACACTGCAGAATAATGCTCAGAGACACTGTACTCTAGGTGTTATCATAGACATGCATTTCATTCTGGAAATTATATCATTTCAATTGTAAATCTTAGCTTTTCAAAGCTTGAGAAAATGTAATGATGTAAATTTAATATGCTTAGTCTGGTGATCACTGTTTGCCAACTTCTGTGGGCGCAAGAGGTGTCCAACTTAAGGAACTCTTAGTGACTGTTGATTGGGTTGAGGAGTGTGGTGAAAATGAAAGCGGATACTACTTTTGTAACAATGGGATTTTGGAATCGGTTCAGTGGTGTGATTTACGTAACGGGTGCACCCCTTGTGCAGTGTCCATGTTTTCCCTGTATGGGTTTCCTCCAGGTGGTCTGGTTTCCTCTCACATTCCACAGACATGCACGTTACTTGGATTGTTGATGCTAAATTGTCCCTTGATGTGTGTGTGGCTGGAGCCCTTTGCAGGGATTGTTTCTTGTACCCAAGACTTTCTGGGATAGACTCTAGTTTCTCTGCATTTCTATTCTGGATAAGCAGGGTTAAGGATTGATTTCAGGAAACAATTGTAAATTTGTGACTTACCTAAAGATAACGTTCATGAGGTATGGATGGTGGCACAGCATGTGGTCATCCAACAGGAGACAGACCATATAGTTGCAGAAGTGAACAGAGAGCATAGTGCATGAGAGGAAAAGGCAGAGAAGAACAACATGTTGTGAAATTGCATTCTCTTTTGAATTTAGAGGAAAATCTTACTTTATTACAATCTTAATAAGATAAATGAAAAGCTACTGTGTTTGTCAAATATTCATGTATCATGCAAGAACTGCACCCTGGCCCCCAAATTAATAACTGTGCTCCCTTTCCACCATGCTATTTAAAGTGGTTTGTTTGTGAGAATGGAGTTATGAAAGTAATTATTGAAGAAGTCAAAATCATGTACAGGAGGATGGAAAAAGGTTATAAGAATACTATTTCTTGACCAACTGCGGAAATACTGTCGTCTAATATATGACAATTTAATAAAGCTGTAATGTTTACCAAGTTCCAGCAGCTTGACACTTAAAGTCACAGATGTTTAATCTGAACATATTGCACTTTGCTGTGCTTTTTGAACTATGAGAGATGTTGGTGATGATTTGTTCTTGCGGCTTCTCAATGTGAATATCAGGAGTGCACACATAAATGTGGATTGGTGAAGCCTTTAATGAGGTAATGAAGAGCATATTTTGTGTGTGGAACTGACTAAGCCTTGACTGGAAAACAAAGCATAATCAAATGAGACACAGAAAACCCATAAAGGAGTCTCATGGAGGAAAGACAAATATGAGCGAGCATTCTTTTTTTTTTAAATTAAGGAAAGAAAAAGTTGTTGGCCGTCTGTGGGAATTAAACTGAAAGGTGTTGGTTCATAGATGTGTATCCTATCCACTATGCTACCGTTAAAAATGGTCAGCACCTCTTTCTCAGGTGATGCTGTACATTATACTGTATAATTAGAACAAAGAGCATTACACTGAGATGGAAGGTAATAATGTAATGTTACCTTATACATATATAATAAGTTGTAAAATTCACTTTTCATTATTTTTTGGGAGCAGGTAGAGGGCACCATGTGATTGTCAAGAAATAGTAAAGTTTTATCTGTAGCAAAAATTCTCCAGCAATTTCTGGTGTAGTGGTTTATTATATCCGCCCTTAAAGGAAAAACTATGTGGTCAAATCCTGCCCACGAAGGATTTTTATTTCAAAATCTGTCATTGGTTGTGTTGTTTGTGGGTGGGGTCATAGTTTCTCAGGCATTACCTAAAGTTACTTGGGAAGCAGGTACAAGGTGGCAACATGAAAAAAATTATTTTTGCACTCATGAACTATGAGAGATGTAAGCTGACAAGCAGCTGCAAGCAATAATGACCGGTATCTTCTTATATAATACGCTACTGTGGCTGTCCATTTGTCTGTCCAGGATTTTAAATCACCTGTAGCTCGCAAACCGTTTGACCTATTGACCTGAAATTTGGTACACATATACTACGTGACCTCTACTGTACGCTTTCAGGGTGATGATTTTCATTGCTCTTTTTATTTTTATTTTATTTTATTGTAGAATCAACTCTTGGCAGCAGGGCTGCCATGCGGAGAATGCGTAGGGCTAAAGCAATCTTGAGGCAGATTGAAGACTTAAGTGCCAGCTTAAGTGAAAAATTAAGAAAAACATACTAAGTAATTGCAACACAAAAACTAACATAATCAGTTTTAATGCAAAAAGATGCCGTTGATGAAGAGAAGAAGCGGGCCGTGAGGGTGGAGAAAAGAGGAGCTGCTCAAGAAGCAGCAAGCACATCAACCTCTGTGCAAACGAATCCTAAACTTAAACAGAATGAGAACTGTTAAGTCAAGTGTATTCACTGCACGTTATCGTGCAGTCCGCCGATACTGGTATGGAAATAATTGTTGATCATTAAAGGAAAAAGTATAGGTGATAAATGGGAATTGAACTGTAACGTATTAGTTGAGAGGCATGCATGCTAACCACTACACCACCAGTAAGACTGGTCTACAGTTCTTTCTCAGTTGATATTGTACAGTACAGGCCAAAAGTTTGGACACACCTCCTCATTCAATGTGTTTTCTTTATTTTCATGACCATTTACAGCACTCCATCACTCTCCTTCTTGGTCAAATAGCCCTTACACAGCCTGGAGGTGTGTTTGGGGTCATTGTCCTGTTGAAAAACAAATGATCGTCCAACTAACCTGACTTCTGCACAACACAACTGCTGGTCCCAACCCCATTGATAAAGCAAGAAATTCCACTAAATAACCCTGATAAGGCACACCTGTGAAGTGAAAACCATTTCAGGTGACTACCTGTTGAAGCTCATCGAGAGAATGCCAAGAGTGTGCAAAGCAGTAATCAGAGCAAAGGGTGGCTATTTTGAAGAAACTAGAATATAAAACATGTTTTCAGTTATTTCACCTTTTTTTGTTAAGTACATAACTCCACATGTGTTCATTCATAGTTTTGATGCCTTCAGTCATGAAAATAAAGAAAACACATTGAATGAGGAGGTGTGTCCAAACTTTTGGCCTGTACTGTATATCAGACTGTATTATTTGAACAAAAAGAAAGACATAGAGGTGAAAGGAAATAATGGAACTGTGCCTCATATGTAGATTGAGTTCTAAAACTCACTTTTACTCTGTTTTGGAGGCAGGAGGAGGACACTGTTTGACTTAGAATAATTAGAAAGGTGTGTAATGTTTGCAAAAAAATTGTGGCGTAGTGGTTAGCATATCTGCTTTGAAAAGAAAAAATTTGGGTTCAAATCCTGGTCATAATGTATCATTTTGCATCATTATGAAATATTTCTCATTTTCTGTTTTGAATGTGCAGAATTATATTTTCTTAGGTATTGCCTATTGTTATTTGGGGAGCAGCTAAAAGGTGTCAGCATGAAGACATTTCAATATCCTTGTAAATACAGAGTAATGTGTTAGTTGTGATTTTGGGCCTTACGAAATGGAAATGTTGAAAATGCTATGTGTCCATTGCTCTATTGTGTGTTTTAGTGAAACTAACAAGGAACTGTATATGTGGGAGAAAAAACGAAAATTTAGGTGGGGTTGCAAGACCAAGAGAGTTGGTGTAGAGGTAAGTGCAAGTTCACTCTAAGTAATTCATGTAATGTCACCCTGCAGGTTCAAATCTAGGAGTCAGTTCCTGAGGCATAGAGAACAACAGCAGACAGTTCCTGAGGAGCAGGAGGAGAACAAGAAGGAGAAGTGGGAGGAGGAGGAGGAGGAACAACAACAAAAAGAGTGGTAAGATATTTAATGAGACATTTATTCAAGCCTTAACATTCTGATGTAGTGCTGGGCTATGCTTCTTAGCAATTTTAAATTAGTGAAAGACTGTTATAAAAATGTGACATGTTATGTTGTCTACAGAATAGTGACAACAGTTCACATCTGGGTAACAGCATTGAATAATGTCAGTTACAGTGCTTGGAGTCGATTTTTCAAGGTGAAAAGTATATACTGGGGCAACTCTCACCGCCCTGGGCTGAAAAGTTGGCATGGAGGAAGAGAAATAGAGAGGTGAAACACAAAGCTGGTCTCCTATTAAAATTGCTGAATTTCACAAAACTGTTTTTTTTTTTTGTTTTCCTTTCTAAAATGACATGGATATGCTGTTTTACATTGTATGTGCAATCTCAAGGCACGGATCAATACTCAATAACACTCTTGGCTTGTAAAATGGATGTATTCAGTAAGTTTTAAGGATTTTGTTTTCACATTTGGACCAATGCCCTCCATTTTATAATGCAAGAACTACCTAGGTGTTTTTTTTAAATCAGTAACATATTCTTTACATTAAAATGAAATTTTATAAGGAAAATTAATATATACCTTGATTGTTAACAAATAGCTTGGACTTGAAAAATATCAAGCTCATCCTTTAAGCACGTTTGTGTTACTTGGGCTACCATGGCAACAATCAATTTTCAACAGTGCAGACTTACATCTTTATTGTAGTTGTTGAATAAACCATGGGTCTCATTTCCTCGCTGTTAGTCATCTTTTGATGAGCAGTTTTTCTTCTGTAAAATTTTGATGAATTCAAAAAGAATAGCACTTTTTATCTGATTGTTTAACTACAGTAGTCATAGCAAACTCTGTAATAGGTTCACCCAGTCAGTGAAGTGGCCACTTTGAAACTGATAAGTCATTTGCTTAATGAATGCTTTTGTCTGAAATACACATTTGTCTGGGATTTACTGGATGTGTTTTGTTTGTGAATGAGGCAGAGGAAGGTTGCGGGGTGGGGGGTGGTGCCCTGGTCATTATATTGTTGAAGAGGTGAGTCTCTGGACTATGCCCAGATCTACTATACCTTTTGTTCTCTATATCATCAAAGGTGACCATTTCTACCTTATGATTTCAGATTCCTGTGTTTGCATCAAGTACCCATTCACTTGAAATATCAATATCTGCTCTTTACCGTTAATGAAGTTTGCTGAAGCCTTATGCATAGCTGTTTCCAAGCAGCCATCTGAATCAGACTTAACAAATTTGACAAAGACTGTTATTTATTTATACACCATATTTATAATTTATAATTAATATTTGGTTTGAGTTGGCCATAAACTGCTACCAAAGCCAAAAGGTATTTCTAAAGCACCATATTAAATGTAAAGTGAAGTGTGGACTGAAAAGGAAAGGCGTCTGCCAAAGTTCTAATTTTTCTGCTCAAAAGTCTTCCATTTCAGAGAGCTGGTAGCCCTAGACTAAGTTGCTGATTTTATTTAAAAAAGATTTTTTTTTTTTTTACTTTAAGATTAAATCTGTTACTTAAACATTTTCTTTTCTTTTTTCCTCATTAGCAGCACATGCCAGACATCTCATCCTAAGCATATGGAGGCATCTAACAGGTCAGGAGCATTTACAAGTTTTTATTTGTTCTATAAAAAAATGTTAAAACATTTTTAAAGATATTGCACTGCAAACAGGTACTTTAAAAGGATGCTTTGGTATATGCTTGCATATTTGTCCAGTGTGATCTTAGATTCACAAATGAAGTTTTGGCCACTTCAGGGCTTACTCCAACCTCACCAGTTTGTGTTTTTTCGTGGCTCATCTTAGTCAACTTATAATAAGATGTGAAAAGAAGTTATACGAACCAAACAGTTACCAGGCAAGGTATATTGTACATTGTATTATACACATTGTATTGTAGGACACTATCTTACTGTGTTTGAGCATAAATCCACACAAGTTTAGTTCATCTTTGTTAATGGTTTGCTCAGATATGCGATTTTTTGGTAACCACATTGACATATCATATACCGATTGCTCATCATCTTCCTTTAACAATCCTATCCAAAGTTTCAAACGGTTCTCTAAAAATAGTAAATGTATATTATTCAAATATTGTGCGGTGTCTCCATTAATTGTATTACCTGACAACCCCATACATTAATGCAATGCTTTGTCTTTCAAAACAAAAATAAATAAATAAATAAATAGGGAGGTCCACAATACACATAACCCATCAATTTAAAATATATACACTTATATGCACTTGCAGTATGCATTTTTCTTGGAGTTTTTGTGTGTAGCTTGGCAAATATCAATTTCTATAGCACTTGATATCTTCTAGACATCTCCTGCACTTTCACCAGACATAGATGTCTGATGTGCTCTCTCATTTTGTCATCTTGAATTGTAAGTCTTCACAAAATAACTAATATCTTAGTTTGCAGTAGTTATTATTGAATTTGTTGTCCTACCCACATTATGTTGAAACTTCACACCACTCTAAAAGAAATGTTTGCTTAGGTACAAGGCAGATGCAAGGAATATTTGATGTTCAGTCTTCCTATATCTACACAGATTAATACAAATAAAGAAGTGACTATATTATTTGAGCAACACTTTACAATAAATATGTAAACAAGAAAAGCTTTGTTTTTACATTGATTTTGCTGAAGTTGACAATACTATGAATTCTTCACCTTTGCCTGTTTCTCCTTTGCGCTAGAGCAAGGTTCACTGCTTGTCAATAATTTTCACTTACTATGTAAACACTATCAAGGCCTTTTTAACTGCAGTCATTTTTCTTACTTTCTGCTTACTCAACGTGATGGACTAGTTAGGAGGACTGGGGTACACAATACCGTATGGCTATGTGCTAAAGGTTTTTGGCTGTGTACTAGTTCATGTACTTGCATCAGCCCAGATGCAGTTTTGCTTTATTTACAATGAAGTATTTTAATAGGTAAATATTAATAAGACAGTGCATTAATTGTGTTTTAGTAGTCTGGTTAGATGCATTCATTGGGAGGCTCAGCTAAAGCAGAGGCATTTTGTTCATTTTTAAGCATATGTTGTCACACATGTACGCATTGGGACTACCTGGAAGGCTTAGGTGAGCTACCGCTACAGAGTAGGGATGCTGTTGCTCACTGCAGCCCCTGTTTCCTCTGCACCTACAACCAAATCCAAAGAGACCATGTCTAGCCCCGCCCCTTCTGGTTTTGGACCTATTTAACCAGGCGACCTATGGCAGGAGATCATCACTCTTGGACCAGCTACCATAAGAGACAGAGCTCTGTGTAGCATTTTTGTACATTGTAAAGTGCTTCAACACTAGTCTGTCTTTTGTTTTTTTTTATCATTTGAGCTGAAGTAAGCTGTATTTTGTTATTAGATGTGGCTATTCGGTCTGATACCCAGAACCCTGGCATGTTTGTCTTGTTTGGTTTTTTTATTGTGTTTAATTTTATAATTTTTTGTTGCTCTGAATGATATATTCAGTGCTGTTTGTTGTACTTATTGTATGAGTCTTTGCACTCATGGGTGCTGCCTTATGCATATTTGATTGGTGCAACCTCAGTTTGGCTTGTTACGTTGCCATCCTTCAGCACTGTATTTTGTAGAATGAAATTCAATTTGCTTTTTTCTGTTCTGTATGCACTCACAGTCATGTGGGATTTGGTAAAAACCCATGGTGATTAACAGATTAATTAGCTAAACATCAAACAGGTGTCCCAATTGGCAGCTTCACTAGCTGACACATGAACATTTGAATGATGTTGGTATATCCTAATATAAAATGAGATGAAAACAAGTAAAAAATGAAATGGAAAAATACTGAATCACTTTTGAAGAAACAGAAAAAATGTAAGGTAGAAATGGCTCTGTGAAGGACATCTAACATTAATCTGTATTTTAGAAGAAAATAAGAGCACAATAAAATATGTGTATTACCCTGCAGCACAACTATATAAAATGGATTTGGTGTAAGCAGATGTTTTAACTGCAAAAAACATTTTAGGTTACTAAAGAGACTTAAATAAATTTTAAAAATCTCCAGATATGCCAGTATGGGGAGTGGACCTGAGCCATGAACAATTTTCTCTGTTAGTAAAGTGGCTTTTGTAAGAAAAAGGGGCTTTGTGTATGGCTATAAGAAGGGTTCATTCTGAATGTAGTTTTTCAGTTTTCCCTTTTAATTTTTATTCATTCTCTCTTTTTAAAACATAACATTGTGAAAATGTCTATATTGTTAAAAAATGTGCAGTGTTTTGAAGGGCAGTCTCAGAAAGTAAATGTACTTGTATTTATAACTCTTACTTTGGTTTCCTTTACCCTCAGGGTGATTTATTATTTGATGTTTATCAATCTGTATGATTAGATATCTCTAGTTTAAATTATTCTGCAATTGACACAGTTTTAATGGCAGTGAACAAACTGTCCTATCTATTCCTATGTACATTGAGTACTAGTTTTTTTTTTTTACTTTTGTAGGCTTTTATTAATTTATATATTCCTGTCATGTCATTATGATATAACATGTTTAAATAATCTAATATAGCATACAGGAAATCATTCAGTCAAGCATTATTTTTAGTTTTTCCATTAACAGCATGCACATGCAGCTCAATTGGCCTAACAAAATTACAATAAAGTGTCAAGTACAACAAAAAAAAATGAACATTACAATAAAGGAAAGAGAAGCACAGCAAATGCAAAACAAAACACCTCACTAGCAGACACTAGAAGTAGTAAAAAATGCACTTTCCTTTGTTCTGTATTTCACAGAAACCTGGATAAATGAATTAATCCCAGACTCTGCATTACATCTGCCTGGCTTTCAATTTTATAGAGCGGACCACCCATCCGAGACATTAGGGAAAAAATAGGGAGGAGGAATCTGCTTTTATCAATGAAAGTTAGTGTACTGATGTCGCAGTGTTAAGCATATTTGATGTCAAGACTTTGAAACTTTGTTTTTTAACTGCATGCCCTTTTTATGCACTTTATTCTGGTTAGTGTCTACAAAGTGCAGCGCTGCAAAAACTGGCTGATCAGAAAACGAGCACGGAGCAAAATTATCCAAACTCCCTTCTAATTATTCTAGTGGATTTTAATAAGGCAAATCTCAGGCAAGAATGTCCCAAATGTATACAACACATAAAGTGTCCTACCAGATACAGAAACACTCTGGATCATTGCTATAAAGTGTTAAAGCATGTCTATCATGCTCTCCCTGACCACTGTTTGATGCATTTGCTCCCAACCTACAGGAGTACGTTAAAATCTGCTAAACCTGTTATTAATACAGTGAGAAAGTGGACTATTGAGGCAAAGTTGAAGCTGCAAGCCTGCTTTAAAGGTATGGACTGGGGTGTCTTTGAATATACTGCTGCTAGCTTAGATGAACTGGCAGACACAGTAACATCTTATGTTAGTTTTTGTGAATATATGTGTGTCTCTACCAAGACCTGGTTAAAATTTAAAACAGCAAACCATGGTTCACTGCAAAACTCCAGCAGCTTTCTCAAGTTAATGAAGCTGCCTCTAGAAGTAGTGATACAACACTGTCTAGACAGGCAAGGAACACACTGACAAAAGGAATCGGACTGGCTATAAAGGGTGATTCTGAAAAGTTGAAAAATCAGTTTTTTGCCAATGATCCTACATCAATGTAGAAAGGACTACAAAATATTACTAATTACAGAAAACCATCCCCCAATATTGCAGTAAATTACCAGCTGGTGTTGTGAAAAAACTTTCCTTCATTTTCAAAGAAGTCATTCACAGACACCAGATGAGAATGAAAAACAATTCTTTATTTTCACATAGATATGCACAAATGTCTCAGTCCATGGAGTGAGCAACTAATTAATCAATTCATTCCTTTTTATATTTTTCTATTACCGTTATCTTATCTAATACATCTCATCATATGACTCTTAATATGCAGGATTCTGTCGTCCTAACCAATCAACTACAGCCACCAGTAATTTTGTTTACATGTTAATTCTTTTATTATTCTAAATATCAATTTGTTAATAAGGGTGTCTTATGGGTTTTCCCAATGATCTTATCACCGCTTCGCAATCGGGGTGTTAGGGCTTTCTTACTAGTTTGTCCTCGCTTTTTAAGGGGATGTTCATTACTCATTTACCTCATTTTAATATGGGAAATCAATCTGTTAATTTATCTAAGATGAGGCTAACCTCACATGCTCAAGCTTTAAGCCATATTTAGTTAACATTTTAGTTCCTTTTAGTCCTTTTTCATGGGGTTTAATTATTCATTGTTACAACTTCATTTATAATAATAAAAGGCAAAGCCCTGACTCACTCACTCACTCACTCACTTACTCACTCACTCATCACTAATTCTCCAACTTCCCGTGTAGATAGAAGGCTGAAATTTGGCAGACTCATTCCTTACAGATTACTTGCAAAAGTTAAGCAGGGTTCATTTCGAAATTCTACACGTAACGGTCATAATGGTCAACAATGTCCGCCATGTTGAACTTTCTTATTTATGGCCCCATCTTCACGAAATTTGGTAGGCGGCTTCCCTGCGCTATCCGAAACCGATGTAAGTACTTATTTCAGTGGTATGACGCCACTGTCGGCCGCCATATTGAACTTTCCAACGTCACTAATTCTCCAACTTCCCGTGTAGGTAGAAGGCTGAAATTTGGCAGGCTCATTCCTTAAAGCTGTGACGGACAGCTGGGTCCCATGCCCAGCCGGGACGCCTCTGCTGCATACGTCCCGGGGGAGCCACCATGGACAGTGCAATGCCTTCCCCGGGGCGCCTGGGGGCAGCCTCCCTGGCCGTGGGTCCTTCCTCAGTCTCCCCCGTGGCTCCATGGGACATGGAGTCCACCACAGCCCGGTTGGGAGATGGGGTGGCCGGTATGGTGTGCTGCGGAGAGCCAGCCGCCACAGTGGATGACTTACCAGCCCCACCCGGAGGTGCAATTAAGAGCAGCTGGTCAGACACCTGGAGCACTTCCAGGTGGGCTATAAAGCAGGCAACCTCCCTCCATTGGTGGCCAGAATCGGGAGGAAAACGACGAGGTTGCCTGGGAGGAGTGGTGGTGGCAGAAAAGGTTGTTTAGGTTTGTGCTTTGTGCCTTTGGGGACTGTGTTGGGCCTGTGGGACACAGGGAAGACTTGCCCCACGGCTGAAGAAAGAACAATAAAGCCTGTGTGTTTTGTATACGTGCCTCTGCGTGGTCTGTGCCGGGTCGGGCGCTATATAGCGCCTTTTACACAGCTTACTTACAAAAGTTAAGCAGGTTTCATTTCGAAATTCTACGTGTAACGGTCGTAACGGTCGACAACGTCCGCCATGTTGAACTTTCTTATTTATGGCCCCATCTTCACGAAATTTGGTAGGCGGCTTCCCTGCACTAACCAAAACCAATGTATGTACTTATTTTGGTGGTATGACTCCACTGTCGGCCACCATATTGAACTTTCCAACGGTCTTTGTTACTTATGGGCCCATCTTCAAGAAATTTGGCATGCAGGTTCCCATCGCTAACTGAAAACTACTTAGGTACATATATACGTCCATAGCCTGCAGCTCGGTCACCATGTTAGGCGGCGTTGGGTCCCCCATCCCAACGCCTCCCACGTTCTTGGCTGCCTGCCTATATAAGGCCGTCTGTCGCTCTGGTCTCTACATTCCCTTCCTTGCTTCTCCACGGGATTCACGTCTCCCTGTTGATAACTACAGCCTTTTTATTTAATCCACGGCTTCTCCGCTGTTTTATTGTTCGTTTATTACGATTATAGTTATTGTGTAGGTATTTTAGACTTACTTTACATTGTTCAGGTACCCGTTTCCTTTATCGTTCCAACCGTACCCCCATTAACATGTTTATCGAAGTGATCACTATCGATCAAAGAACTGTCACTTACCGAGTGGTTTCCATGCCCGGAGATGGCACCTACCTTTTCCATTCTCTTTGTTACATATTGCACGGCCATATCAGGCTCACTCTTGATATCCGGAGGAACATTGTGTCTTATGTATTGAATGACTGGGACAGGTTCAAGGTGTGGACTGATGACGGTACAGGAGATAATTATAATACACACAAGCACTCTAAAAGTGAAATGCTTAAGCCCTTCACCTATGGTTCTGCATGTGAGTTGATGGCTGCTGCTGAATTGTTCGGTTGTCGCTTTCAAGTGTACCGAAATGGCCAAATATTTTACACCTTTCGACAACCGCCAATGTCTCTTAAACATCTTAGATTCACAGGTGACAATTTCATTAATGGACACTTTGATGTTTATGAATGTTTAAACTCTCAAAAGCTGGATGTGAAGTTATCGATGAAACCGGTTGTATGCTTACAACGCTTGACAGATGCCGAATGTCACTTCAACACAAGTCCTGCAAATACTGTCGTAATTGAAACAAACCATGAAATTCAAACCAATTATGACAGCAGCAATCCAAGCTGTGAGATTTGAAACAAGATTACTTTTCACATGGCCAACTGTACGTTGCATGCTCAAGAGTAAGCTCAGCGCACAGCTTGGTCATATTACAACCGGAGGGCTGAATTGACAACGTGGTATACAAAGAGATCCTTAACAAATAATTATTGGTATATTTTCCCTCAGTTTAAAAAGGTTTACTTTTCCTCTTAATAAAAATTTTAAGGCAGTACTTTGCCGCTGCAAAGCGCGGGCATTTTGCTAGTTTAAGTATATACTGCAATAATTTATAAGACTATATATTAACTAAAAATTCCATAGTGGCTGGCAATTTGGGTGCATTTTACTGCAGGTTTGTTAAGCCCCAGAGTACAAGCAACATTATCTCCAGCCCTCTTAGTGTACAGACTTATATGACTCCCCCTCCTCATACATTCTCCCACTCAACCTGCATTAAATACCTCTGAAGAGGATGTGTGTCAGCTCTTCAAAGGACAGCACACTAAGAAAGCAACAGAACCAGATGGGCTCTCACTGTCCTGCTTAAAAATCTACACCACTGGCACCTGTCTTTACTCAGATTTTCAATTTTTCGAATTGTGCTGTATGATGTTCCACTATGCTTCAAACAAGCTGAAATCATAACAGTCCTCAGTCTAACAGTATAACAAGACCGAATGACCTGTTGCTTTGAAAACTGTGGTCGTGAAGGCCTTTGAGATACTGGTGTTAGCTGAACTGAAGGACATCACAGCTCCCTTGCTGGACCCCCTTCAGTTTGCTTACCGAGAGAACTGGTCAGTGGACGACACAGCACTACATCCTGCAACATTTTGACAACCCAGGGCCATATGCAAGGATTCTGTTTGTGGACCTCAGCTCTGTATTCAATACAATAATCGTGGAACTCTTTCAATCAAAATTCACCCAGCTTTCCATCCCTTCCTCCAAGTATCAATGGATCACCAATTTCCTATTCCTGGTTTGACAAGGACATGAGCCCTGCCTGAACTCTAACCCTCTGCCTTCTGTATCAACAGTCTCCCTCTCTCCCTCTCACAACCATTTCAGTGTCACCATCCCCCGTTCATTGAAGTCGGATTCACCTTCTTCAACTTCCCTTCCCCCCAGTCATTCCTCTCTGCTCCACCCTATACTTTCTGTGAAGCAAAATGAGGTACACAAACTTTTCAGTAAATAGAACAATAGGAAAGCAGTTGGCCCTGATGGAGTCTCATCTGGTACACTTAGACATTTTGCAGACCAGTTAGCACCTGTCTTCACTAACATATTCAACATCTCACTGCAGCAAGGCAAAGTTCCAGACTGCTTTAAGATAGCCACTATTATTCCAGTTCCCAAGAAGGATAACATCTCTGAACTTAATGTCAAAAGGCCATTTGCTTTGACCTTGGTGGTTATAAAAATATTCTAATATCTCATGCTTTCCTACCTAGGTCCATCACAGATCCTCTCCTTGATCCAATTCAGTTCGCATATAGGGCAAATCCTTCTGTGTAGGATCCTTTTAATGTATGCCTCCACTATATTCTTCAGCACCTGGACTTGCTTGTGGATTTCACACAGACTTCAATACCAATGTTCTGTAGTTACTTCAGAATAAACTAGTCCAGTTAGGTGTATCCTATGATGTTTGCCAGTGGATAATGAATTTCTTGAAAGGTAGGAAGCAGTATGTGAAACTGGGCCCTTATATGTCAGATCCAATGTCAATTATCAGAGCTTCCCCCAAGACTGTGTTCTTTAACCCCTCCTGTTTTCACTTTATACAAATCTGTAATAATCCTAAAGTTTGCAGATGACACAATCGTTGTGGGTCTCATTTATAATAATGATGTGTCTTCCTTTCAAAGAGAGGTGAGACATCTTGTAGAATGGTGTTCTTGTAACAACTTGGAGCTCAGTGCTTTTAAGACATTGGAAATGAGGATTGATTTCTGCCGACAAGTCATTAACTGTTCACCTTTGCAAATTAATGGCTAGATGGTGTCTGTGATTCAGTCATGTAAATTCCTGGGAACTACTTTACTAATACGTTAAACTGGGGCAAGCACATCACCTCCATCAAGAAGGCTAGGCAGAGATTGTTCTTCCTTTGCTAGTTTAAGAAGCTTGGCATATTAAGGCGTATAATGTTAAATTTTTACTCAGCCATTATTCTTTCTAAGACTTGGTTGCAGCAGGTGATTTGATCAGCTGAAAAAATCATTAGCTGTTGTCACCCAACATTAAAAAATCTTTTCATCGCCAGAGCAAAAAAGAGAGATTGAAAGATTTCAGCTGACTCCATCCACCCCAGCAGCCATCTGTTTACTAAATTACCATCACAGAGAAGGTACAGGTCTATCATGACCTGTACAACATGCCCTCTCCGCAGCTTCTTTCCACAAATTATTCAGATCCTAAATAAACTTAAATTGTGTTACTCCTGTTTTTGCAACATATAACTGGTAACTGTACTGTTTGTCTGTTCACAAATACTATATTTGTAGTACTGTGTATAGTTTTTCTATCTGTTTGAGTTAACTATCGAAGTCTGTAAATGTTTTGTTCAAGAAATTGTTGTATTTGCATAGTTATTTACACAGTGTCAGGCAATGGTAGGTTGAAATTGTTTTGTCTTGAGTTGGTTATGTCTTGCATCCCATATTTTGCACCTAACCAACTTCAATTCTGGTATGTTTTACACACTGGCAATGAAGTGAATCTGATTCTGATTCTGAATAAGAAACAGCAGATCTTGTAATATTTTTTACCTATTGTTAATACTTGTTTCCAGTGTTTATTTCAGCATTTCTTGCACTAAGTTGCACTCTGCACTTTGTATGCTTATATATATTTACATTCACTGTATTGTTTTTTATCTCAGGTGTTTGAGTAACTGCTGTGTGTTTGTTAATTATGTAATACTTGGAGAGCCATTGAAAACAGAGTCAAATTCTGTGTACTGTGTGCCTGCGTACTTGGCCAATAATTGTGATTTTGATATTGAAATCATTCAATCAAGTGCTGTTTTCAGTTGTTTCATTAACAGTATGCATTATCACATACTGCTTAATTGGACAAAATTACAACAAAGTATCAAATACAACAAAAATTAAACTACAATAAAAAAAAGAAAAACACAGTAAAAGTAAAAAAATGCAAATAAATAACAGCTACAATATGAAACTACAAAATGGGTTAAAAAGTAACAGGAAAAAAATAAATCTGTAGATCTAGCACATTGACATAGTAACATACAATGAGGTAATAATAAAAGAAAAACTGCTTCTGAAGAGCAGGAACCTTGAAAATCTGTAAATAAAAAGACAAAGGGTACAGATGGGTCTTGAATACTGGATCTTCATGAACAAAAGTAGGAAGAGTGTTCCAGAGAATATAAGCCACAAAGCTGAAATTTATTAAATTTATTAAAAATTATGCACAAGTATTACTTAACAGATGTATACACTGTAAGTGGCCTACTCAAATATTTTGAAGTATTGGATGAAACAGCTATATACATTTTCACCAAGGTTTAATACCGTCTAATCATCGTAATCCATTTCAGGCTGCTCAAATTCACAGAAGACCTATTTACAATCACCAATTAACCTAACATACACATACATGTTTGAGAAAGCTGAAATGCCCAGATATACACCCATGCAGACATCGTAGAAACATGCAAACCTCAATAACTAAGCACTTGATATGAACCCAAGACAGTGAGACAGTACTGCTCAACACTGTATCATCATGATGCTCGATTTTGAGGAATTTTCATAATAAACATATACCAGTAACCTTCTTTAGGACTACACCATTTTTCAGGCTGTGGTGTTATTCTCTCCCTTGGGAAATATTTCATTTTCATTTTAACTGCCAAGAATAAATGTAGTTTTATTAGGATGTATGTTTTATTTAAAGTAGAATTATATATAGGTAAATTTAACGGAAAAGTATATTAGGTTATTCATACTAACCTAATACCTGTGCAAATAGTTTGTCCTATATCAGACTGAATTTGTCTAGTCCAATGGTCTCAACCTCCAGTCTTGGAGGGCCACAGTGGCTGCAGGTTTTCATTCTAACCCTTTTCTTAATTGGTGACCAGTTTTTGCTGCTAATTAATTCCTTTTTCTTTCATTTCAATTGACTTGTTTTTAAGATTTGTTCCCCTCAACTTCTTCATCGTTCATCTGAATTGCTTCATTTCTTTCCTTAAATGGCACTCAAACAGAAGTGAAACGTGAAGTGAGTGAGCCAACAGAACACCAACTAAGTCAGGGTCTCAAACCCCAACCAATGTCACTCCAACCAGTTGCTTAATTAGGAGCCAGGTCTTGTTTTTAATTAAACCCATTGTTTAATTCCATGGCCTGTTGCAGGTCTCATTGTGCAATGGCATACATTTCCAAAATTATTGATTTTCTCTTTTCTAAGAGCACTATTAAAATGTTTTGTGGACCTGAGCAGATAAACATTCCTGAGATGATCTTCTTTCTTTATTTTCAGATATTGTGTGATGGACACAGTTTGCTGGTCATGTTTTGGCTCATTTTATATCTCATTATTGTTTGACTGCTAATTAAGGAAAAAGAAACAATTGAGGAGTCTGATTCATCAATTAAAATTAATTCAAAAGAAGTTAATTAACACCAAAAACAGGTCACTAATTAATAAAAGGGTTAGAATGAAAAACTACAGCCACTGCGGCCCTCCAGGACCAGAGTTTGAGACCACTGGTCTAGTCTAAGGTTTGTTCTGTGTTTCTTCTGGTCTCATTTTATATCTGTTTAAACAAGCCCAACAGCAAAATATTCAAATATTAGTGTGAACCCTGCAGGACTTTCTTACAATGCCACTGAGTTTCGCCCAACAATGTCAAAAATATGGCCAGAGAGGTCAACACAGAATATATCTTAATAAGGTATTTGATACTTGTTGTACCAGTTAGGAACACAGTTACAACGAACTTGGAGGAATTATTGAAGAAGCAGATTAAAAGCAAAAATTACCAAAGCCACCTTACACATGTTTGATAAACACAACCCACCTCGTTACAACGCGGCCCTGCAGAATTGTGTTGTACAGGACAAAGTTCTGTTTGCTGTACTCCATTGCTTATGCACTCTCAGGCTTATATGTTGTAAATCAAACATGACGTGGGGTTTATATGTATTGTAATCCAGCACTAACCATCCCCTGACTCCCCTGTGGAAATCCAGACCTCCTGTTCTAAAGTTGTCCTTTTGCTACATGGTTGACTTATGCACATATTTCAATTTTCACAGCCACTTGTAGATGATATATCATAATAGTCCTGTCCTGTTTTTATTTTAATAATATACTTCGTTGAACTGTGATTGAGTGTAAGCAGGCAAATTCAACAATGAAATTATAACTGTAATTATTATTTTATATAGATTATGTACTTATTCGCATTTAATTATTTGTAACAAATTCTCTTTCCTCCTACCCAGTATGCTTATTTATCTGTAAAATCCCACATTTAAGCCAGAGTAACAAAGCTAAGGGTGTAGCTGTGAAATAATTATTATAGTTATTGTGAAAATTACAGTCCTAGTAACATTTTTGAACATTACTACCATTTTTTTTCTGGAGCTGAAATCTGTAGGTTATTACCACTTAAGGTGTCAGAAAAATAAAAATATACTTTTTTTTTTTTAAACATTCTTTCTTAAATGACATTATACTATAGTATAATTAACTTTAAATATTCATGTATCAAATTTTAATTTTATTATTGGTTTTCATAATTTTTTTTGATGACTTTCAGCAATCGAACATGTCGCTGGATAGAAAAGTAATGAGGTATTGGAATCCTTTATTACGATATCTTTGTACCTGATGGATGTGAACAACAAACTACAGAAACTGCACATGGAAGTGGATAGGAATTTGGCAAGTTTAAATGTCTTGAGGCTTAACAGTCTGTTTGCTTGTTTTAATTGCTCTAGAAAATCCCATTTTAAAGTACTCCAAAATGTGATTAAATCCTGCATGAGACTAAATATTTTAATTACCAAGAAATGTGCATATTTGGTACTTAAATAGCATTTTGTAATTTTTAATAACTCACAATGTAAATGCAGAATGCAAAAATATGGTAGTTTTTGTTGAATATTAACAATCTTTTACATGTCAATTGTTACAGAAGAACATTAAGATAATTTGATTCATACTGGGCAACTTTTTAAAAATCATGAGATCCAAAGGGGTGAGGTTCCATGAATTAATCTTTCACCTATAGACTGATTTTGATGGCTTTTGTTGAGTAGATAAAATCTGCTGCACATGACAGTGATTGAAGGCCAAGCCTCAGCTCTTTTCACTAAAACTGCATGCATTGTGCGTGTGGTCGTCTAATTCCTGAAATACTGAGTATGTCTTAAGGATCCAATTAGTTTCTTATGAAAGAAATGACTGTCAATCAGACTTATTTTTTACTTTTACAGAATGCACCATTACACAAGTAGAAGAGTATTCTGCACCAGGTAATAAAAATAGACGTAAACTGAAAATAGCAGTAATTATTATTTACTGTGTCTAAGCTTTTATTAAAGGTGTCTTTCAAGATCAGGGTAAGTCACAAGTCAAATGACTTACTCAGAGTCAAACAGTGAGGCAGAGGTGGAAATTGAACTGTGTATTACTGTAAATATGAAAAACTTTCCTCATGGTTATTTTTTCATATAATATGAGCTAAAGATTGTGTACTTTACTGTCACTTTGGTGGTCTAGAATTATGCCACATTATAAAATGGGAAAATGTATGAATAAAAACGCAGTTCTACATAGATAATAAACTGTCTTTAGAATACATCCAGTACATCAATAGTATTTATAGTGCTCATGTTCTCTGAAGCTGTTAGGAGATGCTATCAGATTTTTTAATACGGCCTGTATTTAGTATTTATTTTAACTGTATTTCTGTCGCCTAGAATTTTATATATATATATATATATATATATATATATAAATAAATATATACATTGTAAGAAAGACGCTATATAGCACCTGACCCAACACAGATTAGGCACAGGAGGCACGTGTAAAATTAAATTAATTTTTATTTTCTTCAGCTGTGAAACACGTCTTACCCATGTCCCACTAGCCCAACACAGTCCCAAGCTCACAATAAACACTAATTTCACCTCTTTTTCTCACTCCACCACTCCTCACTAAGCTTCATCCTCCTTCCACCCGACTCTGGCTACTGAGTGGTGGTCGCTGGCTCCCTTAATAGTTCACCTGGAAGTGTTCCAGGTGCTTGATCCCTGATTTCCGGCTGCACTTACGGGTGTGACAAATTTGTTGCCCACACGGGCTCAGGAGTCCCAGATACAGCGCCCCCTGGCGGTACCTGCGGGACCCAACAGGGCTGCACCCAACTCCAATTCCCAGGATGCCCTGCGGGAACCCGAGACACTGTTCCACCCCAGGGAGGTGGCCAACTAGCATTCTTGGGGAGGTATTGCAATGTCTATGGCTGTTCCCCCTGAATATAGTGTGCAGGGCCGTCCCAGCTAGGTAAGGACGCCACCCCCGTCACAACATATATGCACAGAAGTGCTAACCAGTAAGCCTCCTGATTTCCACTCTGCTTTTTTTCAAACTATGTCATGGGCAGCATAGGTAGGACAACTGTGCCGCAAGATATAACACTGTTTAAAGCAATTGTTCTTCTCCAGTAAAGCACATTTGAAATGGTGCTTATTAATATGCATGCGCTTCCCTTTATAAGGTACAGACAGGTTGGTTTATGTTTCACTTGACCACTGATTCATGGTCAACCTCTGCAGAAAAATCCTTAATGGCTATGATCGCATCTTTATCCCAAAGGGTATTTCTATAACATTGCAGATTGTATTCATTTCAAAAATATGCTGTTCTCTTCCTTTTGACCCTGAGTTTCCCAGCACTTCAATACTATTCTTCATTTTTGATCACATGCATCTGAAACAGAGGTGTGTGTGTGTGTGTGCGTGTGTGGGTGTGTGTGTGTGTACTTTGACCTTACTTTGACTTTCCATTGCATTGCTAGATGTGTTTGCTAGAGTTCAAAGCTTCAAGTAGTACTTTGATCATCTCATTCATATGATAGAAGTAAAGTTTTGTTTCATTTTTAAAACTGTCACTTTTCAGAACCATCAACACAGCAAAAGACATGTTTTGTAAAAAGTAGGGCCATACTTCAGTCCCCAACCATTTAGATGTGATGCAAAAAGTACCTTTTGCCTTCTGTTTATTATTATTTTAGCTATTTATAATAAAATGTGTTGTGGTGTTTTCATGAGATCATCTAAGACTGACTCCTTTTTCTGACAATAATATAGTAAGCAGTAAAATTAATCAGTAATCAATATGTTTGTACTATTTACAGTTTAACTGTCTTTATAGACAAATAGGCCTTATTTTTGCAATATTTACACATACATATACAGTACAGGCCAAAAGTTTGGACACACCTCATCATTCAATGTGTTTTCTTTATTTTCATGACCATTTACAGCACTCCATCACTCTCTTTCTTGGTCAAATAGCCCTTACACAGCCTGGAGGTGTGTTCGGGGTCATTGTCCTGTTGAAAAATAAATGATCGTCCAACTAACCTGACTTCTGCACAACACAACTGCTAGTCCCAACCCCATTGATAAAGCAAGAAATTCCACTAAATAACCCTGATAAGGCACACCTGTGAAGTGAAAACCATTTCAGGTGACTACCTGTTGAAGCTCATCGAGAGAATGCCAAGAGTGTGCAAAGCAGTAATCAGAGCAAAGGGTGGCTATTTTGAAGAAACTAGAATATAAAACATGTTTTCAGTTATTTCACCTTTTTTTGTTAAGTACATAACTCCACATGTGTTCATTCATAGTTTTGATGCCTTCGGTCATGAAAATAAAGAAAACACATTGAATGAGGAGGTGTGTCCAAACTTTTGGCCTGTACTGTATATATATATATAACTTTGAAAAAATACATAAACATTTGGTTAATATCAGAAACTGTGAGGATAATTTTATGGTGTAAGGTGAGGCATACACTGTGGTCAAGCGACTACTCACACTGCACATTAGAGTTGCTAGTTGTATATATGTCCTCAAATTATATGGACACATTCAGCATGTTTGACGTGCCATGCTGTGGGTGCACAGCACATACATGTACATGGCCCTGTCAAACACTTTTACCCACTGGCATTTTACAATAAACAGAGAGGTTATTGGCCATTTTACAGAGAGAACTGGAGGTACGTAATTTTCCACTGTGTGAGTTTATTTTGGGTTCTTCAAGTAAAAACATCCTAAGATTATTTTTTCATTGGCTAGTTAGAGTATTTGTATTGCTATATGATTGATAGCTGTTTGAAATCAAAAAGGTTAATATTTGCATGCCAACAGCAATACCCAATGTATAATATCCAGCAACTATACTATAACATACTGAAATACAGTACTGACCATTTCTCATTTCTCATGCACACGGCATATGCCTGCCTTAAGAGATAGTCCTCTTTAAATGTAAACATTCTGAAAATGAAAAAACTTTGAGATAAACATGAAAGGCATAGGTCAGACATGACATTCTTTAATACCTTTAGTACAAGTTCTTTATCCCAAACATTCCAGGATTTTGCAATTAGCAAAGCAAGCTACATAGCAAGTGGTACAGAACAGTAACATCACCTTACTGAACAGTCTTAACAACTGTTTGTTTCAACAAGTTAAATGAACATTGACCGATAGCTGTTGGTTCAAATAAGAACAGTTATTTAGTCAGCATGTACCCCCTGCAAAGTGCAAATGCCAACGGAGGATATGTCTTGTGGTAGATAAGATAAATGCACCTTTCTGTTCTACATAACCTGAAAGGCACAGGTTTTCTTGTTTTGTCTGTCAATAGCACTCAAATGTTTACTGTCAAACTCAAATCCAATAATTTTTTGTTGTTATCTTCACTGTTCACCTTCATTGTATTTGTCATGTTTGTTGGGAAGGGTAAAGTGCTTAATTATTGTCCATTTCCATTTGTGGGTGGTTGTTGTGCTCAGATATGCATGCTTTGTAACATTTGTCCTTCCCGAGCTGCCTTAGGGCCAATTTATACTTCAATCTCAGAACGCATACGCGCCTGCATCATGGCTGCCACACGTTCCCAGCATTCATTTCACGCGTCCTCTGAGCAGGTCCTCAGAAATTAGCGCAACACGTGCGTGAGTTGCAGTACCAGCAAAAAGTCGGGGGGCGCAGTGTGCTAAAAGTCGGAAAGTGACGTCAGTGTCTCTGTTGACTATCTACATGTGACAGAAAGCCTCTATGCAGATCCTACAGGATGAATGCTTCGATGTGGTGAAGCAAAATGCCGACATACAGATGCATTCGGGGTGCTTTTATATTCAAGCGTCGCATGTTCCCGATCGTAATGACACGATACATTTTAAAAGTCTCACATACCATCTTTCGTGCTGTCTTTTTTTTTTAATTTATTTTTGCAACTTAACAACAGCAACATAATGTATAGCGCTGTATTTGAGCCACTGAGAAAAAAATAAAGGACACGGTGAAAATGTGTATTTTGTGATTAAAGTGGAAATTTCGGCTTTAATCTCGAAATGTCCACTTTAACCTTGTAGTTTACTTTATCATTAATGCAGACCATCATAAACGTCATCCCAGATTTTAATCGCTTCGAGCTTCTTGGACCTGACAGCAGCGGCAAGCAGCAAGAGATCACCACACAGAACAAATTAAATGTATGATATTCCAATTCCAACTCTCTGAACATTTAGAATCTTTAGATTTGTACTTTATACCACTTTCATGACGAAATGCATTAAAGTGTGTATGTTACATTTTACATATAATTTCGTTTAAATAATGAATACTGTTAATAATTACACACATGGGGGGAATAATTACACACATGGGGGTGTCAAGGTGGTGGAGTGATAGCACTGCTTTCTCGCAGGGAGTTATGTTGCTGGTATTTCCTGCTTGTATTCCACACTGTGCTCTGGTTTCCTTCCAAAGATATGCAGATTTGGGGATATGGTGCCGCTAAAATGACGCTAGTGTATGCGAGTGCTTGTATTCACCTAGCGATGAGCTGAGGCCTTGTCCAGGGATTATTTCTCACTCGTGCCCAATGCTTGCTGGAATGGACACATCCCTGGATTGATGGATTTAATCAATAAACATAATTTTCAGAGATATTGCGGTAGCGTGTCATCAGAATTTAATGAGTGTTCTAGGCAATTCACAACACAGGGAAGCCGAACATGTTCTCACCGTGATAATATCTCGCACTGATTCCTCCAGATTTACGTAAAGTACGCGCACAAGTATGAACACTACAACGCTTGCGTAGCAGGAGTGTTCGCTGCAGCATGTGTCGCGTTGCGTGAAGTATAACTCTGGTTTCAGAGTGGGGCATTCCCGATGTAGGTAATGTATCTGCCACAAACACATAGAGCAAAGTTCATCCTGCCTGTTTAATCCTATGGTAGAATAGCCAGTAAGTTTATATTTGTAAAATGTTACCGTTCTGTACTGCTACTTATAGTTTAATTTTATTATCAAACTGTTTGCATGCTAAATATTATATTTCTTTACTTGTAGTTTCACACCTGCTCTTTATTAATAAACTGGAGATTTGTACACCTCGTGACAAGTCAGTCTCCGGGTCGTCTTATTGATCAAGGGAGGAGTTTAGCTGCCTGAATATCTATTACCACGTAATAGTGAGATCAGAACAGTATTTGACTGTAGTCATTGAAGAGTTGCCCCAGGATGCTGGTATGAACCCCTACAAGTGTCTTATCTGTATTTCAAAGACTGACTTACTGACTCTTATCACTGTTATAGAATGTGCTGCTTGTCACATTTCCACAGCAGTGCAAACCATACAACCCTATAGCCAGCCTATGACATCAAGTCAATGCTGTTGAATGAAAGATAATAATAATAGTGCTACAGTAAAGGGTCTGAATGATACAGATACAGTGGCACTTTCTTTTAGCGACTACAGTTCTGATAAAATACTAAACATGGACTTCTACGCACACCACAGTGTATTTGTGCAACACTGTGTAAAATTTCCATTTATCGTTTCATATGGCTCCTATGTATTCTGGAAACAGTAAGCTGTTAAGGTTATTTGCATTGTAATCATTTTTCTGTCTGTCTTTATATATAGTTACACAAACATAGGAGGCAGTCAAAGGGCTTAACTGAGGGTAAGACGCTGAGTCAGGGATAGATGAAGTGCACTGATATCTTTTTTCCTTCTTCTGCAAATCATCAGAAGGGAAACCCAGCTAGACCTCTATTAACTTCCACATCCACTTCCAGACCCTCCTACTTACCTTACTTCCGCCAGTTCCCTCACGGACGCGCCTCTTCTTGCCCACCACCTATAAAAGTCCAACCACTTCCCCTTTCCTTCAGTCCCTGTTTTGGACTCAGTCTTTTGAGGCTACTTTCTTGACAATCAACGTGGTGATAAATCGCTGTATAATTTACAGGGTGGATCCCCCACTCTTTCTCTGTTTTGTCTCCCTTTCTTACAATGGCGTAGTTGGCAGGATTCGAATCTGTGCGGGGAAACCCCAAAGGATTTCCAATCTATCGTGTAATTACCAAATATATTCCAATATATTTGTAGGTGGGATAGCCTGCTCCTCCTGCCTTCTTTTTGGATATCCAATATCTTGCGGAGCTGACATCTGTACAACAGTTTAAAGGTGTAGAAGCCCATGGGGGCCTGTGGTAGATCATTTATCATTTGACTGCCTCCTACACACATGTGTAGGACTATATATATATTTCACAGATATATATAAAATGGGCTGTCTGTCTGTGACCCAAATGTCATGATATGCATAACATGATGCATAAACTGAACATCCAAAATGCCTCAGCTATTAAATTAGGCTTAAAGTATGCCTGTGAGGATTCTGTATTTCATTAAAGGTGCATTAACCACATTACCTGAATGACCAGGAGTATGAGTGTTGCTAGTGAAATGTAACATAACATTTTCTAACATGCTTAATGCATTCCAGAGTTGCAAGGGCTCAGAGAGTAACCTGGAAGTACTAAGGACAAGAAAGGAGCCAGCCCTGAACAGAGCACCATTCCTTTGGCTCATTCATTTATATAACTGCAGGGCTAACTTGGTGTTGCTTAATTATCCAATCATACCAATCTTTGTGATTATGGGAGAAAAGACCACAAAGAAATAGGAAGAACACACAAAACTCCCAGAGGCAATGGCAATGTGCACAATTTGAGCACAGTACACTAAGTCCACAAGTCCACACTGGTAACCTATGCTATCATGTCATACTATGTATAAAAAACAAAAATATATCTATAACAAAATGCTAAGGTCTGTGTTGCCAAACCCTCAGAAAAATCTGATTGGTCAGTTTGGGTTGTTTGTGATTGGTTAGTTTTGCTTTTGTAATGCAATGGAAAGAGGAAGTGTGAGTATGGGACTCACAACAAGTATTAAAGGCATAGGAGGCACACTTAGAGTTGCCTTTAAAGACTGAAGGTATACATGTGGATAGGAGGTGAACAAGGCACCTTTTAATGACAAAATCTGAAAGGCAGATGTTGTGATGTGACATTTTGCATACAAGTTGATAAATGTCTTTATATGTAACTTAGACAAAGCAATGTAATATTAGTGTTACATTATTGATAACAGCAATTTTTTAAGAACCCCTTCTCCCCTTTTAGAAATGAGTCTCTTTGTAATTTTACAACAGGGTTGGCGGAAGTGCCACAAACAAGTTTGGCTAATATTTCTCTGTTAAAGTCTCTCATTCAACCCCCAGAGGAAAGCCAGGCTGCCTAACTGCCAAGCTTTACCTTAACACATGATTTGGAGGGCAGGTGTTGAGGTATTCTGTCCCACTATTGGTCTGACATACTGGCTGTTTGGAACTGGCTTGTATAAGAAGTCTTTAAGTACCATGATGCCCTATTGGCTCTAGGAGTTGGACAGAAAAAATATAAATTTGTTTGCTTTACCTCGCCCTCTCTCTCTCTTACCAAACTGATCAAAGACCATCTCACACCATGAACTGAAAAGGACAACACAATAAAGAGCACAGCTCGACAGCCAAATTGAGACAGGCATGCAGCCTGTTCTGAAGAAAGCTGACCACAAATGATGCCTTAACTAAAGACATTTTAAGTAACTAACACGTCTGTGTGCCGCTGAAACTACACTTCACCATTTATTAGGTTGTATGGTTGCCAATATTCAAATGTACTTTGCATATTGCTATTATTTATGAATATTATTGATAATACATTATTTAAATTGTAACTTAACTCCTGCTTGTCTTTTGCTACACCTAATTGCCTGAGGTTATAAATGTAGAAGGGAAGGTGGGGAGAAGTTATATACTATAATACCTTAGAAACAGTGGTAAGTCTGTGAGATTTGAGGCATTCTGAAAAAAGCTACATATTAATAATACAAAAGGGGAAAGTAGAGTAATATAATACTCTACCAAGACAAAACAGCAGGCTTTCCAGGAATGCATTCAACAGAGGGAAGCGCCAGTCAAGAGAGTAAAGAACCTAAAAGTACACATAGGGCAAAAGATATCAAATATTTTGAAATTTATTCTATTACCTGTGCTCTGTTATTGTCAGAACATTCATTCCACTTCAGTATGATTTTTTTTTCCAGGTACTCTAGTTTTCCTCTGATTTAAAGATTCTTAATCAACCCCATATACATGTGCACATCAGTCAACCAAAATGTCTCCTCTTCCAGGGCTGGTTTCTGCCTTGCTCCTAGTGTTTTAACCACCAGACTTTGCATGTGATTACCTGGTTTTGAGAATTTTTTGTATGTGTTAAATTTTGCTGAGCTCTTTTTATTTTTTCTTCTTTTTTTATAATGCTTTATTAAAGAATCTATGTTGGTCTTCAATCAATGCACATTTCAATTTGTATTGAGCAATTTAAGATGGAAGTAACTTCCACACAGCAATGGCAGTGCTTTGTTACTCACTTTAACAGCACAGTAGAAACACTGAAGCTTTTGGTTTTTGTATCTTTTTGTTCAGGCCACAAAACGTGATTCAGCAATTACTTTTGGGTAGTCACAGAAAAAGCTTTCCACTTTCTGTAACTGTAAGTAATTGATGAGAGACAAACTTCCATCTCAAGGCTCACAGATTATATAAATATGTAGTTTAACACAAGCTTGCCACAGCTGGAAGGCCGAGAACCAACAGCTCTCACCTGCAGCAGTGGATGCCTGCTGCTCTCAACATATGGGTTTTGGAGCATGAAGTCAGTTCACAGAAGCAGCCTTTTCAAGAAAGATGCTGCTGTGGGAAACAAAGTGGCAGACTCCTTTCTGTGTAACATTTCAATTAATAATTTGCCTCAAACTGTTCAGTACCTAGAAATCAATCTGCAGTGTTTTGAGTCTTAGCAGGAAGATTGTGTAATTTTGAACCTGACAGGTGGACAGGTCCATAAAACATGATCTAGAAAGGTAATGCACTACTGTGCTTATTTTGAGAACCACATAGAGAGCTGCTTATTTTTTGTTTCTTTATTTTTGCTTAGTCCAAATGGAATTGTTATTTGCTGCTCAATAATAGTTTTATAATTCATTCCTTAAAACAGAAAATAATTTGTTTGTTCATTTGGCAAAATCTATGCATTTCAGTTATTTTCTGAAATTGCTCCTTTTAGACTTCTGTAAATTCAGGGCACAGTTTGGCTATTCTGCTGCAGTACAAACTGTTGTCAGTTTTAATGACAATTAGGCATTTTTTCATAGTTCAAACAGAAAACTCTCATGAAAAAAGATCTTTATGTACCATAAATACAGTTTAGAAAGCTAAAGCCTGTATTGATACCTTCCATTACCTGGTGAGTCACATGATTAACAGTATTTGCCCACAGACAGAAAAAGGATTGTGACTTCTCTGTAATAGTAGTTTTCAGTTAAAGTCACTGGGAATAACACAATGGACTAATGACAAAGGCTTTGAAGATTAAACCACATGGTTGCTGTTTCGGTCCTTGATTCGCACTTCCTTTGACAGCCAATTATTCCGCTTGTACTCCAGTTTTACAAAAATATATGTAATACATGTTATGGACGCGTCAAAAGTATTGTGGAGTAGAAATGTAGTACCCTCTTAATAAAATTCCCAATCATAAAGAGCTCTATTCCATACTTGTAGCCTTGAAGCGTGGTAAAAACCAAAACATTACAGGATGCTAGTCCATTGTATGGCAGAAACACTCATATTAGAATAGTGCAGAGTCATTTAAAATTTTAAAAAGCATGTGTCTGAGACAAAATGCATCTGCAGTATGATGCAAGTCAAGCACAGCATCTCTGGTGAATACTAAACCAGCAGGTGAAGATGGAAAAACAAAAATATTTCATTCATTTTATTTTTGTACAGTGTGCCTTGCTGAGTACAGGTTATGAACTCTTGATCAATTATCCAGGTATAAAACAATAAGAAAAATAATAAAACCATACATAATTTACAAACATGCACACACAAAAAATGATTGGTGATACAGTAAAACAACACTGTCTTTGTTTTAATCTGTGAGTGTACTGGTAAAGGCAGAACCAAATCAAACGTAATTAAGCAGTAATCAGAAATAACTTCAATTAATGAAATAATATTTACATTTTGAATTTCAACCTCCAGTGGGCTGGTGCCCTACCCGAGGTTTTTTTCCTGCCTTGCGCCCTGTGTTACCTGGGATTGGCCCCAGCAGACCCCCGTGACCCTGTAGTTAGGATATAGCGGGTTGGGTAATGGATGGATGGATGAATTTCAACTCTGTGAGTTATAATTAAATCTCTAGATGCTCTAGATGAAGGAATGAGTATCCATCTGTGACGCCTCAACAGTGTCAGATTTACTAAGCCAGGTTTTAGTGGAGAAATACAAATCCGATTTTCTACCTAATATAATAGAACTTACCAGAGCAGCTTTATTTTCAAAAGAGCAAATGTTTAATAAGCAGCATTTAAGACTGCATCGATGTTTCTGAACTCATGATATATTTTTTGCTTTAATTTGAATTAAGTTACTATTACAGTTGCCCCTAGTGAAGAGAACTGAGTTTATGTCTTGGTCTAATTATACACCATATTTTTTGGCTATCAAATAATTTAAGGCAAGACTACATTTTTAAGATGCCCCACAACAGGGATTATGGGTAACAGCTACTGGATTGTAATAGGTGGGATAAACAACATCCTGTGACTTAAGATCACAAGACTGCGGCCTGGATGGTGCTCTGATCAGTCATCCAGATAGTTTTGTTTCCATATTTTGGGATAAAACAAAAGATCCCCTCCAGTTAGGATAAGACCAGCTCTCTTGAAAAATCCAGGCCTTTCACAAAAATCATCTGAATTATTTACAAAGGATAAGCCTTTATTTACACACCAGAAAACAGAGAAAGTCTTCCGGACATTCTATAATTGCTAAGTCAGATATGTACCTGATGTCTCAAGTTGTGAGAGAGTGTTGTGTGCAATTTAAAGTTTACACTTGAGTTACAAAATGTTTTGCACAGATTAAAACAGACAAATAAAACTTTATTTGTCCCCTGGTACTACAGAAGCTCTTTAAATAAATAATTACATAAATAGGTAGCTGCCTGACTAAATAATAAATGATATACATGCCCCGTTTGGCCTGAACATACACCAGAATGACTATAAAGCAAGAAAATTAAAAATAAAGAAAACTTCTGACTTGGTTGTCACAATCACAGTGATGCATTATGTAGATGTATTGCTGTTGAAATAAAGGAGCCTCAGTAGGAATACTTGACATACTTCTGCTGAATAATTCATTGGCTGAAAGTCTTCAGTGTTCGTGTGTCAGAGAGAGGGGATTTGCAGCATTGTTCATAATGGCAATCAGTTTTGTTTTAATTGTCTCCTTTACTACTACCTCCAGGAGGTCCAGAGTGCATCCTAAAACTGAGCTTGGCCCTTTACTTAGCCTGTTGACTCAGTGGGTATCTCTTAAAGTGATGTTACTAGCCCAGCACACCACAGTGTAGAGAATTGCATTGGCCATCACAGAGTTATAGTAGATGTGAAGGATGTAACTTCCCACATTAGAGAAACACAGTCTCCTAGGCCCTTATAGTTCTTCTGCTTTCCTAGGCTGGAAGAGTATATTTTATTTTCAGTTAACTTTTATTTAAACATAGATGAAATGTATTGCTCCCAGAACTGACTATCTGCACTGATTATCTACAAATATAGTTAATTGAAAGCATTGGTAAAACTGGGAGATACTATCTAAATCTTTATCTCAGATTAAAAGTTTAACTTCTGAAGTACAACGTTAACATAGCTTACCCGGCCTCTTTCAGAAAGTCTCCAACTTACATGTATTAAAGGAAATATGTTGATGAAGAGTTATGTTTCAGGCCCAGTTGTTCAAACTAGGCAAGTACCATATATCATCAATCTACACATCCATATACTGTATGTTCTCAAAACAAGCTTATTCCATATATTAAATATTGCTTAAGTTACAAATGGTGGACCTATGTAATTGTCTGATATGGGTGTAGCTGACAGTATCATTTCACCCTTGCAGCATCACATTTCTCCCTAGTTTGCAGTAATTAACGCCAAAGGATGCTCAGAGCAAACCATGCAGGGAGGGAATAGTACAGAATTTTCTCCTTATAAAAATCCATTTCCTCTTATTACTTCAATATTTTTATTGTATACATTGTCACACACATGCGCATGGGAGGCAGCTAAAGAGCTTGAGTAAGGGCAGTTCTGAAGCATGCCGGGATGTGGCAGAGTGCACTGACTCTTTTTCTTCCTTTCCTGTAGACCGTTCATGGGAGGTCCCACCTGGCTCTCTTGACGTCACTTCTGGGACCGATCCAATGGAAGAAGACCTTGCCGGCCCCGGCCCCTGTGATGTCATGTCCGGACTCGAACCAATGGCTGAAGACCATGAGCTCGATCCCTATGATCTCACTTCCTGTCTTTCCCTTTAAAAATCTACACCTTTTCCCTAGTCCCTCAGTTCTGTTTTGGACTCGGTTTTGTGCACAGCAGTGCTATACTCATTTGATCGACTTTGCAGCCAGGAACTCAATTATACAGGTGGCTGCCCCAAACCTTTTTCATGACTCATATGTCTCGTTATTGTGACAACATACAGTACTTGCAACACATTAGTAGAATTAAAAGTGGTATGCTTCACTTTAATTTAGACCTTAAAATATTATCTAAAAAATAATTTTGAGTGAATGTTCATTTTGACCATGGTTAACACTAGAATTACCAGAGCCTACGTAGGTCCGTCCCACCTTAAATCGCTTCTTAAAACCGTTCTCACCTCTCCGCCAGCGTCTTTTGTTAATCTAAATGTGCTGATAAAAGAAAAGCTGCAAGTAGCCGGCTATTCCATCCCCCCAACGACTTAGAACATGCACAAACTTCTCCCAGCTCATGCCTTGATTATGAGGTACAGCAAGTCTGCTGCGTTCTAAGTGACGAAATCTTACCAGTACACCACGGAAGCTGTTGTAAAAAGTCCTGAACCTTTTATAAAAGTGTATTTGCTCTTTGGCTGTCAGGCTTCACACATTTTATAGTTTATGTCTACATTTTGTGACATTTATTACTAAAATATGAAAAAGTTTCTGTTTTAACATTGTGTTTACACAGATTACTGTAGAAACGGAACACGCATTAAATGCGTGTGTTCCAAATAACAATCATTTATTTCCACTCTAAAACTCCACTTTACTCCCAGATAATCGAGGCATGAGCTCGGAGAAGTTCGTGCACGTTTTGAGTCGGTGGGGGGATGGAATAGCCGGCAGCTTGCAGTTTGTTTTTATCGGCACATTTACAGGACAAAGGAGGCTGGCGGAGAGGTGAGAGAGGTTTTAAGAAGCGATTTAAGGTGGGACGGATCTACGAGTTTTTTCGTAGGCTCTGGTAATTCTAGTGTTAATTCACCTAGCTAAGATGACAAGAACGCATAATGAGTGTATAACTTCTTGTTTAAGAAGTTCATCAGTTTGCTAAAGTTAGATATGAACAGCCCATCGTGGAGCTACTATTTCTATGTTTTATAAGAATTTGGGCTGTGGTGCTGGTAAACAATATCTATGCAGGTATTATCGGTCCAAACGTGAATTGGTCCAAGGCCAAATTTGCATAAAGTGATGAATATCAAATCTATTCAACTCTATAAAAGACTTGTTCTATATCCAAAGATCACTGGAAGCTCTCTTGCTGCTGAGGTATACTGTGTATTATGTTGAACACTAATAATTAACTGCCCTTAGCAAATCCAGTTCATTCCTATAAGGAACAATGACAAATTTCTATCAGTTTGTGACCTACTCCACTTGAGGAAATAACAAGCTAAATCTGCTGTATTCAAATGTTAAAGATGCCATTAAATTTAAACTTTTGGCACCTTTGGGCAAATCTGAACACAGCCTGATTCATCTTATTCCCAACTATTAGCCTGTTATTACACAGCAACCTGTTACCACCAGAATATTGAGGAATTGGAGCCTAGAGGCTGAAATGGATCTCAATGACTGCTTCCAAATGACATACTGGGAAATAATGTGCAAGTCACATGGGGACAATACTGAGGCACTCAGTCACTGCATCACAAACTATTAAGTTCTGTGTTGACGCAATGGTACCCACAAAGACAGTGCGTTGCTTTCCAAACAATAATCCCTGGATTACTAAGGAGCTAAAAGGTCTCCAGAATGAGAAAAAGAGAGCATTCAAATCTAGTGACAAAAAAAGGCTCTGAAGGAAATACAGCATGTGCTAAAGAAAAAGCTGAGTGAAGGAATGGAAGCTCAGGAAGCTAAAATAGAAAACACACTCAGAATAACATAAAGGATGTCTGGAATGGGCTGGGTATTATTTTTACTGGATTCAAGCAATATGTGGCTCAGGTGCTAGAAGAGGATATGGACAAAGCTAACGCACTGAACCAATTTTTTTTAACAGATTTTCCCTCCCATTTCCACCTTCTTCCAATCACTATCCTACTACATTAACAACTAATACCACATTATCTGTATAAGAAAGGGCAGAGCAGGCACTTTTTCCTTAGGAGACTTTGTTCCTTTAATGTAGGAAGTGATATCCTTCACATCTTTTATAACTCTGCAATGGCCACTGCAATTTTCTATGCTGTGGTGTGCTGGGCTGGAGATATCACTTAAAGGGAGGCCCAATGATTCAACAAGCTAATAAAAAGGCAAGTTCAATTATAGGATAGACTCTGAACCACCAAGAGGTAGTAGCAAAGGAGAGAATTAAAAAAAAAACTGAGTGCCATTATGAACATATTATAGAATATATATTGTAGAATTTCTTAAATATGTTGTTTATCACTGTATTTTGACTTTGGCTAAACCTTTGTTAATACTGTATTTGTGATAGTGTTTCAAAATTCTTCCTTATTTATTTGTTAGATTAGCATTTTTTAGCCTTTTCTCATTGTTCATACATGTCATTTAAGTAAAAGTTGCTTTATTTGTTGTTGTAATACAGAGCAGTGGGAGATCTTGTAGATTTATCATTGATTTTATAGAAGTGCTTAATTAATTCTGTTGCCTTGTGGTTTACAATAAATTTTTGTGTGAAAATTATTCAGTAGTTATATTTTTCTCTCATATGCCCTGTGTTTCCATAACAGTTATGATAGATGTGGCTAGAGATATATTAGTTTCAACAGAAATATGAATTTGTAAGTAGAATTTTAATAAAATCTTCTAACAATAGTAGATTAAATTTTTGATTTGACTTCATAGTGTTAATTTTCTTAGATGCAGGATTAGGCATCACATTTATAAGATAACAGAAGCTATCAAATTCTTATAAGTAAAGAAGTATTTTATGATGACCTGAAGAGAAGAAGGAATTATGTCTTGAATATGGGAGATGAAGTCTCCATGGGTAACTAAAGAAACAGTGTTAGTTATAGAATCATTAGCCTCTTAGAATTAACCAGTATTTCCCACTACTGTCATAATATACATTGTTATGAGTGAGTTCTGGGTTTATTTTGGGTTTTAAATCACCAATTATGAGTTATCTTTCTTCATTATTAAATAGTATTGAGAAAGTTCTTTTAGTTAACGTCAATGCTTACTTTAATCATGTAAATGCCACAGCTAAAAGATACTTTTCAAATCATCCCTTCACTGTACCTTGCAGCAAAGACATGGCTGCGAAATATGTGGCTTTGCACTCATATTTGATTAATAAATTATAATTATTTCAAGAATTAATAGTGATTAGAATTGGCGGGATTTTTAATGTCTAATTGAGAAAAGTATCAATTTCTGTCAAAAACATTTCTGGATTATTCCAAATTTTTGAACGCTAGCATAGTTGGTATGTGTTTAATGCATTTTGAGGGTTTGGCCTCAGTTTTGGTGAGTATCCAAAGCAGCCTGTATCACTCTGCATGCGAGGCTCCCCTAAAGCAGAATTTTAGTAAATGTTGCTGTTGCTCAAATCTTTGCACTGCACGTTTCCAGCTTCTTAATGTGTACTTGACCTGTCATCTTTGAGTAAACATGCAAATCGAATATATGAATTAGTGTGAGTCAGGCTTTCTGTATTATAGCTTCTTATATGGAGCTGGAGTGTTTTTAACAAACAGCCCTGTTAGCATCACATTGTATCTACAAGGTCTCTGCTTGGAGGCTGTGCATAATAAGATAAAGAGAAATGAAGTGAAAGCAGGAGGCATTTATTTACACAGAAGACAGTAGAAGTCTAGAGGGACATCTCAACTATTAGCTAATTAAAACAGCCAGATAGTACTTTTTAAGACTTCAACAGAGAAGGCTAATTCAGGTCTTTACAATTATCATAGGCATCAATAAAATTGATCCAGCAGCATACTTTCAGTTAAATAGTGAAACATGTACTTGAGAACACCAACGGAAATAAAGGGGAAGTATTTGTAAGGCAGAACCCAGAGAATTGCCAGTCGTAATAAAAGAATTACCAAGTCATGTAATTGATGGGAAAAACTTTAAAACTTGTCAAAGGTATAACCTGCATATTAAGTAAATGCAATATTTTTTTACTTGCAACTAGTGTACAAAAAGTCCGGAAAGTGCTAACTGGTAAGGGTCTCTTTTATGTTTATAAAAAGCCACTTGCATTCACCAGTTGTAACTGAGTGGAAAATATAATGTGTGTGCTTGTGAGCCATACTGCAGTTAGGGAGGTAATGAGGTGTGAAATTTGTCTGTTCTTGACTCTGCAAAACCATGAGGAACAGCAAGACAGAAAAAAATAATAATGCAGTGAAAGTGAATTTGAAACCTTGTGCATCAGTGCTAAAATCCACAAAGCAGTAATTAAAATAAAGTAAAGCAGGCTGCAATTCATTGCCGAGTTAGAAGCAAGCAGGTAATGATTTAATATTAAGCAAGAAGACTGCTTTTCTCATAAATGAAAATGAGAAAAGTTTGTAAAAAAAAAACTGATTAAAAATAGTAAAAAAATTTAAAATACATCTAAAATTGGATGCTTTAATTTAGTGCGATAAACAAAGTTTATCACTAGTAAGTATGCTTTACACAAGGCAATGAAAAAGTGGGTGTTGTTAACCTTTCTTTAAAAAAATATTTGAAAAACTGGTGTAAAATACAAAACCCAACCAAAGTAGGGATCATCACATTGGTGCTGTTATTCCTTTGCTCTAGAACACTCGTATGAATATTGCTTTGATCACAATGTGGATTTTGTGTGTTTGTGTGTTAGGATTTCTCTGGAGATGCTAATTGTCCTTCTAAAGACATCAAAACTAACTTATATGGCACAGGATGAAACTGTAAAAGAGTATGCCCTGAGATATCTCATCAAGGTGTTAATCCCTATTTTTTGCTCAGTCCAGCTGGAATAGGCTTCAGCTCCCCAAATGGCCAGCAGTGGCTTTCACCTTTCAGCGGATTGTTTAAGCTCAGCACCTCCCCACAAGACTCATATTAAGCAAAGGTGACAGGAACTTTTAATGTTCAGTTTTTCTAAAATTGTTTCTAATAAAAGGTAGGAATTCTTTTCTTTTTAGAAAAGAAATTCATATTTCTTTTCACATTTTGATTTAGTTTTTTCAAGCAGTCCATTAGAATTCTTATTCCCCTCAAACTGTTTTGTTAAATCAAAAGAAATTCTATATGAAAAAGGCACACTAGGGTAGCAAATAAATTAGAAAGGTTAAATAAAAACATAATTAATAAAATTCAAAAAATGTATTGTACTGAAAAACAATAACATATTGAATAATGAGGAAAACTACATTGATGTATGACTAAGAGATAAGAGCATGTTTATAAAATATTACTCCAAAGACATCTTTGTAATTTAAACTCTAACTATAGTAAATTATACATAATTGTCTTAAAAGAAGTCCAACAAGAAACTACTTCAGTTTTATATGTTATTTTTTCTTATTGTTTTCTACTTTTAGTAAATGTATTGTTGAGAATCCTTTTCTGATACATAATTGAGAAACATGCATCAGTTTACTTTGTGTCCTTAAATTGTCCTAATGTGTGACTTTGGGTGATGAAGTGATGTTCTTTTTATGATTGTATCTAGACTTTAACCTGAACAGCATTAAATGAGTTCACTGGTCAATAAATTGGGGGATGTCATGTGCTACTGTATGTAATATATGTGTTCCATGTTGTTTTTTGATATAGTTGGTCAAGGTAATAAAACCATTAAAATATCATAAAAATGCATTTTAGTAGCAAAGGTCCCTTTATGTTATTCACTCATGATTTCCATAATTACATCAAAAATTATACATGTTCTAGTTTATTATTGTATTTTTTACTGGAAATTGTTCACAGCACTCTGTGCCTACACTCAGTGATGAGCTCCTGTAAAGACCCTGCCGTCCTTCCCTCATGTGCTGACTGTGATAAAAATAAATAGTATGGTATGTAGTGTCCTTTTTATAGAATTTCTAGTGCTGTTCACATGATGTATGTAAATAGGTGGCCTTGAGATCCCTAAAATGAGTGTACATTTGTGCGTATACAAACCCTGTATTTGTCAATAAAAATGCTGTAGTAAGATAAGACATTGTTTCTTTTTTTTCCTGTGGAACTCTGAAGTGGAAGAAGGAAGGTTCATCAATGTTGCAAAGCTGTAAACATGCTATTTACCTCAAGTTCAGCTGAAGGAGGATAGAGAGAAATACATGAGGAGTTGGATTCCTCTTGCCCAAAACACAATATCATCCAGTTTCAACAAATAGATGGACAAGCCACAACCAACGACACTAGAGCAGAAGAGAGAGGGAATGGACACTGGCGGTGTACCCATTAGATGACATAGGTGAGTCGCACTTAACATGCACTTAACAAGGGAAGCCCAGCCGCCCTCACCCCATTTGCTATATTATACCCTAAACTGCATGTAGGCCCCATCCTCCTGCATGTGTAGGCCCCACACATGCAACATTGCTATCAAAGCTCTATGTAAGGACACAATATTTACACCTTCACCTAGGGTATTAAAAATGCTAGCGGCAAAACTGACATACAGTTCACAATATTATTGGTCTTCTATAAGGTGATGTTTGCGACGTAATTAATTCTATACAGTACATACACCAAATACTGGAACACTTACACCGTGTACTGAAATGAATACACTATATAGTAAAACACATAAACCATATACTGAAACACATTCTTATATACTGAGGTTTTTTCTCATACAAAATATACTGAAATGTGTTCACTGTGTACTGAAACGTATACACTATATGATATTTTCTGCCTCACTCCGCAGCCGCAGAGAGCTTAAACAACTCAGCACATCCACATAAAAACGACAAGGGGTGAGTTTTCTTGAAGGCTTTTACTGGACGTACCTCATTGTAAACTGAAATATATACAGTACAAAAGAAACACACAGGTATATACAGGTGTACAACCAAAGACAATAAAGAATGATTTACAAAGCAATACATAGCAGAAAGTATACATTAAACAATGAAGCTTTAAAAGACACTTACAAGGCGAGTGATCTCCACGGTTGGATCGAGACAAAGAGAAGCACGTAGACAGGGGTTCAAATTGCTGTGTACCACAACTAACCAGACCCAGGGGTTTATATACCTTAAAGATACGTGACCGAAACAAGAAATAAAGGGGTACCTACGTGAGACACATGGGGTGTATTGTATTCAAATATTTATTATGGGACCTACATGCTTTACGTAAGTTTCATAGACATTTTATGGCACCACTGTGAGTGTGGGATGTGACTGACAGGTGTGTTAATAAATGACAAGACAAAGGGGGAGCACAGCTCAACAAATAACAGCTAACAGCTAACAACATGTGCGGCAGAACACTCCCCATCTGATATAATAACATTATATCACTAAACAGTACATATAGGCAAACATTGTGTTAACTTATCTATTTTCCAGTAGAAAGATTTTTGTGATAGGCCTGATAGAGTTTCTGGAGGTGCCTTGAGAGGCAGTCTTAACTTTTATTTTTTGTTCAGTACCATCACTGCTAGGGAATACCAAGGTGAAAAATCCCAACAACACAATGTCTCCTATTTGTAAAATTCTGGATCGGTAAGCCCATTTGCGCCTGCTCTGCAAAGTGGAAGGGTATCCAAGTCTCCAGCGTGCCCAGAATTCAAGATATAGGTCTCTGTGAAACCACTAGGAGGTGCAGACAGTCTGTTCCGTGGCAACATAGAGTCAAAAATTGCCCTTATTTGACCAGGCTTCTGTGGATGATATGTTCTGAAAAGTGGTAGGTACCAGCATTCTTCCCCTTCTTTCTTTGGAGGGGCTGGTTCTGCATATCCATTTTCAAGTATTTTCCCCATAAAGCTGGTGAACTGCTCTTTCATCTAGGGTCTTCTGTATAAAGAGCGCTGCAGAGAGACAAGGTGAGAAAGAGACTGTTCATGATTCTTGGGGAGATGAGATCTGGAAAGTCTGAAAGGTTTGGAGCAACCAAGCTATTTGCTTCATCTCTGCTAGGTTCTTACTCCATAATTTTTAAAAAGGCTTAATCTCCAATTGAGAGGACACACATATTGTCTTTAGTTTTGATAAATATTGCCTTGCCCAGCACATCATTATGTGCAGACTTGATCAAAGAGGCCAATGGTGTTGGCTCCCCGCCATAAGTCACCCTCTCTCTCAAGCGAAGGTGGCTGTAAAAAGGTGTGACAAGTGAAGGGCGCCCATTTTCCAGCACATTTGCCTTGAAAGTACAAATTATTGGTTTGTGTGCATTTCCAAAGCAAACTTCACGTACAAGAACCCATCCTAAGTCAAGTCTTTGAGCAAAGGGTGCATTGTGAGGGCCATTAATTTGCTGCCTGACTTTGTGTGCTCTGATGATGTTTCTTCCAGGCAAAAGTAGAATGTGGGCATTAATGTCCAATTCTGAAATATGGGCTGCCACACACTTTAAGCGAGGGTGGTGAAGTGCTGCCCCTGCTGTTAGTATTTCTGAGCGTTGCATTCAATAAGTGGAGGCATAGCTATACTTACTACTCTATTCACAGCCTCTATTTGGAAACCAACTGTTTTCCATCCAATTGTCTCAATAACTCCAGCACAGGTTCATAGAGAATATGTGAATGGGCTTCTCTTTAGATGAGGGGTCTTGATGTGATGATCAGGCAGGCCTGCTTTGTGGGGCAGTCTTGGGTAAATGACATGTGCTGACTGTGATGATACTCTTTGGACATCTTCACTTTCTCCTGCCTGCACTTTTGTAGAAATTGGGTGGTCACCTGAGATACATGAAGGACTCCAGAGCATGATGTCCTGTTGTGCTGCAGGTGATGTTTCCATTTCTTTGCGTGCAGGTGAGTTAGGCTGAGAGGTGACAGTGTTAGATGTGAGCCATACCGTCTGCTGGGTGGTCACCTGAGATACGTGAAGGACTCCTCAGCATGATGTCCTGTTGTGCTGCAGGTGATGTTTCCATTTCTTTGCGTGCAGGTGAGTTAGGCTGAGAGGTGACAGTGTTAGATGTGAGCCATGCCGTCTGCTCCTGTAAAGACCCTGCCGTCCTTCCCTCATGTGCTGACTGTGATGACGCTCTTTGGGCATCTTCACTTTCTCCTGCCTGCACCTTTGTAGAAAATGGGTGGTCACCTGAGATGTGTGAAGGACTCCTCAGCATGACGTCCTGTTGTGTAGCAGGTGATGTTTCCATTTCTTTGCTTGTAGGTGAGTTAGGCTGAGAGGTGTCAGCATCAAGTGTTACATAATCTGCTGTCCTTCCCTTAGCTTGAGATGAAAAAATATCATGGTGTGTTTAATAGGGCATCAGAGGGAGAATAAGCTTGCTGTATGTCTAAGAGTAGTGTGCAAACGCTTGCAGGCAGTGTGTAATAAAGTCTGATGGAAGTGTAAGTCAGTTTTAATGAAAATGCAAAATAAGCCAATATTTTACCTTTGAACAAAATCAAGGGTGCTTGCAGTCTCTTCCTATATTGGAGGTTGAAATTGTAACATGAAGCAAACACAGCAGCATGGCCACAGACAAAGTTGGGTTGTGTTCCTTCACATTCAACGTGACCTTCAATGCTTAATATCCACTGCTGGTTGCTTAGAGTTTGACCTGAAAATAAAGATTACAAAATTACATTCATTACTCTGTAAAGAGTACTCTGAAACATGAGAAACTTTTATCAGGTACAATTAGATATCTGCATTATTATGTCTACATACCAAGAACTATAATTCAAGGAGTTTCAGGCAAGTTGAGTGTTCCTTGGACATCTGCTGAAGTAGCAAATGCCTGAAGAAAAAGAAAAAAAAAATTGACACAGCATGCAAACAGACATTACAACATATATGTCATGCATGCAATCATACGTATGATTTTCAAAAAATATTTAATTCACATCTGCTTGAAGCATGAGTCCATCCATTTTCTTACTGAGGAGCTCATTTGTGGTGAATTTTGAGGACAGCTATGTCAAACTAATTACTGAACCAAAATGCTGCTTCTTTGTTCTGAATAATGTAATGAAATATCAGGACAAAAGTGTCGCAACAAACAATGCAGCACAACATAATTAGCTTATTGTCTGACTCAGTTTTCGGCACTGTACAGGTTGTATGAACTCTTAAGATGTCCTTTTCTTTCACCTACATTAAATCTTCTACTCCTAAGCCTACACATTTCTCAACTGACTGATTGAGTGGCTCCTTAGGAAGGCTTGGTATTACTAACAGTAAGGTTTGCTCTTTTTGTAACTCAGACATAATTCTAGTAATGGAAAAGAATGATGAAGAACCATTACAGTCAGATACACAAGGAGTATTCAGGCAAAGGCAGGCAGATTATTTTGATTAATGCATAAGTGACCCAAATTTTGTGATGTCAATCAATGAGCTCCCTGGTCTACAAAAAAGATACTGTATTTTTTTGTGATATCATGTACATTGGAATTGCTGTGAATGAGAATTGACTGAATTTTCCCAGATAAAACACCTTCATCATTTCTGTCCAGAACAACATGCATGTTCATTTTGTAAAGTGTTTCCTGACTGGAATGTTTGTTGGTCAATCTCACAATATCTGCAAAAGTTGCTACTCCTACTAAAATTTGCAACAAATCCACCAATTTAGTGTGAGCTGAGACTTTCTCCTGCTCTGGCACACAATATACTTTTGTACATTTTTACATCACCAGAGCAGTGAAGAGTAAGTCTTGACCCACAATTGGCAACTTCAAAGGCAACTTGATATAAGATTAAACCTAACGATTCTGAATCAGTATTAACACACTGTTTTCATAAATGTATCTGCCATCCCAAACATCACAGAGAATATATTCTGTTCTGATTTCAGTTTTTGTTTCCTTATATTGTTTCCTGAATAACAAAACAGTGCTTCTAAAGTTTGTTAAATAGGAATGTACGGAGCAAAGTTTTCCTTGCGTCATTCATTTTTTCTAAGGTAGATGGATACATCATCCATAAAAAGAACAGGAACATAACTAAATTTTAATGTGCTGACAAAATGGCAATATTGTTTCAAAAGCATGATCATAAAATTGACACTGCAGCATTTTAGGTCCAGTTGTATAATCTATTTAAGTCAGAAAAATATGCAACAACTCATTGCTTTAAGGAGGTTCCTTAGCTGACACTAACTGGTAACAAACAGCTAAGCCGGCACAACTGCTTTGATAAACTTTAAAGTTTCCCGAGTTAAGTGAGTTTGGAACTTGTGTACTTTGTGCAAAACCACTCTGTCCTTATATGTAAAATGATAGAGCACTGTAACATCTATTATTTTATAATGTCTGGATGTCTAGCTGACATTTTACTTTAGAATGAATGTATCCTGTCTAATGACACACTGAGCAAAAACGTATATGCCGTGTACTTTGTGCTAAGTTAAAAATAAAGATATTGATTAAACATTAACTGGACGAAATGGCTTTCCGCTACAAGCAGGGCAGAATAGTTGTGTGGGCTATATAGGTTGTTACACACTGTGAACCTTGCCCTGGACACAGACAGGCAGACACGTTAATGTCACCCACAAACACACGTTTATTTTCCATTTCCTTTTTACAGTTCCGCTCACCAACCCCCAATACCCCTCAGTCCAGGCCAATCCAATGCCTTCTTTTTTCCTCCTCTCTTTCTTCTTCTTTTTTCTCTTTCTTTCTCTCTTTCTCTTTTCTTCTGACCGCCTCCTGCCTCCTCCAGAAGTTGCCACTCTTCCACCCGACTCTTGTCAATGACTGGAGGGAGGCGGCCCCTTAAATGAGAACCCGGATGGGCTCCAGCTGCTTCCCGGCACTCCCCCTTGGACACACCCCTGTGTGGCGGAAGTGCCGGCTATGCACCCGGAAGCCGTCCGGGTGTCTCCTGTCTTCTTCCCCCCAGCACTTCCTGGTGTGGTGGAAGTGCTGGGCTTCAGGGATATGCAGGCATTGGGACGCCGCCTGGCGGTGGCCACGGGTCCCTACAGGGCTGGGCTTCCAAGCCCTTTACCTGAGGCCCCCAACATAACCAGGACGGACGCCCCCTCGCGGTCTGGAGGAGGCACAAGCTCTCTCTCTCTCTCTTTCTCGTCTATCTCTCTCTCGTGCGCGTGTCTCTCTTTCTTGCGTCTCTCTCTCTTGTGCGTGCCTGTCTGTCTCTCTCTCTTGTGCGTGCCTGTCTGTCTCTCTCTCTCTCGCACGCACGTCTCTCTCTCTCTCTCTCTCACCCGCGCGCGTCTCTCTCGTGTGTGTGTATCTCTTGCGCATGTGTCTCTCACGTGCGCGCGTGTGTGTGTCTCTCTCGCGCACGCGCCTGTGTGTGTCTCTCTCTCTACACAGGGAGAGACTGAACACATGCATCCCCACGCATGCACACTTCACCAGAAGACACACACATGGACACCTGGACGCACACAAGGGTTTTATTAAAGAGGATGTGACATACATGCATTTGAAACTATATAAAATCTTGAACAAAAGTCTCAAAAAATTAAATGAATGTTCACATATTCAGTGTTGTATGAAGGAGAAAAATGGCTGTAAAAGTCTTCCAAAATGAACAATTATAGCAGGCCAAGAACCCTATCCCCCAATTCAGCTACTCTTACAACTACTATCTGTTGGCATCTGGCCTAAAACACCCAAAAATGGGGACACTAGTTGTTTAAGTTTTCTAGCTGCTTTCTAGCCAAGAGCTGAAAGATTATTTTGTTAACAAATCATGCTATGAACTGCCTGTTATTTTCAGTTCTTTTACTTTTCAAGTTAAATTTGGCAGCCTGGCTAGCATCCTATTTGAACTCCAGTCTTTCCCTGAAATGAAATTTGCTTCTTGTTGCAAATAATATATACTATACTGGAAATCTAAGAGTTAAGATAATTTGTGAAAGATATTAAGTACATTGAAATCTATTATTTTCTCAGAGCTGTGCAATATTTCCCCTCTATTAGTGATAAAAACTAATAGCCTTCTGACTTCAATCATCTACTCCAATATACAAATCCATCAAAACACAGCAAATGAAACATGTTTGAATTCAACAAGTTTGCATTGATCAAGTTAATTTATGATGAAGGTTACTCCTAAAGTTTTTTCCTTATTTCATTTTTCAAATAAAACAGACCATGGAATTAGTTAATTGGTCAAAAGCTAAATGGCAGATAACCCGCTTTGAAGCTTTATATTTTTTATGTTTTCTTATGTTTTCTTAACATTACTACTTCTTTAAGTCCTTTTATTATACACTGTATCTTCTTTCTATGAAACTGGTAACAGGCTCTCTAGATCACTTTTATAGTTACTTTGCGCTAAAAATATCCTTTGACGCCTTAATGGAGTGAAGTCTTGTTTACTGTCAATATGCTTAGTCTTATGCATAAAACAAAAGCTTTGAGGTCTTCATTCTTCATCTGCACTGCCAGTCATGCCAAGTTTAAGTGGAGGAATGTGGAATATGAATTTCTAGACCTTTTTTCTCAATTGCTACAATTATGTAGGAATAAGAAACACAATATAGGGTTTTTACCTTTTTAAGCAAGAAGGGTCAGCTTTTAAGATTAAAAGAATGAATGATAATGTTCTCTTCCTCAAGTGTCTGTCAGTTAAATAAAACTAAAAGAGACCTAATGGACTCTTGCTCAGCACCTCACTTCAAATTGAAAGTTCACACTTCGCTAAAATAAAGTTAAACAATTGAAGAAAAAATATAACAAAAAAGCCAAATGCTACATGTTTCAAAAAGCATGAATTAAAATCATTGGAACGATAATTTGTGGTTTCACACAAAATAAGACCTCTGCAAAGCTATGTAACAAAATAAAATGGGTAGAAGTAAAATAAACGTGCCATTTATTTGCAAACTATATTGTCTAAATATTCCAAGTGGGAAAAGGGAAGATGACTTTCATCTTAATTGACCCAGAATCTAAACACCAAATCCTTAGGGAGGTGCCAAATCATAAATCTTTCTCCATAATGCCAATACAACTATTACAGAAGATAACTTACCTTGAATTTCTGTGGGCTGGGTTTAGTTGTAAGCAAAACAACAAAGAATGCATGTTTTATTAAATACAGAAAATAACTAGCTTGAATAATAAGGGAATACACATTACTAGGGTTTATGTATATGGAAAACTCCTTTTTACATATACACTTTCTTTTCTTCCATTCCTACCATATATTCATTAACTGCACCTAGAAACTTTAAGCTACAACATGGCTCTGATACTGATTTTTTGGCAGGCAGTGATACTGGCCAGGCAGATGTTTTCTTCTCGTGTCCAGTAACAATTCCTATGTAAGAATAAGAAGGCCTGACACACAGTGTCACTTTGCATTGTCTGTTTTGTGTGTTCCCTGAGTAGTGTGACCAGAAGTCTCATTTCTAAAGCTTTGCATGGATTTCAGCATTAAAATTTGCGAACACCAAAAATCTGGAAAATGCATATGCCAAAAAGAAAGTTAAATTTTTAAAACCTTACAAACATACATTTTTACTCCATTTACCTTCTTAAATCACCACTACCTTGTAAACATGCATCCATAAAGTGCCTCCAACTGGTTGCCACCCTGAAACATTCATATGTGGATTATGCTAATCAACTTCGTACATATACAATCATGATGCTACAGAATTTTATGGCAAGTACTGTAGCCTCCTTCCTGATGCATTGAGACCCCACCCTCTGCATTCAAAGGGGATCTAGCTGTGCTGCATACCTGACCGTGCAAGATCATGCACTACATTATACCACCTCTCTGTGTTCCAGGGGTCATGGAAAAGCATAAGGTGCAATTATCTGAGCAGGTAACTGCTATTACCTGGCACATGTAATGATGTGATTACTCTTACATTGAATAATATAGACCATAAGAAAAACTGAGGGTTCAGCCAGTTACCAATAAGCTAGCCACTACATACAGTACCATCACGTTTGCCAAAGCTACTTTGCATCAGAAGAAATGCATCATGGGCTGATCCAGGCCACTTGAGCCATGATGTCAGTCAGCCTCATTAAAGTGGATAACCAGAAATACATATTTTAATATGTTTGCTGCCTTTAACCTAACTACAAGGTAACAAACAGTACTCTCAGAAACAAAGTATAAAGGTACAGTTTACTACAGTTTAGTGATAGAAATGATGTTTCATCCTAAATTCCTTGACAGCCCATTGAGAGTTCTGAGGCACACATAAAAGAATACTGAACATGCTTTGTCTTCGATTGTCCAGATGCGTTACTCTCTTACTCCTAGCTTTTTACACGTTGCAGTTGCTGGCTATACTGCAGTTACAATCTTTAAGGTGTGACATCTGCTGGGGAGCTGCGGTCAGTTGACTGTTTTCAACAGAAGGTGAACATTTCAATGAGGCTGGACTCAAAGCAGTACCCATGTCCAGCTCTGTTACAGAAGGTCTTCCATTCATATAGTCTGGAACTAAGTTATTCTTTGCCATCATTTTCTCCTGTACGCTTAAGTTCAAACCTAGGTTGATAACTGGTGGATCTTTAAAAGAATACAAAAACAGGTCTACCATTTACGACAAAGCTATGACTAATATTAAAACCAATCAACACACCAAGTGGTTGCATCAGCACCTTCACTATAGTAGGAATGATCCGTATCACTTGCTTAAAAGACCTGAGCAGTTGGCTACCTTCAGACTCCAGACAGGCCACAACCGCCTGAACCACAACCTCTACACTGTAGGAAGGTTTCAGGCAGTTGTGGCCTATCTGGGGTCTAAAGATGGCCACCTGCTCATGTAATCAAGCTATCTTATTAGTATACCATAGATATGTTATGTCTCAAACCAAAAATGACAACAAGAAAATTGAAAATGATATTCAACACTGACCAAGAAAGTCTAAACTTTTATATAAAAAATAGTCAGCAATGGTACTAGCAAGGCTATAATTTACAAATTCAGAATTTAAAAATGTTTTCTCTTAGGTGGAAGTTCTGGTCTCCTCATTCTCTATAGGAGAGGTTGCAAATGTGCAACATGATGTAGGGGCAATTAACAGACATCTCATCTCCTTTTTTAGATATTAATTGTTTTGAATAGAACCAGGTGAGATTAGTCATAAAATATAGTGCAGTGAAGTACAGTTAACAGATCCTGCATGCAAAAATATGTCAAGTGTAATGTCTGCATAATTTAATGCAATGAATAGCTATGATTTGGAGTCCCATATATGGCATATGGGGTGAGGCTTCTTAAAACTACACAAAAGGCTGCAGCCTCAACAGGCCCTAATATATATATAATTTATATACAAAAATCTCTTACAAGGGAGATTAAACTGTGAAAACTCTGGCTTGAAAAAATAATTCCAACCTGTAATGTTTATAAAGTTTTGTTCATAAACTATTTATATTTATTTTATAAAACATATAAAAAATTTTCTATTCCAAAAATTGAGAAATACAAGCAACATACAAAATAGCAAAAAGGATCTGCCTAAATTGGAAATACAAGGCAAACAAGTTCCAGTATGTAATCCATTTGCAAAAACCAAAGACAGAGTAGAAATAATCTAGAAAAGCCAGAAACAACGCATACAAACAATACTCACTACTCCTTAAAAAGCCAGAGTGAGGGTGCCACGGAAAATACTGGACATGTGGGGTCAGATTTATAAAACTTGCATATTCACAGAAAGAGGCTTGATATATGATACAGTATGAGCTGCTTTCCAAGCAAATGTTGGGATTCATAAACTTGACAGTAGAATGTACATATATTTACGGCAACTCTGAACCCATACTTAGGCAACAGAGAAAATGGGAAATGTTGACACCCTTGATCACGTTGGGAGAGCCAGCCAAAGCACTTAAATGATAACTCATGCATATACTAATTCATATCACTGAACTATTATTAAAACGTGTATTGACATGACAAACATATTACTTCTCAAAAGTGATAATTACGATATATAGGGTGTATTTTAGTTCCCCTTTAAAAGGGTCAATGCTGCGTATTTGCATTAAAGAATTTTGTTGGCTTTTCATCAGTTTATGTAATCTACCTGTTGTCACTTCTCAGGGAATTTACTGATTGGTCAGGAATATCTCAGCCAAGCTTCACTTCAACATGCCTGCTGTGCTGGAGGATATTAACCAACCAGTGAGGCAATGCATTCACTTTTTGTTTAGTGTGGGTGTACATACCTAAAACATAACATGTTTTTGCTAATATAAAAAGGAAAATTGCAGCAATGTCCTGTTCTCCTAATCCTTTAATAGAAGGATTAAGTGTCTGTGTCTGTTTGTCTATCCAGTTGCTTTGTCTCTGTCAGTCACAAACAAACACAGCTTTAATGAAACCCATTACCAAATGGTATTTAACAGAGACATCTGCTTTGCATAGTGCACTGCTAACGTCAATGCCAAGATCTGTGTTGATAATTTAGATTTTAACCCGACCTACTCTAGGTGAGTTGCACAGCTAGCTGGTAATATTGTAGTAGTAATAAACCCTTGTGAAGGAAGTCTTTAGCTGTTATCAGCTTCTCCCTTTTTATTCAATAGGAAAAAGCTAAATTAATGCTGCATTAATTCAGAGCAACCTCAGTCATGCAAAAGGGTAAAGAACAGATAACAAGTCAGAAATAAATATAGTTGAGAAAAAGTTCAAGCCAAGCTAACCTTAGCTTAGGTTTAGGTTATTTGTTATTATTCTTTGTCAGGATTTAATTACATATGTTTATCTTTTATTACTCATTTTGTGCTCATCAGAGGTTCTTTTGCTAGAAAATATTTTTTGTGATAAAGTTTTCATTTTATAAAGATTCTTTGTTTGCCCCTTGTTGTTACACAAGCAGAAGGTTGATGGACCCTTCCATTTGTGGGGCTTTTTGCAATAGTTTTGGGGACTTTGTTTGGAGAACCCCCCCTAGTTCATGGCATATCTTCCCCAGAAAATAAGACCTATTCTGAAAATAAGCCCTAGCATGATTTTCAGGCTGCTCTGTAATATAAGCCCTACCCCAAAAATAAGCCCTAGTCAAGATCGTCAGCTTAAAAGTAAGGCGCCTAAAGTCAAGTTTATACTTCATGCGATGCTACGTATGTGCCCGAAACATCCATTAAATTCCGAGGACACTTTGCCACAATATCTCTAAAAAGGATGTTTAATGATTACATCCATTAATCCGGGGATGCATCGAGTCCAGCAGCATTGGCGCAAGCAGAAACAGAAATCCTGAATGGGGCATTAGGTCATCACAAGGTGAACACAAGCACACACGTACAATAACATTATTGTAGCTTCACCAAATCCCCAAACCTGCATGTCTTTGGATGGAAAACTGAGCACACTGTGGAAACGCACCAGGAAAACATACAAACTCCAGGCAGGGATCACAAGGGATGTAACTCCCTGCAAGACAGCAGCACTTCCACTCTGCCAACCCCATGTGTGTAATTATTAACAGTATTTATTATTTAAACAAAGTTAACGATTTATCTGTAAAATATAATATACATATTTTAATGCATTTCATTATGAAAGTGATATCAAGTATAAATCTAAGAATTCTAAATGTGCAGAGAGCTGGAATATCATAAATTTAATGTGTTCTGTGTGGCGATCTATTTCTGCTTGCCACTGCAGTCAGGTCAGGAGGAAGCCCCACAAGCACGTAGCGATTAACAACTGGGTCGATTTTAAGATGACTTTTACGACAGTCTACTTTAATAACTAAGTAAACTACAAGGTTAATGTGGATATTTTGAGGTTAAAGCCGAAATTTCCACTTTAATCACAGAATAGACATTTTCATTATGTCCTTAATTTTTTTTTTCTCTATGGCTCAAATACACTGCAGTACATTCTGATGCTATTGTGAAGGTGCAAAGAAAAAAAAAAAGATGGAAGAAGGCTTTTAAAATATATTGTGTCATTACGTTGGGGAATTTGCGACGCTTGAATATAAAAGCAACATGAATGCATTTGTATGTCGGCATTTTGCTTCACCACATCAAACCATTCATCAAACATCGAAGCACGCACATTGATCCTGGAGGATCCTAAAGGCAGCTGGAGTAGCAAGAAATTCAATCTGGAATTCAGGGTTTGAATGTGGAGAGTTATGACAATTGTGAACGGGACCCGGACACAGACAGATGGACATCGTTTCTTCCACCACACACACATTTATTTACAAATATGTACAAATAGTTAAGTGCACGAACCCAGTGCCTCCAGCACTGATCCCCCAAAGTCCGGGCCTTTCACAATCCCTTTTAGGCCACCTCCAGTCCTCTCTCCAGTTCCGTCCTCCTTCCACCTGACTTCCGCTCTTGACTGTTGGGAGGCGGCCCCTTTTATCACACCCCGGATGGGCTCCAGCTGCTTCCCGGCATTCCTCCGCGGACACGCCCCAATGTGGCAGAAGTGCCGGCTGCGCACCCGGAAGCCCTCCGGGTGTCCCCTGTCTTCTTCCCCCCAGCACTTCCTGGTGTGGCGGAAGTGCTGGGCTCCAGGGTTCTTCAGGAACCGGGGCGCCGCCTGGCGGTGTCCACGGGCCCCCACTGGGTTGGGCTTCCAAGCCCCCTACCCGAGGCCACCAACAAAACCAGGGCGGTCGCCCCCTCGTGGTCGGGAGGAGGCACCAGCCCTCCTCCAGTCCCCTCGGGCGTCCCGGCTGGGATCCACCCCCAGCCGCCTGTGACACAATATTCCAGAAGAAGATGACATGACTGTATTTGGATAAATGTATATTGTTGTACATGAATAAATATAAGACATCCCCTGAAAATAAGCCCTAGTGCATCCTTTGGAGTAAAAATTAATATAAGACCCGGCCTTATTTTTGGGGAAACACGGTATGATAAAAATAAAATTTTTATTTACACAAAAAAACAAAACAAATTAAAGATTCAAAATCTGGGACATCAATGTTAAATAATTAAATAAATATCTGCTTATTCCTCTATCCATCCATCCATCCATCCATCTAATTTCCTTATCCACTTTGGCTCCAGCGACCCTGCTTTAGATATCTCAGCAAGTACAGGGGACAAGGCAAAAACAGACAGGGCACCAGCTTATCACAGAAATATATGCATATATTTTTGTGTATATTGCATACACGTGCCTCATCACAGGTCACTCCTCCCATATCCTGAACCTAGTGTTTAAAAAGCTGATTACTCTAATTGTTTGAAGGCCTGAATTTTATTTTGATGTCACACACAACTTAGTTACTATTTTATCTCTGGTGCATCCTGCAGTGGGACATGTGCATAACATAGTTTTGTATTTGTGTATTTACTTGTGATTTATTTATTTATTTGTTTGGTTTTTTTCCAGTGATTCAAGATGGTGGCCACATAACACTATAGTGACTCATTGAATAAGGTCACATGTTGATCTATGACATCATAGAGTGCAGTCACATGGACCTTATGGTAAGTTTTAGACACTGTTACTTTATTTCTAACTTTGTTTGGCTTTTCAGTGCTCCTGTTTCCTTTGTTTAAGGCTGTTGCTTTTACAATATGGTATGTTAATACTTATTTATGAACAAGCTCAAAGAGGTGGGTACCCACGTTGCATCTATTATAGTCAGGGAATGAAGAAAACTCTTGTAAGTTTACAACAGAACTACATGCATCTTACTTTTTGAGTTTAGTGAGTGTACTTGTTGGAGATTGTTGAAATGGTTTTTGATATTGTGACAGGTGTCCAATTCATCTTCTTTGGTGGCTGCTGCGGTTGTGCAAAGACAGCTCGTGGCTCTTTTGCTCCGTATTCCTACCATGTAATGCCAGCTGCTGCCAGCTGATACTCTCTTAGCTGCAAGGTGATTCTCTGTTAAACAGTAGACCAATGGCAAAGAAACACAGCTGTCCTTTAAAACCCCCTCCTAAACAGTATTTCAATGGGAAACAAACACACTCTTAACTGGCATTTTGAGGGATCAGCTGTGGTTTTGCACTCTTTCAGTGTAACATGCTTCTCACACGTTGTTTAGAACAATTAAAAGACCAAGCCCAGAGCAGCCCAATTGTCCTTTCTCCAGTCCTTTCTCTCCCAGAACTGCGTCTGCCACAGCCACTGCTTTTGAGTCAGTGAACCTGTTAGACAAAGAAGACTTTGTGTTCTTTTAAGCTGAAGGGTGTTGCAAGAGAGAGAGAGAGAGACGTTCTTTATGTGTGCTTATGTGCCAAAGATAAACTCCTGTTGAATAAAGTCTTCTATCTGTTCCTGCCTGTTCAGGAATGAAGTTAATCTTCCTTGTAAACCTGGCCTCATCTTCCTGTCTCCTGTGCAACTTTACATCCCAAACTTGACAATATCTCATGTTTAGCTATGTATATCTTTTCAGGCCAGGGCAGTAGGGAAGTGACATCATGATGTTAAGCTGATGGGTCATTAGTGAGAACAGAAGCATATGGACCTTGCTTGGCACAGCATCTTTGGATATAGTAGCTGAAAAATGATGTGTCAATTCTAGTGTTAATAAATTTACCAAAAATTGAGGGTGAGACTCAAAGCAAAGACTTGGATGATACAACATCTCTCAATCACGCAAGTGCATGTAATTGTCAGGCTATAAAATGATTATTTAATAAGCATCCTGGGAAAGGACCAACAAGGGATATAATAAAATGAAATAAGATACAATTTACAAATTTGAAAAGCCATCCATCCATTATCCAACCTGCTATACCCTAACTATAGGTTCACGGGGGTCTGCTGGAGCCAATCCCAGCCAACACAGGGTGCAATGCAGGAAACAAACCCCGGGCAGGATGCCAGCCCACCGCAGAATTTGAAAAGCCAGTATGATAAAAATGAAAAAAGCCTAAATAAAATATACATTTGGGTTAACCTGTATCAATAGTACAAAAATTGGGTCTCCGTATTTTCTGGGGATCTGGATTCTTTCCATTTTTAATGGTAAACTTTAAGGTGACAAAAATGATAAGTTAAGGTGCCAATACATGCCTTGTGACACGCTGGCCCTATTAAGATTGTAACATTACCTTGTATTTGTCGTCTGTCTGTAAACTGATCAGTCAGCAAGTTCTTTGATTAGGAAGAAAATAAAAACAGTACCAATGCCATTTAATCTGTGTCTGACAATATACAATGTGTGTGAAGTACCTTACTTCAATACTGTGACTCATTCTATTCCCTGAATCGTAGAATTTCCTAAAATAAATTGAAAATAAATGAAACCAGGAACACGTCTCATTTGACATTACAATTCAACTTTTGGGAAAAACATACTTCTTTCAGACTTGCCCTTTCTTACTTCTAAATCAGCAGCTATAAAATCAAACCATTTTATATTTCCCTTTTTTTGCGGAAATCGAAAAATGTTAATACTGTCTAAGATATGTTTTTATCCTTTGGGAAATGGTCTCACTTACATTTTTCCATGTAATTGGCAATTTAAACATTATTGCATCTAAAGACTACATAGTATAATCTAAAACCAAAATTGTATTGAGAATTAAAATTAGTATCTAGTGGGGAAGTCATTAGGGATCATGGAAAAGCATTTTCATCATCACATAACAAATTCCATAACTATGGAGATTATGATATTCTACATATCAAAAGCGTTTATTAAATTCATATTTTATTAGGGAATACTCATTGAACCATAATCACATATGTACAGAACTGGTTTGAATAACAAAGGAAGTGTCTCGCTGTATTAGTATTAAGCAAGAGTAAACTGTTAAAGACAAAGATGTAGTAAAACATCCCTAGAGAAAAATCAGAACGATGCCCATCACTTCTGAAACCCAGTAAAAACTGAAAAAGACTTAATAGAATGCTTCCTTCCTAATAGTACTACAGAAATAAATAAGCCAGTAGAAAATGGTATTTACAGTAACTTTTAGTTACTGTAAAACATAGGAACCTGGAAGCCAGTCCAGTAAAGCTTAAACAAAAACAATTCCATATATATTGATGAAAAAAGGCAAAACAATTGTTGGACTGAAATTTCAACATCTGTTGCTAAAATAACATTTTATAAAATGAAAATGATGGGATGGCCGTGAGGCTGGCTATGCTTGTGCCACAATAATTAACGAAGGGCTGAGTATGATGCAGCATCAAAACAAAAGATAGGCATGCAAAACATTTGAAATTCATTTGCCCATCATGTTGGTCCCCTGTTATGAATATATCAGCACCCTATGGAATTCGGTTGTCCCCTGTCTGATTTGGAGTGGCACACTAAGGTGCGACTGTCACCGATCTCCTTGTGTTCACGCATCCTTGCATACCATTTCTCTTTTGATTTAACGCTTACTTCATGTAAAATGGTGGCCTGTCCATCAGTAAACATGTATGAGCAATCGGCTGCCCGCTGTTTCATCACGCACAGCGATGTGATGAAGTCTGTGTTTTAAGGTTGAAGGTGTATTACAGTCGTTTTACCAGGGTGCTCTGTGATTGATGGCAGACAGTAAACTTTGTTAAAATGGTATCAAAAATACCACTTTGTTACTTGTTACTTCATATGGGTGATTAAAACCGTGTGAATGAAATGGTTTAAGTTCTATGAAAAAAAAAAAATCCCTTGCCCGTCATTAACACCCAATTCAATTAGGGAAGAAGCTCATATTTCAAAAGGGAAGCAAATGTTATCTCTAACACTGTGCACTATTTTGATTGTATGCACTTTGAGATGTGCCTGGGTGAGATGTCAGCAAAATGTTTATTTTTCATTTCAAACGTGGAAAAAATCTTTTGTTACAACATTAGATTCTGTTCAGTTATAGGTTTTTGTGTTGTTTTGTTTTATACATTTTTAATGTGCCTGTGTCAGATGTGACCAAATTGAATAATAAAACAGTAAAAGGGAAACAATAAATAAACATTACTTGATTTTAAATACATTCATTTGTATTAATTTAAAATTTGACATTGCCTGCTGCTTACCAGCTGCTGAAAATGTCTGCTCCAGCTATATTCCTTTGTTTGAACATCTGGCCCAACTGAAATTGTAATTGAATAGCCCTGCTTTAAACTCAGCAGCATGTAGCCAGTCCCTCGCTGTTCTGTCACTGATGTGGAGCTTCAGCAGTGGCACATGTGACAGATTTGAAACAACCTCATAGATGGACCATTCTGATGTGTCAAACTTCCTCTGTTCACTTAAAAATATCCAGATCTTGGATGAACATGAATGAAAAGTCATCATACACTCCACAAAAACATTAAGGTATTGGTACACTGTATTGACTGATAGATACTAGTTTCTAAAACGAACCATCCTCCTGTAGGACACTAATATTTAGTGCTAATTTTTATTGTATGACTGCGCAATAATACATACGTTTTTGTGGTTTTGATGCATCTTTATTTGGTTGTTAAAGTTCATTAGTAAAGACATGAGTGGTGGTTTATCACTTACAAAAAATGGTTTTGACATGAAGATTTAGTTAGATAACATTTATTCTCCTGAGACTCTACTTTCAACAGAAGCAAATCCAAACCATAACATTCTTTGCTTTGTTATACTGCTCTAGTCAGTCAAATTACTCCTGCCTAATGCAAGAAGATGCTTGTGACATATGTGGGATAAACGTTTGTAATTAGAAACATGATAAAAATCTATGAAAGATGCCATATGCCTGAAGCTTCCAACTCTCTGGAACTCTGAATTGGAAGAACTGAGTTCAGAGCATAAACATTTGGATGTAAAAATACAGGTCACAAAATAAAAGCTCCAAGCCTAAAATATTTTACTTCATGCCCCCAGATTTAGCCACTCATCCAAAAGAATACCTTACCTACTTCATGTCACGTTAAACTTCATCTATCCTATCTCTTGGCAGGCAATCATTTTAAAAGCTTAAGGAAAATGTACATCTTTAGAGTATCAATGGTGAACCATGCTCACTTTACAAGCTAACACTGCTACATAATTACCCACAAGCTTGCGATTGTCAGAATCCAAGAGAAGGAAACTATAGTTCAGACTTAGAAGAAGCAGTATATTAAAAAAATGTGACACTACATACAATGTATGAATAATATCAAATTGCAAAAAATAGACATTTCATATGATACAAATCCTATAAAATGAAATGCAAATAAATTTGCCAAAAACTGAGTGTGTCATAGCTTTACTTACTCGGTAATGTTGATGTTGGATCTAATTTTTGTTGTGTGTTCTATTCTATTCATTACGCACATCTAAATCTGTTCCTTGGAGAGTCGCAGTCAGGGTAGCTGATGGAATGGTCCTTACGGATGACACTGCAGTTGTGACCCGCTGGGCTGACTACTTTGAGCAGTTGTTCAAAGCTGATCCTCCGGCTAGGATGTTGGATATCTCTGGGTCCACAGCTCTTGAGGCTGATCCTCCAATTAGCTTTGAACCACCCAATCTCACTGATATTGCACAGGTGGTGAACCAGCTGAGGGGGGGAAGGCTGCAGGGATCTGTGGTGTCCAGGGTCAACTTCTCCAGGCCAGTGGTAAGGCTGTCCTCCTGGCATTGCAAGCAATCTTTGCTTCCATTTGGGAGACTGGCATCATCCCAACTGACTGGAAAACAGGACATGTTGTCCCTATCTGGAAAGGGAAGGGTGATCGCCTAGCAAGGTCCTTGCTAGGGTCGTCCTCAATAGGATCCGTGATCACTTGCTCATCCTACCAGCGACCGGAACAGTCTGGTTTTACGCCTAAGAAGTCTATCATCGACCGCATCCTGGCACTGATGGTTCTCATGGAGCGCAAACGCGAATATTGGCAGAGTTTCTTTGCAGCCTTTGTTGATTTTCGCAAAGCATTCGACTCAGTTGATCGAGCTGCCCTGTGGGACATCCTGAGGGTTCGCAGGATCACTTCAAGGTTGCTGGATATCATGGCCAGCCTGTACACTGGTACTGTGAGTGCTGTGCAGAGTGTAGGCAGGACCTCTACTTTTTTCCCCAGTTGATTCTGGGGTTTGTCAGGGGTGTTTTCTTGCTCCTACTCTGTTCAGTGCTTGTATGGACTGGGTGTTGGGCAAGGTTGTGGGGTCCGGCAGCCGTGGGGCATCTGTTGGTGAAGAAAGATTCATGGATCTTGACTTTGCTGACGATGCTGTGATCTTTGGAGAGTCAATAAAGGCTCTGATCAGGGCGCTTGAGAGACTGAGTGAGGAGTCTGAGTGTCTGGGCTTGCGAGTGTCCTGGATAAAAACCCAGATTCAGGCTTTTAATGACCTCTTCACAGAGCCATCAGCAGTGTGTCTGTTTGCAGAGAGACTGTTGACCTTGTTGAGAGGTTTACTTACCTTGGCAGTTACATTCATGTCTCTGGTGACTCTTCCTATGAAGTCAGCAGATGGATTGGGAGAGCATGGGGGGGTCATGAGGTCGCTGGAAAGGGGTGTGTGGCGCTCCCGATATCTGTGCAAAAGGACGAAGGTTCAAGTCTTTAGAGTCCTGATGCTTCCTGTCTTGCTATGTGGTTGCGAGACATGGACGCTATCCGGTGACCTGAGACGAAGACTGGGCTCCTTTGGTACTGTGTCTCTCCGGAAAATCCTTGGGTACCGTTGGTTTGACTTTGTGTCGAATGAGCGGTTGCTCATGGAGTCTCGAATAAGGCACATTACCTGCATTGTGAGGGAGCGTCATTTACGGCACTTTGGCCATGTGACACGTTTCCCTGAGGTTGATCCAGCTCGTAAGATCCTCATTGTTGGGGACCCGAGTAGCTGGACCAGGCCAAGGGGTTGCCCACGTAACACCTGGCTGCGGCAGGTAGAGGGTCATTTCCAAAGGGTGGGAATTGACCGTGTGTCTGCCTGGGGGGTTGCAAACCGGGATCCCGAGTTGTACCAGTGAATGCTCCCCATCTTGACTTGACTTGTTCTATTTTTACATTTTCCAGGGTGCTACTGAATAACAGCCGTCGATCTAAGACTTCATTTGTACCATTAGGCTGAAAAAACAAACATTTTTGACAAAACAGACTTTGTGAGGCAATACTTTGCAAGTACTATCCATCCATCCATTCATTATACAACCCGCTTTATCCTAACTACAGGGTCACGGGGGTCTGCCAGAACCAATCCCAGCCAACACAGGGCGCAAGGCAGGAAACAATCCCCGGGCAGGGCGCCAGCCCACCACAGCTAAATGTATCAGTTAATGACATTTCAAAGAGAATGTATAAAATGTAATTTGTGTCGACGATTTTTCTCTCTCTTCTTTATTTTCCGGACAGAGTAGGA